>CM045552.1:33470973-33965528 GCA_024721245.1 Mitragyna speciosa
TGAAAATTAAAGTAGACTATACGGTTTTAAATTTTGAGAACATATTATAATTTGTCCTTGTAAACTATTGAGGCATAAAAAAAAAAACTAACGTGTAAAGGTGCAATCTTCGTCCTACCAGTACGAAAAATTTTTATTTTTTGAAAAATTTATTTTGTAATGTTCTTAATTTTTTTATATAATTTTAAATTTTTAAACTAAAATCAGGAATAATTGATTTTTAGCTTTTTTAAAATTAACTTTTATAAAAATCAGAAAGTATTGAGAACAAGGACTTAATAGGTTGGAATTTTGTTTAATGAAACACAATTATCAACAATAGGTGAGTTTGCGCCTGCTTTTTTGACATGATTAGATTCCAATTTTCATACAAATTCTTTAAAAGTTCCTAAATTTTTGGTAGAATAGCTGTAATTTATTATATAAAAAAAAAGGTTTCAACACTTCAACTAATATTAGTATCCATAAAATCAAGAACCAGCTAACTTAATTTATTAATTACAACAATGAAACGGAAGTAAATTCATATGCATAGGGTCCTTTTTGTAGGATTGGTACTGTGCCACAATTGTACAAGTAGCACAAGTTTGGGCCAAGTGAATTCACCAAAATAGATGACATTTTTTTTTTAACAAAATTGTCAAGGGGTTAAATGCCACAGAACCAATTTCAATTTCAACAGCTCACAAGCAACGCCAAATCCAACAAGTCCTTCCCCTTTATGCGGCTTATAAAGGTGGAAACTACCACGAAGTGGCGTTCCGTTGGAGGGTATTATCCATGAGGTAAATTCTAAATGGCATTTGGGAATCCATCCAAAATAGCAAAAGATTATCCTTCAGCTTGTGATAATTTCACACACCGCCCATAAGATTTGTTGGAATGGCAGAAACCTGCCTTCAGATTTCCATTTTGATAACGTAACTGAAAAACAAAAACCAAATATGCTAAAATAACTTTAAGTGCTTTAAAAACAAACAACAAGTAAAAAAAGTAAAAATTCTAAATTCAAAGTTTCTTGCCTTTTTAAATGGGTCTCTCTAATTATTTATGCATGTTTTTTTTATTAAATTAGTCATATCTTTCTCACCAATATACTTTTGTAAAATTTGATAGATAAGGTATATTTATTTAGACTAGTCAGGTAATTGAATTTTGGATAATAAAATTTGGTGGAGATTGAAAATTTGATATAAAAGTACAAGTAATTTAACATTTTTATGGACTATTTAATTAATTTTTTTAGGGTTTATTTTTCTTTTTCTAAAAATATTTAAGAATTTTTTTAGAGTATTTGCTTGGTGTTTTTGTGTTACATTATTAAAAAGAGTTTTTCTTGTTATTAATGATATAAACACAAAGGGTGTAAGTGTAATTTATAATACATAAGGGGAGATAAGTGCAATTATGACAAACTTAAGAGGATGTGTGTGAAATTATTGCCTTTCAGCTGTTCTGTGATTTTGCAAGCACAAATACCCCCCTGCTTTCCCCTTCAATTTGCCTCGCTTTCTTCTTTTGGACAAGAGAGAACGGAAAGTTTTGCTCTCTAAATCAAGCTCTAAGCGGTAAAAATGGCTGGTGGTGGTGGTGGTGGTGGAGCTAAGGTGCTAATGACCATCGTGGCCGTGATTCTTCTCTCTTTGGCCACTGGAGGGAAAAGGGCTCTTGCTGAAGTGCACCATGTGGTTGGAGATGATGGGGGATGGGCACCATCCACTGATCTTGATTCTTGGGTTACTGGCAGAGTCTTCAGGGTTGGTGACAAAATCTGTAAGCAATTAATCACCCTCCCTCACAAACTCATCCTTTCCTTCCGAATGCTTTATGAGCTTATTTATATGTGATGATCATGAATCCTGATTACTCATTCTGTTCTGATGTTAATTATATGCCTAATATTCATCTTGCTAGTTTTCTTAGGCAAGTTCATTAATTAACCCTATAATTTTGTCCATTATCCTAGCTTTTACTTTTTTTTTTCTCCTTTTTTCCCCTTTTGTTAGACTCTGCAATTCTTTTAGCAAATATCTTATGCTAGCTGGCTTTTTGGGTTCTTTCCCTTCACTAACTTGTAGGTACTCTTCTTGTAACTAACATATTATTGTCTGAGAGATCTGTGAGATTAGTTATTGTGGTTGACAGTTATTAGTTTGTTTAGTTATTAATTGTTCACACATACTTACTCGCTCTATTTACATGCATGCTAATCGAACTTGGATATGATAATCGTTTATTCAAAGAATCATTTGCATATTTGAACATATTCATACTGGTAAGATTTTTGGTTTGATGTGAGCAAAACAATTGAGAATAAGTGGCCTTGTGTCAGACAACCTGGTTTCTACCTACCCACTAGCAACGGTTAATAAAAGCCGCAGTCCTATTGTTTGACAGGCTATAGATCATAGGAGTACGTTCCATTCCATATAGTTGAGCAAATTCTATCAAGTTTCTCTAAATCAGAAATAGGATTGTTAATATAGCTTGGTCACTTTTTTGATCATTCATTTTGAACTACTAGGAGTTTTTGTCCTGTAAATGTATGCTCGTTGGAAATTTGGAACGGGTTCACTGTGTTTGTTGTACTCTACAACACAGGGTTTGCCTACACTGCAACCGATGAGAGCATCGTGGAGCTACAAACAGCCGAAGAATTCCATTTGTGCGATCTAACAAATCCCATCAGAATGTACACCGACCGCTTCAATAAAGTATCTCTTGATGGTGAAGGCATCAGGTACTTCACTAGTGGGAACCTGGCGAGCTGCAAAAATGGATTGAAGCTACCTGTCAATGTGCAGCCTCGCGAGCACAATAATATCTTTGCTCCTCCGCCGCCCCCTTTTCCTCCGCCTCCACCACCTTCTCCCCCTCCGCCTCCACCGCCCTCTCCCCCTCCGCCTCCGCCGCCCTCTCCCCCTCCGCCTACACCACCCTCCCCGCCTCCTCCTCCCCCTCCCCCGCCCTCTCCCCCTCCGCCTCCACCACCCTCCCCGCCTCCTCCTCCCCCTCCCCCGCCCTCTCCCCCACCGCCTCCACCACCCTCCCCGCCTCCTCCTCCCCCTCCCCCGCCCTCTCCCCCTCCGCCTCCACCACACTCCCCGCCTCCCCCGCCCTCTCCCCCTCCGCCTCCACCACACTCCCCGCCTCCCCCGCCCTCTCCCCCTCCGCCTCCACCACACTCCCCGCCTCCACCTCCCCCTCCCCCCCCCTCTCCCCCTCCGCCTCCACCACATTCCCCGCCTCCGCCTCCCCCTCCCCCACCCTCTCCCCCTCCGCCACCACCACACTCCCCGCCTCCGCCTCCCCCTCCCCCTCCCCCTCCACCACACTCTCCCCCTCCGCCTCCGCCTCCCTCTGCTTCAGCACATTTCACTGGGCTGTCCTTCGCATTGTTTGTTGGGTTTGTGCTTTGCTACATGGGCGTGTAGGGTAGCCCAGGTGGCTTCTAATGTCTCAGAAATGCCTAGTTGGCTTCTAACCTTATTTTACTTTGGTTATGTTGGCTCCTGAAGCAGATTGCGTTATTATTATAATGAAGAAACTGGTCCTCTGTAAATGACTCGAGGATTATGAATTATGAATATTATTCTACCATATGCGTGCTTTTCGGGATGAAAATGTATTTGTTAACTGAATCCGCATCACTTCCACTTCAATTTGTTCAAGTCTGTCACTGAAAAACGGGGGGTAAAAAGAAATACCAGACTGCATAACAATTAACCATGAGAATGTCTTGGAATGATATAGGCCGAGAAAGTCTCCACCAGAAACTACGAATATACACGGTTCTATCTGCATCAGAATAGCGATTCAGGTCATCCACCAACTCGTTTCATTTGTCATATGTTCCTATTTCTCCAAAGACCATTACCAATGGCTAGGAGAGGACTGCTCTTAGGACAGCTGGGCTCCAAAGAAGAAATAACAATTTCTTCCAAAGTTCAAAATTTCCCCAAGGAGTTGCTACGCAGAAAAGAAGTTAAAAAGGCATGACGCGAAGAACATAAAAAGTAAATAGCATGGTCGTAAAATGAGACCACACCACTTAAAAATCTAACCCCGTTGGACTAACTCTACATCAATTTCAATCAGAAAAGCAGCATCATCCAGTCATGAGGAAACCGCAGGACAAGGATTTCAAACATGATCTTGAAATGCAACATAAAATCTGATTACAGAAGAAGACCTCTAGTATTACAGGCCATCCACGCTTCTTAAGAATCGTCAGTAAACAAAACATTCTCATCATAGTAAAAAAGTAAACGGCAAGGCACTGATATTGCAATTCCATCTCAACTTCGTACAATGGGCAGAATGAGATATCTTGCCAAAATTAGGATCAACCCAAAGGACTAAGAGAAAAGAAGGAAATCAACAAAGGTGTAAGCATATTTCTTTTCTTCTCAGCACCTCCACGTAAAAGGATCCAACCATGGGTTATTGAACGAGAGGAAAAAGGGAAAATTTTCAAGAAATCATCTATCCCTCAAGACTACGTAGTTTGACCCACTGGTCTTCTGTATCTTTGAAATCCTCCTTAATATAGCTGCAAAAGCATCCTTGTCCTGTATTGTAGGAATTTGTCAAGAGTGTCATGACATATGAAAACGAATCAACATCGTGGCAAGATTAAGAGAAACCTTGTTCCTTTTGATTATGTTTCGCACCTCCTACATTGCAATATTGCATTTCCCATCCCTCAATTATCCCCCCCCCCCCCCCCCCCCCAAAAAAAAAAAAAAAAAAACAAAAGATAGTCTGAACCTCTCAGCTGCAGTCCATCTGCCAGCACCCGAGCAGTGTTCTTACATCTATATTATTGACAAAACCAACTAATACCCAAAATATTGTGAGAGAGAGAGAGAGATAGATGCTCCACCATATCTGAAACATGCTTCGTTATTGATGTTTAGCACACTTCAATACAAACTTATACATTTCAATACAAACTCATACTATTTTAAAAGCTTCCTGAAAGGCCTCCTCATAGTATGCTACAAAAAATCCCGTCAAATTCTTATCAAACCTACTTTGATTCCAAAAATACTTCTATTTTCTGTCCTCTAGTCATTAAATAAGAAAAAAAAAAAGAAGCTCCTTACCACCTAATCCAAGGGTTAGATTAGCCTATCCATTTAAGTAGTTATATAGGGTAAACTAGCTTATCCATTTATTACTAGTAACATGCTTTTTCTCTCTCTCTAGGTTCATATAAATGGTTATGGGGTAACAATCCATCAAAAGGAGATTCATTTTAAATGTTCTGCTAACTGCTTATAATTCTCAAAGTAAACATGCTTTTTCCATTTTCTGTTGTTTATCTCTATCTTCTATCTATTCTTTTGAAGTTCGTAAATTGAACTCTCTCCCTTTATATATCATTCATGAAATATGATATACCGACAGAACAATAGTTGGGGCTTAATAGCAAAATTCTAGAATGGAAATGCAGATAAGAATTTTGCAAGACAATAAAAATACAATACCTCTTTAGATTTCAGTCTAGATTTAAATTTGGCAACAAGATCCTGTGTAGTAACTGGCCCCTTCTGCAACAAAACAGCCCTAATCTCGTCTTCCGTGACAGGACCAGCAGGAGGAGTCGAACCTGTTTTTGAAGATGACTGCTGTTGTGATACAACTTTTGGAGTTGCAGTACTCTTTGTGGCTGAGGTACTCTCACTTTTGACGGACTTCACTTCCTGAAACCAAAAATAAATAGTCATTAAAGAAAGATTTACCAAAAAATATTTGAAAACTAACAGTAATGTGTTTGACAGAATTTCCATAGATATGAATTGCATATATCGAACATAATAACCAAACAATGCATTATATACATTTTCCACTTTGACTTTTTTAAGAGGTGTCCCATTTGTCGCTTTTGCTTCTTCACCATTATTTTTTCTTTTTCCCTTTGCCGACTTCGACGTAGGAGGGGTTCCCCGAGCAGATCCAGAAGCAGCTGTCTTTAGCGGACTGATGTTTTCAGTTGGTTCTTCTTTGAGAGCTTCCTTCTGTTTAGGAGCTAGCACAGGAGAAATATCATCTTCCATCTGGAAAAACCAAAACATGATCAACTTCACTGCAGAAAAAAGGCCAAACTTTTTAACAGTTACCAATTCATGATCAGGAGAAAATACAACACCGCAGCATACGAGATCATCAGAAAGAACCCTGGCATTCTTTCAACAAGTTATCTATAAAACTATAAACCATTACCATCATTTGCTATTGTAATAAACCGGACATCAGTAGAAAATCCAAACAGCTATAAACAAAAACAAGCAAGGCATCAGTAGATAAACTTACATCATCATCATCCTCATCTTCGTCCTCCACATCTGACTCATTCAGCCCATTAGCTCGCCCAAGCAATTTCTTCAACTCTTTTCCGGATTTACTTAGTCCTCCTCCCTCTTCTTCCTCGCCTTCCTCCTCATCCTCCTCATCCTGCAGCACATAATTAGTCACAATATCAAAGAGAGGAAGAGCTAAAAACTACAAAAAGAAGCATATGGAACATGAAAAGTCAAAAAAGCAACCTTCCCAAGAACAACGAAAGGCACAGTGCATGAGACAAGCTCATGCACAAGATGAATAGACAAGATCAGCAATGCCACTACCACTTAATTATACTAAAAGGTTTGTCAACATGGACTCCATATATTATTTTATGCTACCTACACATAGGGTTTCTAACAATATATGATCTCAAGTTTAATTGCATATGCTTTTTTTTTTTTTTTAAATACTTTCTTCCAGCCAAAATTGCTAATGAATCCCCACTAACTCCAGCCAATTTCTGAGAACACTTGGCAACACGTAACACATCAATCACAGTGGACTAAGGTCCGTGCACAGGATGCCTGAGTGAGAAGCATGAGATATTCTTCACCGTCACAATTAGACCATTCAGAAGAAAACGCAAGCACAATAAACCTGCTTAATTTCAGGGGGAGCAGGAATTTCAGGGGCCAGATCTGCACGATCCTCAGGCTCATTAGCAACAGCTTCATCATCATCAGTAAAGATTTCTTCGTGCTCCCAATCATCTCCTATAGAAGATGTGTACACGTGGATGAAAGAAAAACGAAAGGGCAAACCATTAGGACAAAATCAAATATGTCCTAGACAAATTTTAAAGTAAAAAGGCAGTAAATGGAATAAACAAGGACCACCAGACCAGTAACTGTACATATAAGTACATATAAATACAACATTGCGACCTCTAACACTCAGGAACCACAGACATGTAGAGGTAATAACATTTCCTGTCAGTGGCAAAAAATTTCCAATTAAGAAAACAAAGGAAGTTCAAGTTTAATAATAATGCCTCACCAGGAACCCTTCTCGCAGTTAATTCTAGGTAAGAAGATATTAAAGACATTATTAGGCATTCAGAACTAGAATAAATGCAGAAGATGCACCCAAAAAATAGCACCATCTGAAAAGATGTTATGGAGAAGCCAGATTACAGAACTGCTCTGTAATTACTAGCCTCAATATGCCCAACCTAAGATCCTTAAAGTTGATATGACTGCGATGCATGGATGGATACTTAATTAACGAGCATCTCATCTAGATGGAAAAAGGTTTTCTTTGAAAAGTAGTCCCATACCATCTGCTAGAACTTGAAGAATCCCTAAGGGGCTCAGGTCAAATATGTTGTTGTCTCCCTGCTTATAGTTCTCTTTCTGACCAAAGAATCACAAGTACACCTATTGTGATTTCTAGTACAAGAGTAAACATTGGGACAGGCATCCATATGATCCCATAGACCTCTTTAAAGGAATCATTCTGGGGGGAAAAAAAAACCCAATTAATAGCTAGTAGTTCAGTTGCATCAATGACCATTTTGATGGTCAACTCTCCCATAATAATATCTATGTTACCTATTATAGTCATATACCAGCAAGGAAGAATTTGCAAATTGATAAAACCAGTGGATGAATTTTCCATCTTCAGGGAAAATCATACTGACTAATTTGCAATACATTATATGAAGGAAATAAAAGCTCACCTTTTTCAATATCATCATCATCAATATCAAGATCACCTCCTCTTGGACCTTCTTCATCATCATCACCACTTTTGCTATTCAGTCCCAGTCTGTCTTTCCTTGCTGCCTCTTCTTCTTCATCTTCCTCACCCCTATCTGATGCATTGGCTTCTTCATCATCGCCTCCAGTTTTCTTGCGTCCTCTACCAGTGCCGCCAGCTCCAGCCTCCCTGTCATCAAACTTTTCAACTTCACCAAAAGCAGCTGGTCCATTATTTGCTGCTTTCATCATCCACCGCTGGTACCCATCTGCAGTTTTCCTTCTGTTTTTCATCTTCTCTTCAGCTTCTTCTAGAGTAAGTTGCTTATACTGAGCAACTTTGTTGAAATTGTACCTAATACAGATAGAGGACATCATGTGTAATACAGCCAAATGCAGAACTAATAGGCAGGGATACACAAACTGGCCGTATGATGTCAAATTAAGTTATAAAGACCATGATAAAGCATGATACCATGAACCAGCAGGAATAGCTACAAATTCCCTTCCCTGAAGCATTAGAAGATAATATGTGGCTGACTGTGAACCCTCCAGTTGACCATGGTACTGAGTGCCTGTTTCATCCTCCAGCAGCCAAGGTTTATTCTTGTACTTCTCCTGCAAAAAAAATACAAGAGTGTAAGCAAAGAGCAATCTTTACTGCTAACGTTCAAGAGGCAAGCAGCACAAAAGCCAGTTTTGCTGAAGTTTTGTTGAGAGAAGAGAGGAGGGGGGAGGGAAGGGAGGGGGAGAGATAGGGAGAGGGAGGGGCAGAGAGAGGGAGAGAGATAGAGAGAGAAAGAGTGAGAGAGAGAATCGTTGCAGCAAAGCACCTTTTAGAAAAATCAAAAGCAATGGAACTTAACCTATCTATACTCTGTACATAACTTCTCCAATCTCTTTTATAGCTTCCTCAAAAGTCAAAATGGAGTCCTCAAGAGAAAAAACTTTTGGTAGCTGTTTACTCTTTTGGATCAGCATCCTAACTACTCAAAAAAGTTAGCTGACTCCCCGAAAAAAAGAAAAATAATTTGCCAGAGAAAAAGAATACATAGACACAGAAACAAGAACTCAGAGACAAAGACGTTACAACCCCCCCCCCCCCCCCAACCAACCCCCAAAAGAAAAAAAGGGAAAAAAGAAAACATCCAAAAGGAAAGTGCTAAACACACAGCCTCAAGAAAGGAACAAAATAAATAGCTGATTTCCATAACACTGCACAATAAAGATCCACCAGGTCTCAACAGAAAATTCAGAATTCATGCACTTCAATATACGGCTTGACATATACAATAAATATCTCCAAAATTTCTGTTGGCAGTGGACCATCAATGAAACGCAAGCTTATATTTCACAATTACAGAACAGGGAAATCAAAAACTAAAGCAAAGAGGTCAAAAAGAAAGACAGAGGAAGAAAAATGCTTCTATTCATATGTCACCAATACCCGCAAGGTATCAGTAACTTGTCGCCCTTGCAAGCCTTCTTTCTGCAGAGACCATTTATTCTCATTCTTCTTCTTGGAAAAGTTTGGTAAACCTGTTACAAATCTGCTGATGAAGTAGTTCTTGTCACTACTAGAACAAGCCCGAACATTATATTCCTGAAGAGGACAAAATCAGTATCAAGAAAAATTAACTTCCACAAATTCCCAAAAAAATAAATAAATAAAGAAAAGAAAAGCAGCGAGAAGATTCAGTGTGATAATAAAAAGATCAATTCATGTAACTTCCTACTAACATAAAATTTTCTCGACACCATACTGTGGTAAAAAAGAGACAATGATCATTCGCACAAAACAATGCAAACTGTAATAAGTACAGACCCTACACCATTAAATACTTTAATTATCCATTCATATAGAGTCTGGTGCTAAACTTTACCATTAATTTCCTACCAAAAGTCTAAAGACACCGAATCTAAAGCTGATTTTAAACGTAAAGTGAATCCTAAATAATCTTTAAGTAGACCTTTACAATTTCAATCGATCAACTCTAATAACTCCTATGACAATATCTTTTAGTTCCACTACTAATACAACTGCACTTCAGAATTTTATCTGCATTAAACAAAACAGCAACTGCAATTCCAGATTTCATTGCATAGCACCAATTAAAAAAAAAAATCATCTACAACCAATTCTCTCTCTCTCTCTCTCTCACACACACACACACACATTTCTTGTACCCGAAAACCCAAAACCATTTGACAGACAGCAACTAAATATTAATACCAATCAAACTCGACAAAACAAAAGCAACAAAATTCCTCATCAATTATCAGCACCCGTTAAATGGAATAATAAATTACAGTACAGCTATAGAATCCATCAAACTAACGAAACCAATAAAAAAAATTCAACAAACTAAGCACATATTAATCATTCTGCAGAGAGCGCATAATCAAACGAAAAAATCAAGTATAAAGAAGAGCGCTAGGATTGAGGTGAAAAAGAAAGTATACGCGGATCAAGCGAGTGATGGGGGTTCCGCACTCGTAGCACTTGGCTCGATTCTCCGCCATGGTCTTCCCACAGGTGACGCACAAGGTCAAGTGCTTGCAAGTGCTACCGTAGAGCTCCGCCGTGGACCCGCAGCCACTGCACGACGGCTTCAGTATCAAATCAATCGACATCTTCTCTCGTTTCCTTTCCCTCCCCAGATTACACTAAATTTCCTCACAATTAAGTATTATTATTTGTCTATTTTGTGCAATTTCACACGTAGTTGGTTCAATTGTTAGGATCAATTATGGAAATCTTAGTAAATCGCTGGATTGCCAAAGAGGGGAAAAAATTAGGGTTTCTAATTGCACATGATTGTGTAGAAACAAACATAGGGTGCAATGCAGTTGAAAGCTAAATGGATCCAAGCCGTCGAATATTCGATGAAGATGAAGTGTTTTCCAAAACAATAAATTACGCTAAACCCACATGTGACGTTGCCCACGGTACTTAGGGTCCCCAGTCTGTCTAAAATGAAGTGTTTTCAGGATTTTATTTAATGAGAGATAATTCCATGTACCTCCCCTTTCTCATAATTGCAACCACCTCCCAAAAGTTTTAATAATTATATTTATCCGAATGTTTGTATTTTCGATAACCAAAAAAAAAAATCATTTTGATAACACAACCAAAAAATATAAACCAAATATCCTAAAATACCTTTAATTTCCTACCATGAATATCATTAACTTACCATGAATTTGGATTTTGACGATTTTTCTCGACATGTTTAGTTTAACAATAGAACGAGTATTATATCCGTCCAAAATTGTTAATAAGTTTAATAAAATAGTATTTTGGAAAAATCTTATAAATCACAGTTAATCGGTTTCTAATTAATGATATTAGTAGTAGTTTTTTAAATATCAACAACAAATGTCATTACTACTGACAACTATTCGCATTCCCATTCCCGATCCGTCCTCTAAAAAAGGAAACATAAACCCTAAAAAAATAATTAGCTAATATATAAAAATGTCAAAAGTAAGCATACTCTTATACTAAAATTTCTTTATCATATTCTATTTTTCAAAACCCAACTGTTTGACTAATTTAAATAAATCTACTTTATCTATCAAAACTTTACAAACAGATATATCATTAAAAAAAAAAGATGACCAATTTAATAAATAAAAAGGCATAACTATACAACTTGAGAGACCCAATTGGAAGTAGAAGACTTTGGGTTCTGGGTCTTCTTACTTTTTTTTGTTATTGTTATTTTTAAAAGCAATTAAGGGTATTTTAAGATATTGGTTGATGTTTTGGGGTTACATTATCAAAATGAATCTTTTTGTTATAAGTAATATAAGCGTAGAAGATGTAAGTGTAATCATCAAAACTTGAGGGGAGATGCTTGCAACTGTTACAAACCTCCAAGAAATTATGTGAAATTATCCCTCAAAGAATTGAGTAATAATTGAATCTTTGACTCCAGCGTGTTTATCCATAATCTTGTATTTTTATAATTTATATAGAATAGAAAGAATTTTTATTCATGATTTATGAAAAGAACAAGCAGTCAATTAAGTTCCAAATTTTGCACATATAACAACTTCTAACTAAGTTTTGACTAAGCTCTACATTTAAACAGCTACCGTAGGCATAATTCATGTCAAAATAATAATGTGATGATAATGAGTTTGTTTGTGAGTATTATTACACTTTACTCAGCTAAAAGATGGGAAGATCATTAGGTTAAAGAATGGGGTTGTATTTCTCTAAAAAAAAAAAAAAAGAATGGGATGGTATATAAGGTTTTTTCTGGGAAGCTTCATTTTACAAGAGATTTAGAAAAATAAATAGGTTTTATTATTCGACAAATACTATGGGAAGCTGGAGTAGGGTTGGGCCATTGTGTAGTTGTTTTGTTAGGCTAAAATGGTCGTATGCTTGAGCAATAAGGCTTTGGATTGGGATGACACAATTGTGGTCCAAAGGTTCTATGCTTGACTGGTGAGGCTTTGGGGTGGGATGGCTTAATTGTGGTTTATTTTGGGTTGAGTAGAATGTTACTGTCATAAGCGTAACGGGAAAAAAATTCATATATGATTTAGTTTACGATTTTATTTGTGAATCTTGTCTCATCAAAATAAAATATTATAAGTATATTTACATTATTTTCTCATATTAATATACATTACTATATTCACTTATCTCTTTTTTATATTACAAAATTCATAAATAGGGCCGTAAATTTAGTCCATGTAAAAGTATCCTAGATATAAAAATTGGTCACGAAGGTATTGTCCTTGTCGTTCTACAGTAAAATTTCAACTTGGGGTGGGGGATATCAAATAAAGATTCAACACACTGTTATATTATCTAAGATTAATTTGTATACGATGAAAACGATTGGACAAATTGCAAGAAGGACAATTGACTCAATTTATATATTGTGATTATGGTAAAGTTAATTTAGTATAAGTATTAAATTTTCTTCTCTTCATAAGTACTAAGAACAAGATAAAATATTGAATATATTAGACTCATCAAGTCAAATTATTGTGAAAATATGTAACTATAGAAGATATGATGTCTAGCGGTAAAATAGATATTTCATCATAAAAACTAATAGCGTTTTGATCAAATTTAAATCTATTGCATTTAAAGTAATACGAGACAATTGAATAATTAGCGGAAATGCATTTGTCACGAATCACAATCATTAGTTGAGGGAGATACTTTAAAAAAATGTGTCCGTTCAACAAGGTAATTTGAGACTCATAAAAGCGAACTTAAATCTTTTATTCTAAATTCGAAGATTACATTTTCCTATAATCATGATAAATTCTTATTTAATAGCCCTATAATTCTATATTCATGTTTTTAGTCTAAGTTGAGTAGATGTAGCCATTGACCTACAATTGCATAAAAAAAATGCGAGTGCTGTCATCGAAACTAAGGCCTTGTGTGCTATTTTTGACAACAAATCTTAATGCACAAATTGAGAGTGATAGAAAATGGCTGACGGTTGATTGCCTTGTCTACCTTCTGTTGCATTCAAGAAGAGAAATTCAAAATAACTTTGTGCACTATCCCTATCTCAGATAAGGAGGAAAATTGATTGTTTGGTTCTTTTTCATTTCTATTTAAGAATTATCCGTTGCAATGTACCAACTACCAACCTTGGCGCAAGGGACCGGTGGAAGTCGCGAAAGAAAAGTTGCTTACAAAGACCATTTCCCTACAAATTTGAATGATTGGTAGGGCTCTTCACCATCATCTTTATCTATCTATCCATCTTCCGCATCCGCCCTTGAACTAGATTATTGCTAGTAGATATACCAAAATAAAGCAAAGAATTTAAAGAGGTTCTCTAAACATCCAACAACTCAGTCAATATATAAATAATAACAAACAAACATTCTCTAACCACTACAACATCCAGCTAAATGATTTTCCTGTTGTGAGCAAGAAAGCAAAGTCAAATTGATGCCAAGGATTCCAGAATATCATCACTACATTGAGTTATTGAATTTAGCTAAGAAGGATTCAAGAATTATGTACTGAGAGTCCTTGAATTCAGACATTTAGGATTTAAGAATTGTATCGTAGAATATTTAGGGCATGTTTTGTGATGTTTCTAACTATTTTCTTTTACCTTCTTTTACCTTGCTGCTGGATTTTTTAAATTATAATTAAGATCAACTAATTTTTAACTCTTCTAATATCAGTTTCTACAAAAATCTGAATGTGTTGATATCAATTCCTTAGGTTTAGGTAGAGCTAGGATTACATAAGGGTGGGCAATTGTTTTGTCTTCTAAAATTCGATGAATCATTCCATTCCATTATTGCACCTCTCAAAACAGTCAATAGGGGAAGATCGGATGAGGGGTTAAGTCAAACTAATTGCAATCCTAAGTGATAAAATCGGGGAAATGATTAAGACCATGATTTGTAATTGACTCAGCAACGATCAAGATTATAAAACAAAGTGTCACACCGCAAGAATAGAAAGTCTATTCAATTTTGACATATTTTCTTAAGAGATGATTAAAAACTTTGATTTCTCATTCTTGTGTGCGCGCGCGCCTGTGTGTGGAGAGTTTAGCGAGTGAGTATTGCGTGCACCACGCGCGCCACGTGACGTGTCACGTGGTGTATTAGAACCAATCACACATCGCCAAATAATACAAGGTATGGCCCACCATTGGCACATGGCGATAAATTATTGGTTCTAATACACCACGTGGCAATGCACGTGGTGTATTGTATACTTTTCCGAGTTTAGCCTATGATTCAGCTTTCAACTTTTATTTTGCAAATGTTTGACTATCTTATCATCTTTTTGGTTTACTCTATTTGTAATAAATTGCATCTTATGTATATAAAATGTCACTGCTATGCACTCTTACCTACTATTATGGATAGAAAGTTATGAATTGCCCACTAATCAAAGATTTTGGTTTGACATTTATTTCAATCCAAAAACTGCATCTTATGTATATAGAAGTTATTTACGATTATGACTCGTCTTTAATAAAAAATCTTAGTGTTGCCTCTGTTTCTATTCGAATTTGAATCCTACAATTATGAGTTCTCTCTCACATTCTTTGGGTGTGTTATATGGGTAGGGAGGTAAATTTATTAAAGATGGGCGTAAACTGGTCTTGAATCTGAAGTGAACTTTCAAATCAATCAAAATTGAGTGAAAATAGAAAAATAAAATTATACATCCTGCTAATTAGCAAATTCAAATCCTTTGTTTAATAATGGTTAATAAGAAATTATGAAATTAAATTATAATTTTTTTTGTTAATCATATCTTATTTTACTCCTAACTTAATTTAATTTAGACCTCAACCGGCTCGAATTATAATTAGGTTATAATTATATAACTATATATGAAATTACCTCTAAATTGGAGTGCGGAGAGAGAGAAGATTTGAACCGAAAAGTGGGGTTAGATTTTAATCCAACTAACTCCTCGTACGTTAACAATTGGCTATAAATACCCGGTCTTCCCTGCCGTCACGATTCCCCACAACTTTCCTACCCTTCTTCACTCTACTACACTCTGCAAACTTCGCCGGAGCAGTCTACCGTCTTCATTCATACGACGCTGTTCTGATGGGGTTGAGGTCATTCGTACAAGTCCCACCAGACTCCCACTTCCCACTAGAGAACCTCCCCTACGGGGTTTTCAAGCCTGAACCCACTTCCACGCCCAGACCCGGCATCGCAATCGGCAACCACGTCTTGGACCTCTCGGTGATCGCCACCGCCGGCCTTTTCGACGGACCCAGTCTCAAGAACTCTGATTGTTTCAATCAGGTCCCTTTTAATTTAGTTAACTTTAACAATTTTTCTTTTCAAAATTTGATCTTTTTGGAAGCTAAAGAACTGCAAATCTTGATGTTGGGCTTTTAATTTAGTTAACTTCAACAATTTTTCTTTTCAAAATTTGATCTTTTTGGAAGTTAAAGAACAGCAATCTTGAAGTTGGGCTTCAGTTATACATTTATTTTTTTGTGGGTTATGTAAAAATATTTCTGATTTTCCTTTTCTAATTGGCTTGCTAATTTGATTAGTGGAGAAAAAGATTGCCTATTTCTTGAAGTTTAGCTGTTTTTTCCTCGTATTAATTGTTGATTATGATATTTGATTCTGTTGTCTGGCAGCCTAATCTCAATAAATTTCTGGAATTGGGGCGACCCGCTTGGAAGGAGGCTCGTGCTACATTGCAGAAGCTGTTGTCAGGTACATTTGTTCTTCTTTTCTTTTCGTTTTTTTTTTTGAAAGTTTTCGAATATTGTTTTGTTCCTCTGTTTAAATTGTCATGTGGTATTTAGTAAAATGTAGGTATTCATTCTTGGTGGAGACTGGTGAGAGTAATTATTTTTACTCCATAAATAGAAATTATTATTTGTTTTTGGCCATATTTGAGATTTTGAGAATCCGTTGTGTCTTGTTGCAGCTACCGAACCGACCTTGCGTGACAATGCAACTCTGAGGTCGAAAGCACTGGTGCCATTGGTAGGATATGCATCGAATTTTAAATAATTAAGCGGGGTCACTGCAGTTTTGCTATAATTGGTTTTTGATTTTGTGTTGCAGGACAAGGTGCAGATGCTTCTTCCTGTTGCAATAGGAGACTATACGGATTTCTTCTCGTCCATGCATCATGCTAAGAATTGTGGGCTCATATTTCGAGGCCCTGAGAACCCTATCAATCCTAACTGGTATATGGAATGATGTCAAAGCTATGCATCTTCTCAAATTTGTCCAAAATTTAAAGAAAAAAGGAAATGCTGAAGCAATAAAAACTGCAATATTGGTTTTCTCCTTCCAGGTTCCATCTTCCAATTGCATATCATGGAAGAGCATCTTCTATTGTCATATCAGGCACAGATATCATTAGGCCAAGGTAACAATATGAGTATCCTTCTTTGCCTCTCAAAGAATAGTTTTGCCATACTTGGATTGCCTGGATATAAACTTTTATCATTTTGGATTATGCTGCACAAACAGTGTCTTGTAAATTAGTTACCATTTGTTAAACATGACACAATGACAATTATCCTTGTCTTGGTCTACCTGTGTCAGAAGCAGTAATTATTATTGTATCCTTTTCTGCAGAAATATGCATACTGAGCATATTGTATGGAAATTTTATTATGATAAAGGATTATTTTTTAATATGTTAACAATATTTTGTGAAAATAGATTCCTCTTCCTTTTGATTTTAAACTCAGCTGTACTTGTGTCTATTTTTTTATTTCGCGCCCAGAGGACAAGGTCATCCTGCTGGCAATTCACCACCATATTTTGGGCCCTCTCGAAAGTTGGACTTTGAGCTAGAAATGGTAAGTTTTTATAGAATATACGTGGGACAACAAACAGTTATTTACAGTTGGATAAAAGTACTGGATCCTGTTGTGTACAAAACGCTTCTAATGTTTGTGATCTAAGCAGCTAAAATTGGTTGCTTGTTTCGGAAAAATCTATTATCATGAATTTTGATTTTTTAGAGAATTGCAATGGCCTCTTACATATTGTCTATACCGCTGATTCCAATTCAATTTTTTACTTGATTTGATTCAAGGCTGCTGTAGTTGGCCCTGGGAATGAATTAGGAAAGCCAATAGATGTTAGTGAGGCTGCGGATCACATCTTTGGGCTTGTTTTGATGAATGATTGGAGTGGTATGGATTAATGCTTAGCTTGATAGTTTGTGTAAATTTCTTTAATTATTTGTTGAACTAACGGGTACAAACTATTTCAACAGCAAGAGATATTCAGGCATGGGAATATGTTCCTCTTGGTCCTTTTCTTGGAAAAAGTTTTGGTGAGCTGCTGTCTTCCTTTCCTTTTTTTTTTTTTTTATCACTTAAACTCTGTTAAGGCAATGCTAGAAAATTGCTTAAAATTGAAAATGCTCATTTTTTATGGTTGCATTATTGCTCCAGTTCGTCAAATGTTGTCCTTTATTCAATATCTGAAGTGTATCTTCTGGTTATGTGCTTTTCCAGGTACGACTGTATCCCCTTGGATAGTAACACTAGATGCTTTAGAACCGTTTTCTTGCGATGCTCCAGTACAGGTATGTTTTCTCCTCCATCTCTTTAGAGCTCTATAGAGTGATTTACCATTGTGTAAGCACTAGTTTTTAGCTTTATTGCAGAATCCTCCTCCACTGCCATATCTTGCTGAGAAGACATCCAAAAACTATGACATTTCTTTGGAGGTATATTCGCTCCTCGTTTTTCTTCTCAAATATATTTCTTCTCATGTTGGCCATTCCTTTTCCATTTGTCATGCACAAATAATTTTTTTCCCCTTTATATGCTCTCTGCATGAAAAAGGAAAAGAAAAAAATAAATACAGAAGTGGAAAAAATAGTTGCTCATCTTCTAAAAAAAATTATTTTTGTTCTTATGAAAATGCCAGGTACTCATTAAACCTGTTGGACAAGAAGATTCCTTTGTTATTACCAGAAGCAACTTCAAGCACTTGTAAGTATTCTTTGATTATTGAACCTAATTTGATATATTCTTTTATTGAATAATTAATTATTCACTGTGGATGAAGACATCTTTATAGCTGTGGGACTGTTTTCATTGGATATGTTGCAGATGCTTTATTGTGCATTATGCTGCAATGGTGTTTGATTACCTTTAACCTTGCTGCATTTACATGCAAGCACACTCTACTCTTATATAAACGGGAAAAAAGAGAAAAAGCATTCCCTGTCAATAAGAGACACATGCTAATATTAATAAGCATAATGCTTACTGATGAAGGCTCGTTTTTACTGTGGTAATTTGTAAGATTTTGATATTGTAAATGTATGACGAAAATCTCTTTGTGGATAGATACTGGACAATTACCCAACAACTTGCACACCATACCGTCAATGGTTGCAACTTAAGGCCTGGTGATCTCCTTGGAACTGGCACAATCAGTGGACCTGTAAGTTTTAGTACTGTGAAATGTAAAATTAATCCTTTTAGATCTTAGGTGACAGCTGCTTGTACTTTTTCACTGAACTTGCACTCATGCATGTGTTTTCCTACAGGAACCTGACTCTCTTGGATGTTTGCTGGAGTTAACATGGAATGGTCAAAAAGCGGTGTCTTTAGGGGGAACAACACGAAGATTTTTAGAAGATGGGGATGAAGTCGTTTTCACTGGTTTTTGCAAGGTCAAAATCTAGAACTTTACTTCTATGTTCTATATTTCCCTAGCATTCTCTTATGATTCCATCCTTCATGCTAAGAGTACTTGACCTTTGCCAACTAACATCAATTGGTTACCTTTCTTAAGTCCTAAAAGAACCTAATAGCTAAAAGTTGGTAAATCTATTTTCGAGTGCACTTCTCAATGAATATCATTGCGGGTAAAAGTAATATAGCTGTATGATATTAAAATTCTTTGTTTCAAATTCCAGTTATGGTTTTCAAAGTAACTGGAATTTCTTTCAGTTGATCAAAAAGTGGTGGAATTAAATTAAGGGCAAATATCCATCCTTGATTCTCTTATCCTAGGATGAGAACTTGAAATCTTGTGAATTCTTTCAGCTTCTCCGATGCTTTTCTCTTGGTAAATTTAGTTAGCATATGGTGCCCAACTAGAGAATTGGGTCATATATGCAGCCATATGTCCTGCTTGAAGATGGACGAGCTGTTGTGTTACTGTGCTTCTGAAGAGTTTGTTTCTTTGAATGTGCGACATGCAGTCTATTGAGTATTGCGGTTTCCTTTTGTTTTGCACCAGTTCTGATATCTACTTGTCAACTGAGATGACATGAGACTTGATTCATTTGCAGGGAAACGGTTATAATGTTGGTTTCGGGACGTGCTCTGGGAAGATTCTTCCATCATTGCCTTGAGAACATTTGAATCATATACGGTAGATGGGAGGAATCTTTCTACATTCTTTGACCCCCATATTTGTGCATGTATCCTGGAGGATGGATTGGGCAGTAGTGCTAACAAACCATTCTCCAATCTTTTTATGTACCTTGAAGAATCTAAAAAACTATGTGAATAAAGAAATTTATCGGGTTCTTACTAATTGAATTATTGTGTGATGAGGGTTATTCTTGTTTGGTCGAGGCTGTTCTGAAGCTGCTTAAAGTAATTGGTTATGCAAAATTTGCATAACCAATAAAAAGGTTAGTAATATCTAGAAGTTGTAAAAAGCAAAAGGCAGACCTGCCTTGAATTGATCTTTTTTTATTTTGAATAAAATAATGGTAGGAGGACCCTCGACAGCATGCTTGATATTTGTTTGGTAACTATCAAATCGAATTTGAATAACATATTTTGTTTGATAATTCTTTATGTTTTAGTTGATAAATGTGACATCTAAAATGTGATTTATGTAGAAATCTGCTAAAGTATCTATTGATAAAAGGTTGCCGAGGCTCTGATTAAATGATACTAAAAAAAATGACTGAATTTCAAGCCTGCCCAAAAAAAAAAAAAAAAAAAAAAAACCAATCTTGAGTGATACTGTTTTCATCCTGACTAAACTCATTCATCCTTTTAAGATTTCAATCAATATAAATTAAAATTTAAAGAATATAGGATCCACCTATCCATCAAACCGAGTTTCGATTGCCAAATGGGCTACACAGAACTACTATGTGGTAAGTGTATAGTTTCTTCTTTTCCTCATCTTTTTCCCTATGAATTGGTAAATTGATAGCTCACAAGTTCTACAAGTCACGTCTTGCTTTCTAGCTTGCACTATTTGGAGTTGTAAATTCTATCAAATTAAGAATTCATAACTATTCATATATATTTTATAATAAATGACATAATGGTAAGTGAAAAATTCTCAAAAATGTAATTATAAAAAATTCTCAAAAATAATTATCCAACTTAATATAAAATTTATCCTACAATTTACATCATCTAATGGAAAAAAAATTATAACAATAATTTTCAATTGACTTAACAACTATTGAGGTTCAGATCCAAAAGTTGAAAAAAAAAAAAGAAAAGAAAAAAGCCAAAATTGATTCCCAGCACCAAAAGCGGTGGGCCTGGCAATCAACGGACCGAACTCCTTTATACGGAAGAGTTAGATTAATACACGCAACCTATTCCATTATTCAAGAAACCAACTTTCTACGGGATTTGAAACACCACAAGTTACATTTACTATAATTTGATGAATATGATTTATTATAATAAAATAGGACGACGTGGATAAAATTTAGAGTGAAAAAATATCAAAAACAAATTGATTTTAAATAAAAAATTAATTACATTAAGATACTAAAAAATTATATTTAAATATTAAAAAGTTACATCAAAATATTAAAATATTACATAAACTTCAACTAGTGAAAATTATCCTAAGGCCAAATTGTGATCCCTATTAACGTCCGTTTGTCCAAACGGTCCGACTGCTCTCTTTCCTATCTTTTTTAACAGTTTGCGCATTCTTCACTGTTCCCTCCTCTTGAGCTCATCACCACCGCACCACCAGTGCTTTACCATGAAGTCGTCTCGAAGAAGCAGAGCTTGTTTTTTCTCTTCTTCAATTTACGGTTCTAGCACGGTCACTTACACTTTCCAAAACGAGCTTTCCACCCCAGACTCACCAATCAAAGCTGCCGAAATTCCCGTAAAGATGGCCGCCTCTGATCAACAAGCACAACCCTCAACTGATTCCCATTCCCAAGAAAACTCTGCTTCTGCTGCTGCTGCTGTTAAGATACAATCAGCTTACCGGTCCTATATGGTCCGTACCCTTGTCAAGAAAATGTCTGCTGTTAATTCAGAAGCAAATTATTGGGAAAGACTTATTCAGCGGCAGGTTTGTCTTCTTGTAATGATCTTGCAGTTACTTTTGAGTTTAAGATATTGGGTCGGTCGTTAACCTTTCTTTGTTTGCTCAATGCTTTGATCAAATGCTTCTGAATTGGCGATACTTGGGAAGGGATTGGCGATTTTGAACATGGTTGGATAGAATTCTAGTTGGGATGCTTGTATCTTGAAAGTAGAGTAAGTCATTTCTTGATTGTCTCACTGTTAAGCAACGTTAAAATTGGACCAAATTTTACTTGTAAATTAAAAAATAAAAATTGCTTCTTGTGTGTAACAGTGCAAGTGTTACCCTGAGCGATGCGGCTCCCAAAAAGTATAGCTTCCAGATGCTAGGCAAGGGCTTCTTCTCATATTTGGGGCGTTTGGACTTGAACGAAACAAATTCGAGAGAAAGGGTTCTACATGTTCCATTTGAATGATGAATGAATAACAAACACAAGCTAACAGAGAGATCATAGATTGATTTTCTGTAAAGTGAAGAATTACTTTAAATTGAGCTTTCAGTTCCTTTGGACCTGTAATGCAGCTATGCTGAAATTCTGAAACTAATTAGAGTTATGCTCAAATGCAAAATATTTGATATGTGAAAATTTGAAAATTGAGGAAAGCTTGACTTTCTAAATTCTTTCTCCAGGGATTCTTGTTTTTATGCTGTATTTTGTGACAGGGATTCTGATTTCTTTCAAGTTTACATTTTATTGTTCGTTACTGTTATCTGTTTGTCTGTTGACAGGAAACTGTTGATGCTGTAAGGACCAGTGAGCGCGAGAGGATTAAGATCAATGAAGCATTAATGCGTTTATTGCTGAGATTGGACTCGGTGCCTGGGATTAATCCGAGTGTCAGGGAGCTTAGGAGGCACTTGAGCCATAGGATTGTAGGTCTGCAAGAGATTTTGGATGCGGTTTCAGACACTAGAATTCAGAACTGGGATGCCTTCTTGAGAGACTGGGACGATGTTCTTGCCAGGATGGAAAGAGAAGTTTGTGAAGAAAGAGGTGGTGGGCGTGAAATGGAGAGGTTTTGTGCTGAGCATCTCGGATTTCGCTGCCTACAGAGGTTTCTTCGTGATCAGTGATTCTATGCTCATAGGAAAGTTTTCATCCCTTCTCTTTGACTGAAATATCAATTTGCTGGTACTTCTGTGATACTCTCATCTACAAATGATGGTCTCAACTTGATAATTTTCTAATCATATGTTCTACCATTGTACATAGCCACAAAAGTGAAATTCCTGATATTCTATGTAGGTACAGTGAACTTCTGGTACTTCAGTGAAGCACCGTAAAATGTTACCTATTGAAAGGTTCATAACAGACTTGGGTAACTAATCTATGGAGAACACCACGCTATATTCTCAAGAATTGGTGTAGCTTGTTTACAATGTTTAGTACGTCTTGGCTTACCTCATATAGAGCTTTCAAATATGACCACCCCCCTCCCTGGCAGTCCCCCGGCAGCACCACCCTTTTTTTCGTCGGTGCATATTTCTTGCTTTCTTGTGTTCATCAACATTATAAGTCTATCAGGTTCTCTTTCTTGTGTCCATCAATCATCTGTATGCGTAGGTGTTTAATTAGGAGCATTTTGTTACAAATAAAGGATTTTGGCACTGGTTTCCCAGGAGTAATCCTTTGAAACTTTAGTAATTGATCCTCGTTTCCCTAGATTAGTTGGCTTTTTAAAGGAATGGGCAGGAGAAATGACTTGGGCTAATTAGCCTCTATCAAGGCTAGAAGCTCTGAACATTCTTTTGCATCAGCCTTGCATCATAAAAATGGAGGAAAACAGCCAAAAACTACTAGTAACACAAAAGCAAGCAATGATGGCCTGATAAAATACCAGGAAGGAAAAACTTTTTGAGGATTCTCCTAATTCCAATTTCTGTAGCAAAAAGTGCCCCATTTGTCAGAAAGAAACATTTAACTTCTCCTGCTGGCTTCAGCCTTCCAATATTATAGAAAATCAGTTCATGCATGAGGCCAGACACCAGAAATTTTACCAAGAGTGGAGACCACTTTCTCACTGCCGCAGGATTGCGCAAAGATCAGACAGGATTGTAGACAGCGGTTCTCAAAATATTTGATGCCATAAGATTCCATTTTTTTTAAACAGAAATCTTGAAGAGAAGTAACCAGATAGGTCTCGCCAAACTGCAATTCCAACTCTACTTTTACCAAAGCTCGGGCAAAGGCTGCACCTATGGCTAGCGAGAACTCCAGTGAAACATAAAGGAAGAAAAGTAGAGCAACACTAGAATTTTGGATGAGTATACTTTCATAACATCATACATATAATAAAGAGAATAATCTTATACACAGAATTCATTAGTGGTTTATGGCCATTTGACAACTTTTTAACTTTGAAGGAATATTGTTGAGCAGCCTTGTTAGGTAAACAAGCCAGAAGCAATGGGATATGTGGATTGGATGATAATAGGCCTTGCTCAAAAATGAAAAGAATAAGCTTGTGGTTAGCAAGCCATGCTATGAGAAAGGGGTGGTGCCACCAACAGAAAGCTACGGCATTGCGTCTCAATCTATAGGCAGACAGTTACGTGTGGTCTGAGGAACTTGGCTTCTTATGCATTGCAAATCAAATATATCTGTATTGGTCAGTTTCAAGCAATTGCAATACGAGCTACTGTGTATTACATATGGGGAGCAGGAATGAAACTGTATTTTAGTTAGTCATTTCCAATTTTTCCTTCTAAGGTTCTACGTTGCATTGTGCCTGCTGCGCATAATTCTTTAGCAACCTGGAGTGGAACGTGAACACCTCTAAAAGATTCTTAATATAGAAATGTAGATCCTGCGCCGCTTTTTTTTTTTTTTTTTGTATTTTTGGGGAGCTGCTGCTGGCAACACAATGCGCAAGCACATCATCTGTTGCCTTCAGTCCTTTTATTGAACAGAGATGTCAATTGAGGAAAAGGAGAGCATTTTGCATGATTTCATTACACAAAAGAAAACATCTTGCAGAGGTTCAAGCCTAATCGCAAGCCATCAGAATATAATTCTTTCTGAAACAGATAATAAACTAATGATGAATCACTCTGCATGAATTGATTAGTTGTTTTAATGGAAATCTCATTGCTTTATCAATTCTCTCTCCCCGTTGCTTCTCCCTTCTTCTATTATTGCAAGTAGTTGTACTCATCAAATCTTTGTTCGCACCTCTTTAATTGAGCAGGAGAAGTTGTTACAACACTATAGGGGATCTACCATGCCTGCAAGCAGAAAAAAGAGTACATTCACAAGAAAAAGAATTTCCGGCAAAGCACACAATAACAGAACAGAAAATGTATCAGGTGTAGAACTAGGCTACAAAATTCTCTGTTACATCTAAGAAGAGCAGCTACATTTGCATTGTGATAAGCATTTCTTGCAATCAGCTGTTCTTGGATAGTCCGAATTGCAACGGCATTTCTTGATACACTTTGTACGTGAAGAATCGGCCCACAAGCACTTGGCCGTGCAATGCATGACTGACATACATCCGGGACAGTTGAACTTGAACCGATCTACGATGCACTTGCTACAGTCACTGGCATCAGAAGCACAAGCTAGTGAAGGCAAAGCCACCTCTGAAAGAATCAGCAGAAGCATTAGCATGCACCCAGTAGTACCAATTCTGGAGAGCTTTTCCCCTTTTGTGCCCATCTCACTCGTGCAAATTCTCTTCTACTTGCTTTTGCCTTTATAATATAAAGAGTCCTGTAGATCGTGTCGCCGCAGAAAATGCGAACACATTGATAAATACACAGTTAGACTGCATTCGAATGCTCATTCTTGACTATTAGTAAGCAGCAATAAATGCAATGCCACTGAAATTATGCAAAATTTAATGACTCTGTTTCTGAAACAAGCATTGTCTTGGATTGCTCAATATCTGATCTCATCTCATCGTTTATGCCACTAACATAATTTTACTCGGTTTAGTTAGTAGTATTACAATGCATGTCTCTTCCTCTCTTTGACATTAAAATGAACCAGTGCATATATAGTATTTTTTGGGGTTCAAAAGAAAATTTCCAAACCGTATATGTATACATTCGTGTAGTAGTGCAATACCAAATGCTGAGGTCCTTGGAGCCATCAGACCCTGCAGACAGAATCAATCTATTTTACTCTGATAATTATCCGTTTCTAAACTTTAGCATGCATCGTTTAGTACTCAATGCAGTACATTTACTCTCATCATTTATTGATACTGACTCCTTGAGTACAAGCCTTGGCCATTCTAATCCATCTCTGGCCCGTCCAATCCATTCATCCTTTGAAGACTTGAACGGAGACGTCAAGGTCCAATCTTTGAAGATTTGTACCTGATCTCTCAACTCTCTATTAAACTTCATAGGTTTGCCTAGTAATTACGCCGTGAATTTTCAAACACTTACACGCCTTCAAAGTGCACTGATTAAAAGGCGTGGAATTCTGAAGGTTAACAAGATAGCGCCTTCTATCTAAAGACATGACCTTAGATCTTTGACCGATCTTTAACATCAAGCAAAGTACCGAATTCAAAATGACAAAGAAGGTATCTAGTTGTGATACATTATGTTTTGATGACTGTGTATGCAGTAATTAGTAATTACATTCGTCTATAAATATTTTAAACTACAATTGATTGAGTGATGCTTTTTTCTTACAATTTGATTACTTATGATTCCTTCTATAATCATCACTTTCTTGGATTGGAACTTCTAAAAAAGTTTCCTATTCAAAGTATGGACAGGAGAATTCACTTGGGCTAATTAGCCTCCCAGACTTGAGAAATTCTATGATAGCAAGAGTCTCCCTACATCCTTGTACATCAGCCTTGGCCCTTAATAGTGGAGTAAAAAACAACCAGAAACTGGTGCACACCACAAACGTTAGTGTTAACGACCTCGATAATATTTTTGGCAGCGCAAATCTGTCATTTAGTACGGTCTTGATGCCTATTTCCACAGCCAAAGACGCCCCATTAAGCAGAAAGAAGCAAGTAATTTCTCCAGTGGGTTTATGTCGTAAATAGTTGTAGAAAATCAGTTCATGCATCAGACCAGATACCAAAAATGTTACCAATACAGCTGTTATTGAAGCCCATTTTTCTCCTGCCACCCTTGTGCAAAAGGAGCGGACAGGTTTGTATACGGTGGGCCGCATAATATTTGATACCATAAGGTTCCATCTCCGACCCCAGAAGTCTTGAAGTGAGGTAGCCAGGTAAGGCTCATCAAACTGAGGCTCCAGCTCGACTTTCATTACCGCTCGAGCCAGGGCCGCAACAATTGCTAGCAACAACTCTAAAGAAATGTACAGGTGGACACAGTGGATCAACCATATAAATGTTGGATCAATCAATCGATTATGCCGATATAACTCTGTACATACCAGTAAAATCATGATTTTCGCAGCATAATTTTGGAGGGAATTCTTATCTTTATTGGCATTTTTTTCGAGTAAATGAAATTGTTGGTTAGCATCAAACATTTTAGATGGATTTTGTGACTTCAATGTGGAGGGATGTTTTTGTGCAGCCTTGATAGGTAAACATGCTAAGGCTATGAAACGCGAAAGCAGAAGGGGTGGATTGGATGACAAAGGGCCTTGCTCGAAGGCAAAGAGGATCAGCTTGAAGTTAGCCAGCCATGCTACAAAGAAGGATGTGGTGCCGCCAAGATAGCTAGTGGTGAGATTGAGAGGAAGAATGAAAAATAGGAAAACCACTGGAAGTAAGGCAAGAGGCCGAACTATGTTGCCACCGGGGAAATAACAGCCTATTTTGTGACAATAACATAGGGATGTCAATATTATAGTCCATACCACAATGAAGTTGTTTACCTCACCTTCCATTCTCTGCTAATTAAGGTTTTGTTCTTCAATATTTAGGTTGAATAAATACTAGTACTACTATTAATTATTTCAAACTTTGACAGCGAAAGGACCTTGTAAGAAACTAATTTTGTACTCTACTTGATTATTCATTTTGTCCAGATAGCTGGTATCCAAATTGCCACTCCCTCGAAAGGCTCGAAATATTGTAGTATCAAAAACGAGGACGGCTCAAGAGCTTTGCTTTTTGAGAAGCACAAAAAATATTCTGGGATCTCTGTTTTCTGCTGTCAATCTAATAAACAGGGTCCGAACAGGAAAACGAACAAGACATCAGTCTACTGGATAAATTAGTTTTAAGCATCTTGAATTTTTTCAGAAAATATTTCATATCTATAATGCTTGAACTTTTAATCTGTTTTTTTTGTTCTCTCTTTTTTGCTTTAAAATTAATTGAATCATTGAACCTTTCTGTCATAAATAGATTATCTAACAAAATATTAATTGTGAATTCACACAAAATACCAGTGGCTGTTGCCAAACAAGCTTTATTGATTCAGATTCTACGTTTGTAAACGGCCTAACATAGTTTTTATCGTCATCTATATCATAACAGTAACAAATAGCTGCTGCTGGCGCTGCCTATTCCTTAGATAACAAAACTAAATACCTTAATCAGAGAAATGGACAAGTTAAATTATTTGGGCTAATTAGCCGCTGATGTCTACGAAAGCAAGTGACTCCGTGCATGCTTTCCAGTCAGCCCTACCTACCTCGTAAAATTGGTGGAAAAATAGCCAAAAACTTGTATAGACAACGAAGGCTAGCGTTAATGGACCCGACAGAATTCCAGGCAGCCGTATCTTTCCGTATAAGGCTCTTTTAACAGGAAATTCTACGGCCAAAGCCACCACATGAAGAAGAAAGAAGCACATAACTTCACCTGTGGGCTTCAGTCTTACGATGTTGTAAAAAACTAGCTCGTGCATCAGCCCTGATAAAAAAGTTGCCACCACTCCTGGAAGAGCAGCCCATTTACTCCCAACCAAGCTTGTACAAATTTACCGAACAGGATCACAAACTGTTTGATGCCATCAGATTCCATCTTCTTCCCCAAAAATCTTGAAGTGAAATAGCTAAGTATGGTTCATCAAATTGTGGTTCCAATCCAATTCCACTCCAATCACTCCTAGAGCTAGTGCAGCAACCATAGCTAGTATCAGTTCTAACATGAAATATACGTGAAGGCAATAAAAGAAACATATGATTTTTTAGGGATGGAATCCCTATGAGAATAAACTCAAATTATTAAGGCCACAAGAACGATTCTGATAACATAATTAAGGGTTGATTTTTGGTTTTTCTTGGTGATTTTTTGCGTACAAGACTGTTGAAACTTGATAGGTAAACAAGCCAAGGGGATAAAGCGTGACAAGGGGACGGATTTGAGGAGGATAAAGTGCCCTTGTTGAAGGCAAATAAAATGATCTTGAAGCTAGCGAGCCAAGCTATGAAGAAACAAGTGGAATCCCCCCCCCCCACAAACCAAAAAAAAATTAAAAATGGATGGTGGTGAGTGGGACATAAACGAAAAGACATGCTATTGGAAGCATAGCAAGGCTTCTTGGGATCCCTCTTCCATGGAAAATTTTGTCTACTGTGTGACAATAATAGAGAGATGATAAAACCGTAGCCCACATAAAAATTGAAATTTTAATCTCTCCTTCCATTTTTCCTTTTCCTAAGCTATAGATGTACAATGTAATAGTTGCTTAAATAGTGGAGAAATGATAGGATGAGTTCCAAATTCCAACCATACAATTTGTACATCACTATGGCCAATTGGGCAGGCGGACTTGATTAATACTACTAGTATGCATATAAGCTTGAAAAGAAAATAATAATTAATACACAAGAAAATTGATTGTTTATAAGCAAGGGCTGAAGGAGGAGCAGCGGGCCACCAAAAGTTGCCGAGAACCTCCATAGAGGCATTAAGATTTTGGAAGATTTGTTGTTTCCACTTGTCATCCCCAGAAGAATTGCTTTGTTTCTTGTATCTTTCTATACCAAAACTGCTAAAATTGAAGCCCTCGACAGAAATTTGAAGGTCTTTTTGGGCTACCAACAGAGTCTCTAAGAGGTGAACGGACTTCAAACATTTGAATTTTCCGTAGTCTTTTTCTTGTTTGGGCTTCCATAAAAATGGCGGGCTCCGTTTTGGGGTTGTTATGTTATGTTTTCTTGGATTTGAATTGAGAAACAAGCAGTGCAGACAGACCAAACCAGAGGAAGTAATGGTTCTGATAACGGGCCATTGCCTGAAGCAGAGGAAGATAAGTTTGAAGTTGGAAAACCAGCTAATGAAGAAAACAGTTCGACATCCCAAATGAGCAAAGTCACAGAAAGAGGGATAGCCATAAAAAGATAGATAGTAGCAGGAAAAAAAATGATCAATCTAACAAACCTTTTTGCAACAACCTCAGCCAGAGCACAGTAATACAATAATGACGCAAAAAATTTGATGCCCATACAAGCATGAAATTAATGATTTTACCTCCACATTCTTTCAGTCTCCTAGTATATTACTATATTTCACGGGAGATATCTATTACAAGTTTTAGGTAGAAATTTTGAATCATAGAATGCTTATTTGGGAATTCCAAATCATCATGATGCAAACAAAACAAAACAATATGTTGCATCGCATAAAGCAAAAACCAACATGGAGTGTTATATATATGTATCTTTTACACTCACGAGGATAGCTAATCGAAGCATTTCTTTCTTATTGTCAATCTTACATGTGAACTACCTGCATTAAGTCAAATGTGAAAGTAAAAAATTTTAAGATTTATAATAAATATAGTAGATGAAAGTTAAACGCCAAACTATTACAGAAACAAAAGGGAATCAAGGTAAGAATCTGGAAGACATAGTACAACAAACTCAAATCACGCAGACTAAGACACTTAAGATTATCAAGTCCTCTCACATAGAAAAAAAAAATGGAAAAACAAAAAAGCAAATTGCCTGGAGACCCCCTACAAAAGGTTGGGTAAAGCTGAATACAGATGGTGCAGTAAATGAAGTAATGGGAATTGCTGGCATTTTCCGAGATGACCATGGAGGTTTTATTGAAGCATATTCAAAAAATTGTGGTTTTGGAACAAATAACAATGCAGAATTGTAGGCAATACGTGAGGGGCTATCCATTGCAGTAGGAAGAAGGCTCCCCAAACTTGTTTTAGAAACTGATTCCATTTTGCTATTTCATGAGTTATGCAGAGGAAAACAGAATCGAAACAGGGCATTGCTCATCAAGGACTGCCAGTACTACCACAAGTTTTTCCAGAAACTCCAGGCTCGCTTCACATACCGTGAGGGGAATCAGGCAGCTGATCTTTTGTCAAAGCATGCATCTCCAAATTATGTAAAGGACTGCCTTTCATGAATCTCCAAATTATGGATTCTGCTCCTATGTTTTTTATACCAGTTCTACGTCATGAACAAGATGGGAGGAGTACTTCCAGATTAGGTGATGTGCATATGACGGACTGCCAATTAGCTATTAAGTAGAAATGTGGAACATGAGTAAACTGAGCTGAAAATTATCAGTACTTGCTGTCTGTTTGCTTAGGTTTGGGTACGTGGTTCACTCTAGCACAGTATGGTCTACGGTTCTAGAGGTTGTCAAGCAGTGTACTTGGTTTTGGTTTGAAGTGCAAGTGTGTGCACTGCAGTGATGTAACTGGTATAACTATTATTATATATATATATATATATATATATATATATATATATATATATATATAAAATATCGCATGTTTTATTTAAAAAAAAAAAAGGGAAACATGCATATACAATTGTATAAATAAGTATGAAAAACCACCCATCCATAATTGACCAAACAGGCCATTAGGGTTGGTAATTTAATTTTTCAAGTGTTGTATCTAATTCCTAAAGGTGAACTTTATTTTTCTCAAACAGAGAAGATAATCCACTTCTCTATTAAAATCCTTAATGTAAAAAACTGGTGTAGAATGTAAGCTACAACTTTGTGATTTGATTTTATTATTACCGAACCCCCCCCCCCCCCCCCCCCAACCCCACAACACAAAAAAAAAGAGAAAAGAAAAAAGTAATATGCTAACACTAAACTAAACTAAACTCTAGTTGCATTGGCTGACGGAGTAAAAACCAAGGCTTTGGTGACATCCCTCAAAAACGCTCCCACGGCGGCGTACTCCTCAAACGCCCTTACATCGGCATTAAGCCGTAACATTTCCGGCAGAAACAGCCAAAGGCCGGTGACAAGAACAAATCCCACCACCAACGCCGTCGCCAGATACCTGGGCAATCGCCACCTGTCTTTAATAGCCCTCTTCGCAATTATCTCGACCACCAAACACACACCATGCAACAAAAAGAACCAAGTCACGTTCCAAGTGGGCCTGATTCGGCCCATATAGTAGAATATCAGCTCGTGCATTAGGGCCGAGGCAACGAAGGTTGCTAGCACAGCTGGAAGCGGGGCCACTTGACGGCCCAACAACTTTTCTGATAATTTGTGGACAGGTTCGTATACGGAAGGGCGCAGGAGGCGCGTGACCATGATGTTCCATCTCCGACCCCAGAAATCTTGCAGTGAGGTCGAGAGCAGAGGCTCATTAAAAGTTGGTTCCAATTCTGCCCCTAGTGACACCCGTGCCATGGTTGCAACAATTGCTAGTATGATTTCCAATGCAAAATATATGTGGAAGCAATAAAGAATCCATATGATTAAGGGATGGATTTGGTCACTATAGTCGTACAATTTGATCATGGAAGCCAAGAGCACGCCTTTTATGGCATAATTTAGAAATGATTTTTGACCTTTTTTGGAGCTTTTTGGAGGCGGGATTTCTTTGGAATGGCCATTTTTTTTAGGCTGAGAAGATTTTTGTTGGATTCTGATGGGGAGACAAGCCAAGGCAAGAAATCGAGGGAGGGAGATGGAAGGGTCGGATAGAGGGCCCCTGTCAAAGGCAAACATGAGCAGTTTGAAGTTGGCAAGCCATGCTAGAAAGAAGGCACTCGTGACTCCTAGATGTATACTGTGGAGTTTGAGTGGGAGAAGGATAAAGAGACAGAGAACAGGAACAAATGCCAAGAATCTTGGTATGCCCTTTTGAACAATCTTTCCAGCAAAATAGCAGCAGCTTAAAGAGATGTAAACAGACAGCCATACCTTAATGAAATTGCTAATCTCTCCATCCATCCAATACTTGATCACGTTCTTGATGTCTCCCTCTCCATCCATCCCAATTCCCAAGCTTGTTCTCCTTTTGACTCCCTCTCTGCGTCTCTTGTGAGTTGAGTTCTCTTGATCTGCGAGGAAATTCTTAGTTGGTCGGTTTTAATTAATACTACAAGAAATGGTAGTTACTAGGTGGTCAACAAAAGACTATGGAAAAGTGACACCTTAGTATTCACAACAAAAATAGTTGCACTGTTCCTTTTTTACTTAAGCTGTAGTGACAAGACTAACAAACAACGTGTGGAATACCAACTCTTCAAGGCAGCAGGGGGAGTCCAATATTCGAAGGCTGGAGGCGTCTTGGCTTGCAAGGTTCCTATACTTGTGAGATAAAATTTTGATATAAAGAATAAATGAAAAAAAAATTTATGGGGGAGGAAATTTACTTTCTGAGTTTTGTATACTGCCGAATGATAATTATCGAGGGACGGATTTTCTTTTTCTTTTTTTGGCTGGTTCAAACGTGAAAAAAATTAACTAAAGAGGGTCTAATTCTCTTGATTATATTCTTTATAAACAACGTGACGCTTCTAGTCAGGGTGATCAGTTCAAATCCTCAGTATTATTTTTTTATTGCCACCTAAGTGTTATTTATCAAATATTATCACTTTATATTTACATTTAAAATAAATTAAATAATTATTATAATACGAACACAAGTTAAAAAAAATCTGAACTACAAGGGTGACCATTTGGATTGCCGCGGACTGTGGAAAATGCAAAGAAGAGTTCCTTTCCCATCCAATCAATGAAAGGCCTATAGATACTGTATTTTGCACGTGGCTCCATTTGGATTACATTTTTTGGAGATTTTTGAATTTTTTTTTTTGAATTGTGTTTGGCATGCAAAATTTTTTAGTTAAAAAAGTATAAAATTTTTTGGTCAAATTATTTTTACTAAATTTTTTCACCAAATTTTCATTTGAAATTTTAAATAAAATTTAAAGATTTTTTTGTAATTATTCACAAAAACAAGTATGTTTGTGTTCAAAATTTGTTTTAAAAAACTGAAAAAATCACGAGTAACAAAATGAGATTCATTTTTAGTAGATTTTGAGGTCGGACGACGTAGCGAACGATGAAGCGGATGTTCACTTCTTTAAGCAAACGTCCACTAAGACACAAAAATGTCTTAACAGATGTCCGCTTCTTTAAGTGGACGACGAAGCGGACGTCCGCTTTTTTAAGCGAACGTCCGTTAAGGCACAAAAATGTTTTACCAGACATCCGCTTCTCTAAATCGACGTTCGCTTTTTTAAGTGAACGTCCGTTAAGACACAAAAATGTTTTACCGGACGTCCACTTCTTTAAGCGGACTTCCGTTTCTTTAAGCGGACAACGAAGCAGACATTCGCTTCTTTAAATTACAATTATGTCACATCAAAAAACTTTTATATTCAAACACCTTTTTTATATTTTCTAAAAAGTTAACAAAAAATAATCTAAATAAATTTTTTAAATAATCTTCAAAAAACACTTCAAATAATCATATCCAAACGAAGACTTCTTTTTGAGCAAATTTTTCAACACTCATACTGTACTGTGTATCCGTGAAATGTTAGTTGTTGACGAAATACTTTTAACCAACAAGCATTGTCTCAACATATTTTTCCACTTCTCTTTCATGTTGCCATGTGCTGGTGTCCGTGTCATTGTATTGACAATCACCTCAACAACTGTTCCACAACCAAACCAACATAAACTTTTCAGCAACTAATTATTCAAGTATAATGATAGAATAACAGCCGGTTAATTCAGATTTCGTAAATTAAGTATTCTATTACGCATTCAAACTTCAAGTTAATGCACATTTGATAAATACACCAGACACTCTAATGCGCCTCCATTATTGAAATCAAATATTATAAAAATACGAAAGATATGAAAAAAGAATTCCAATTAAGTACCTAAGCATCACAAAGTTGAAATATGTAATACTATATTTTAAACCTCTTTCCTTCCTCCATAGTCTAATTTTTTTTTAAACCTATAAAATGTGACGTGACACCGCAATTTAGACTCTGTAAATTTTTTATTTTTATTTTTATTTTTTTGAAACACACAAATTAGACTTTTTTTATTAAGTGGAGAATTTCTTATTTTAAAGATATTTTCGTAATACCAATTTAGAATTGTTTGTAACATTTTTTTATACCCTTGCAAACAAACACACCAGGTGGATTTACCAGCCACCCTAATGTCCTCGACTCATTTCCTTTAAATATTAGATTGTGTTATTATTTGTCCAGTCTTCCTTAGGGATCATCTTATTAATGCATTTTTAACTTGATTGGAGGATCAAAAGCAGAGGTTATTTAAAAAATCAAACTAATTAGACTAAATGGCGAGACTTGGTTTGTTTAATTTTAAGATTTTGCACAGGATCTGTTAACATATATGGTTAATTTTTGAATTTCACTAATTTCCTAATTGATATGTGTGTGTGTGTGTGTATATATATATTAAGTCTTACTATATGGTTAATTTTTTAATTTTACTAATTTCCTAATGGCTGGTGTTATTGCCAGAGCAGGAATTTTCCTGTCAGAGCATATTTTACTAAAACACCAACATTGCCCTCAACAGTCAAACCTAAATATTCTCACAGTTAATCCTATATATTCTCATTATCTTTTACGTTAATCAATTTTTTCCCTAATTAACTTCTACTCTTTCTCAAGTTAGTTCCAATCAACTCTCCCCCTGCCTCTCTCTTCTACCCCTCCCTCTTCGTCCCTTCCTCCCCTTCTCTCTTTACCTGCTAAAATTTTTATGTAATTGGGAAGAGGGACGAGATCATTTTTTAGGCCATTTTTTTTCTTTTTATGATTACGTTTCAAGCTTTCAGCAAAGCTAATTAGTTATTCTCATCTGAATTTTTTTTTTTTGGTACCACTTCAATCTTGGTAACTGATATCTTCGACTACTTTTTCCCCATGTTATTGATTACCCCTTAGCTATTGCAAGATGATTTTAACCATCCAATGAACCGGAGACACTGAAACAATGCCACTATGGTAATAACAGATCGGGAACTTTGGAGAAAAACCCAACCAAGTGCATTACAATGTGATCTACACTTGAAGGAGGAGATATTAGGTCAAAATGAAACATTAAACGGTAACTAAAGGAGTATAGGAAGAATTTATTCTTATTTGCTGGCTTTGATGAAAAGCAATTTTTTTTTTTACAAAAAATTTCTAGCATTTTAATAACTTAATTCCAAGTATAAAAAGATAATTCGTGCTATGGCTGAATTTAGAAAATTAAATCTACTACTCTCCGTGATTGACGGAACCTTAAAAAACGACCAAGCATGAATAAAAAGATTAGCAGCAGCCATATCACAATAAAGATTGTGATAGAATTCTTAAGAAAAGGTAAAAAAAAAAGAAAATATGGGAGAGATAGGAAGGGAAATTGTAGGGAGGGAAGAGAGATAGGGAGTTGATTGGAAATCACAATAAAGATTGTGATAGAATTCACAAGAGAGATAAGGAGAGGGAATTGTAGGGAGGGAAGAGAGATAGAGAGTTGATTGGAAGGAGAATGAGAAAGACTAGGAGTTAATTTGGGAAGAGATTAATTAATGACTTAAAAGATAATGAGAATATTTAGTGTTGATTGTTAAGGGCAATGTTGATATTTTTGTAAGAATTGCTCTGATAGAAAAATTATTGCTCTGGCAATATCGTTAGCCATTTCCTAATTGATATGTGTGTGTGTGTATTAAGTCTTGCTAGGAAGACATCTTTGTATGGTAATCTCAACATCTTTGTTTGGCAATCTCATTCATGATAAGTTATTGTCTTTGACCTATGTATAGACATATTTTGTACAATTATAAAGTACAATTGAATACAAATACTCTTTTAATTCTTTCAGTGAATCATTTGTTTGAGCTTTAATATGTGGTATAAAGTGTTCTGATATTCCATCCATGGTATCAAAGAAAACAGTGTCCTGCTATGATTTTTAAGAAACAATAAATTCCATGTGTACGTTGTATAATTTTCTACACGGATAAACCGCATCATTCGACTCAAAAGTCAAAGTGAGAGAATGAATTTTTTTTTTTTTTTTGTCTTTTCATCAATTGTGGGAAGGAAAGTTAAGAATTAAAAAAAAAAAAAAAAAAAACTCACACCTCCCCATCGTTTACTTGCATTCTCCTGATCAATAGTATACTTGTGTTCAGACCGAAATTCAAAGGTTTTTTTTTTTTTTTCAAAATCACTACTAATCAATGTTACTCACCAGTATACTCGTGTTCAAAATGTTAAAAATCTCTTCGAGAATGACTAGTATCAATTATGCACGTTGATATGCTATGAACACTAGACTATGGTAAAAAAGTATCATGGTTTTTTTTATCAGAAGACAAAGAATATTTAACCTATAAAGTTAGATTAAACACTAACAGTCACAAGAAAATACTCACCTAAGTACACCCCACAAGTTAATCCAAAAGGCAATTGCTAAAAAAGTATCATGGTTATTGGGTTTGAATTTGAGTTCTCGTATCATTTCAAAATCTTTTCCTTTTGCAATTCTTTTCTGTGCATACTCAAATTCTTGAACTTGTGGTCATGCACATTTATTTCTTTTAACTAATTCCCTATCATCTAATGCGAGGTTTAATATATTAATATTAGTAACTTCACAGACTCCAGTTCATAACAGGAACAAGAGGTTGGTACTTCTGGTAGGCCAATTACGTGGATAAGATGAGATTTTGAGAAGATTCCGTCTACCATGAGAGCTGAATCTTAGCTCACGTTTGGTACGCAAAAATGACATAGAATTGAAAGCCTTTTCTACTCTAAATGCCTTTCTATCTTTAATGAACGGAAAAAAAAATTTTCAGTCAATTATTTGATAACTTAAATCAAAATGGAATGTCTATTCCTTTTTCAATGTTTGGTACGATCATATTTACGCGTCAGAATGAAATAAAATATATATTAATTTAACTTAATTGCCCGTAATTCATTGTACTAGAATATATCATATTTTTATTTTGTTTGGTTGTGATTCTAAACCTACAAAAGATTTTAGTATTTTTAATTTAAAATTCTTAATATTCTTGTTAAAATTAAATTAATTATACTTTTTAATTAATTTAAAATTTTAAGAAGTATTAGCATTATTACTAAGAATGTGCAAAAATTAACAATGAAAATAGGAAGAAAAAATATTCTAAGACACATATTAAATTTATTGTGATTTAAAAATTATAAAAATTATTAACTAAAATTATAAAAAAGCCTAATATTTTTTATAAATTTTAAAATAAAAAATTTAGTGAATGTATTTTGAGTTAAAAAGAATTAGCAAAAAAAAAGTATGGGGATAAAATTAACTTCTATTAGGCATTTTCAAAATGAAGTAGGAATGACATTTCTTTAAATTTTGTTGGGAAATGAGATTCTAGAAAAAAAAAAACTCAAATGGACATTCATGTGAAAAAGGCATTTACAATTTAAAATGTTCATACCAAACGTGATAATGAAATAAATAAGTTGAGAAAACCTTTCCATTTCATCATATTCCTACGTACCAAACTTGGAGTTAGAGTCGCATGTTAGAAAAAATTCAAAGCAGCCTACCACGACTACAACTTGCATCAATATATCAATTTGAGTGGTCCCTGATTTGATTCCAACAAGGGCATAAATTTATGCATAAAAACCTTTTGACTGTCAGGATATCCGGATCTTGAAATTAAATTACACATACCCTAAATAAAAATTTCCAAAGCTAGATCTGTATCATTACCATCTGTCACTTTTCCAGAAGATAAATAATGAATATACCTCGGACAAATAACTGATCAAGTCTAACCCTAAACCCAAAATACTAGTACCATTCCACCTTTCACCAACTCTAAACCCTAAGTACTAGTGCACTAATTTTAAAAAAAAAAAGTACCAGCGCACTATTCACCTCTAAAACTTAAAAAAAAAAAGTACTAGTGCACTATTTGTCAATGCACAAGATATATCTAATGTTTTTTTTTTTTGAGTAAATATCTAATGTTTTACCTACCTAACTGCTCTTGTTTAATGAACTAGGTTACATGCATATGTACCACAACCTTGTTTTGGTGAAGAGATGACGTTCCGAAATTATTGAGGCGGATGCAACAATAAAATTTCCCTTCTCTAGACGCCGCCTCTCAGGCTCTTTTTGTCTTCTACTTTTCCAAATACAAAGGCTTTACTATAACAACTATTCAACACTACAAGCAATCCCAAGAGACTCCACAATCCGAATTTTGGTACTGGCTTCAGCTAGTAACGAATCTGAAGCTTAGGAAACACAATTCAACACCCAAAATAAACAAACCAATCAAATCACAACAAATTATACGAAAAGTGGCCAAGGCAGCAAAAATGTTCTAACAAGTAACAACCTTGTACGCATGATATCATAAGCCATTTGAAGTTACAAAGCAATATTCCAATTAGCATTTCCATGTACGAATGATATCCATCCATCAACAAAATTCCAAAACTTCTGAAGTGCTATGCTATAAAATGCCAACAACAGCATCCCAAGGGAGGGAAAATCCTCTATTGTGTCGGCAGCTGCTGTTGCTGCTCGTATATCTGCATGAATGCTTCCGAAAGTGCAACCATCTGAGGAAGAGTTTCCGAGACGTGAAGGTCTTGCATCTCATACCTGGGAACAAATAAAATAATATTTAATGATTCCAAGTACTTGACCACATGATCTACCAAAAGATTTAAATTTCAATTGCATATGAATCGTCTCTATCATCAGAAGTGGCAAAAGCGACAATAATAGTTAAAGATTACCATAGTTCTTCTGACTTCCGCTGTACAAAAACCCGGTACGATCCTTCACCTGGTTTCCCATCATGAACTATATTGGCGATCAAATCATACTTGGAGCGTAGTCTTTCATTCCCTTTAGGTGCCGGAAGTGGAATATAATCCTTGAGCTCTAAGTTCTTCACAGGGAAATTAACTGAGGAAAAATAAGTGAACTTTGTTACAAAAATGGTAACTAAAATGTAGCCAGCACATACCAGCTTAAAATACTATTATAATCCAGAGTCAATGTCACAGCAACTTTTAGGACAGAAATTTAAGAAAAGAAGAAACATGGAATTCAGACATTGCTGGAGGAAAGAGATTTTTAAACGAGAAGAAGATACTGAACACTATACATATTAACACAATATCAATATTGCACTTGCACCATCTTCTTCTACTATATGATGAACAAGCTGCATAGTCAGGCTTAATGCAAAACAAATGTTCGTCTCCACATAAACACTAATTAATAGGGTGGAGAAATTTCTCCATTAAGACATTAAAAATGGTAGGCCCAAAATGTCCCACACATCTACAAAAATGATTCAGGAATGGTACACGTGATTAACACTAGCAGGCTTACTGGGGATGGCAGACCAAAAAAGGTACTTTTAGTAAATTTCATGCTTAAATTGCAATATCTGACACCATTATTGTCCATCAGTAAAGCCCATGAGAAGTTAGATGCAGAAACCACAAACTCTAAAACTTAAGCACACAGAAAATCTTGTGTCAAACTGTCAAGTCACATTAGATATTTCTCCTAACCTTTCCATACCTCTCCTTATGTCAAAGGAAGAATGTGAGAGTGAAAGAGAAAACCACAAAGAGAGGAGCCATACAGACATACATGGGCTCGTGTAGCCAGAACCAGTTACAGCACATGGCTAATTCTGCCACTAGTTCATGGTTATTAAATAAATAGCAAAACATTTCTACACCAAACAGTATCAGGAGATTAAGCTATCTACCACAAAACATGTAACCTTTCCTTTTATCCTAAAATGCGGTCCCTAGAATACAATGTTCTTTTGATAGAGATAGGAATAGACAGACATTTGAAGCTACTGTAACAAGTTTATCTCCCACCCAAAACCACTTTCTCCCTGCCAGGGCACGTCTCTGTGTGTGTGTGCGTGTGTGTGTGTGTGTGTGAGAGAGAGAGAGAGAGAGTGAGGAAGGGGGGCGGGGGGAGAACAAGATAGGTAAATCAAACATCAACAATACAGAAACTTACCAAGAGTAGGATTTTTCTCCACAAAGAAATTATTCTTTGTAAATCGACGCATGTGAATAATTAGGTACTGTGGCAATTTGGTGACACGATACCTCATCCTTGCCATCCTAGGCCGCACAACTTCCGTTATAGTCTCACCATCAAACTTCTTCAAAATGTTGAAAAGTGGAACCTGTGAGCATTCAACACAATGAAAAAGTCAACACCATTGAAAGATTACTTCTATTGCAACTCCAGGAGGAAGGAGGCAATGAACAGGTGAAGTACAAAAGATTCAATCATCGGTGCCTAACATTTGAGACATCAGAAACCAAATGCTAAGAAGCTAAGCCACCGTCAAAATATAGTGTAACCAAGTGATTTGCAGCATTCACCTAGTCCAACTGAATTGGAATGTGATTAAATCACTGAAGAAGTGCTCCACTATGACCGATTCACATGTGAGATGCACAAAACACACACACTAATGAAGAACAATCAACAAACATATCTGCAAAGAAAGCTGGGTTTCAGTAGCCATCTTGACACAACTAATGGCTATCACATTTAGCTTGATAGTCAGGTTATATTTATTCAACTAGTCACTAACATTTTCCCGCTCAAGTCAACCCTATGCTTGTATTTGTGCATACTGGTATGCAACAAGGACATTAAACGCTAACCACGAGCAATTAGAATAAAGATCATTGCAACACCCAGGGCAATAGGAGACAAAGACCAACCATGTGGAACCACAAATCCACACAAACATAATCGAGTAAATCTCACAGGTCTTTAACATCTAACTTTCACAATCTAGCAGTCCTAGCACTCGAAGTTTCCAGCTAAATGGACCATGTTTCTAACACCTTAGGGTGCTACCCCTCTTGTATTTCAATCACCTAATTTAGGCAGTGAACAAGAGCAAGACATAGAGTTGGGTCTCACCAACTCTTTCAGGTCCTCACAAATTCAGGGGCTTTTAGTGGTTTAACCTCTTCAGGGTGAACTGTGGTGATCAGTTAGTCCTCCTAAAGTGACTTTTTCACCATATGCTACCTACAATTAAGAAAATTGTCCCAGCAGTGATGTCAAGGAGTTCCCAAATGCACAGCATATCATATTGGTTCTCTTTACGTAATTAAACTACCGGATATGATGACGTTAAGGTAAGGTAAGTTTAGGAGGCCCCAATAAATCAATTCATCCCCAAAGAAGAATACCAGCACAAAAAGATGCCATGCGTGCTGAAAAGGAAGTTGGATCAGCCCATTCATTAGATTTTGTCCACATAAAGAACTTCCAGAAGAAAGAAAAATCTCCTTCAATCAACAATTCTACCTCCTTGTTCTCCACTATAATCACATTTTAAATAGTGTTCTACCTCTTTGTTCTCCACTATAATCAACATTTTAAATAGCAGCTAAAGTCATCAATATGCCTAACTTTCTCATCCAATGACTGTCTTTTCCCATTATCAGTATACGAAGTTATCAACCCAACAAACACAGAACAAAAGCGCTTTTCCACATATTCAAACAGATAAATACAATCTGAGCAGTGAAAATAATACGTGCAATGTTGTGTGTATTCTGCTTATCAATTGCGCGACAATGCAGACATCATTCCAACACAGAATTACACCAGAAGAAGCTGAAGAAGGCAAATGCAATAGGCTTAAACAAACTTAATCTAAGAGCAAGTGCCAGCATTAGAAAATGTGAATTACCTGAGGGATGATATTTTTCTCCATAACATCTTTGAAGAGAGGTGGCGGTGGCAAATCTAGACCTAGCATTAAGAAGGGCATTCTGGTACTTTCTGTTTGCATCTCAAATCCAGTATCTCCCCCATTTCCAGTACTCAATACATCTCCATTTTCTTGTTTTTCAAGAATGGATCTGCCATGACTCTCTTTCACTACCTCCAATTCTCCCTGGAAAATAACATAGACAACAAGAATGTAAATTCTTCCTAAAAACAAGATAAAATTCTCGCACAACAAAAAAAAGCAATGGTTTCGTTAGGGAAAAAAACCTGAAAGCACTGGTGGATGATACTGCTACTTTTCTTTGAACTCCTTAGATCTGTATGCAGTGTGTTAAGAAGCCATGACATAAACTCTACAGGGTCAGACTGTGCACCGATTCGAAAACGTTTCTTACTAGCTTTCATGATGGCTTGTAAGAACTCATGTGGACTAACCTGCAAATTACGTACATATAGAATGAAAACCATGAATGGTAAACGAATCCTTCCAATTCAGTACCCGTCCAAACCTGTCCCTTGAAGTTCCTTGCATGCCAAATTTTTCGAGTGAGCTCTCCAAATCGATGAACAAGTTGAGACTTGCTGTGCTGATAGTTCTCAGGGATAAGAAAAAAGTTTCTCAAAGGAGTTACCCGCATTAAGGACTGAATAGTGACATTAACGAAATCAGTATCCTTAATGTTATTCAGCCCCACCTGAAAAAACAGTTCAAGCACGGAACACTCAATATGGGCACTTAAAAAGGCTACATTGCTTTTTCAATTATTGAAGGAGCATAATTGAAGACAAACCATTCCAGGAAGATAATCTGATCCATCAAGTGCCCTAGACCATTGCTTATTCTTGTCAAGGTTCTCAACTTGTTCCCTAGTGAACCTGTGATGCAATGGCACAAGAAAGTGGGAAACATTAAGTCAGCAAGGCATATATACACCAAGTGGAAGAGTAAGGCAAGACCTAGCATGAGAACATGAAAAATTTGCATTATAAATTATGGGGAGGCGACAAGCATTTCTAACATTGTGAAGTCATTTCTGGAACAAAGCCAGAGAAAATGTACTGGATTGCCGTGGATAATTCTCCCTCTTCCAATTGCTAACCCACAAGACTACAGTGCCTAAACACCCCCCGGGGCCAAAAAGGGAATAGGAAAAGTAGACGGCTAGTCTAAACTGACCCGGCCATCCAATCTAAATATGATATGTTTGACATTAATTTAGAGTCACAGACAACAGGCAATAATGAGAAGATATATAATACTAGCAACCAAAAGAATTAGAGAAACCTTGGGTTGAGAACATGTCGAATGTCATCCAATGACGGATCAATAATTTCATATCCATCAGGGAGGCAATAAACTTTCTCTGTCCGAAGATTAATGTAGACATGATGTCCTGCTTCAAGACTGTGAGTATATGCATGAGACTTTTGGCCTCTTCCTTGATAGTATTTCCCACAAACTAAGCATGCATAAACATTCAAGTTGGTGAGAGAAACTGAGCAGAACCTCTCAAAGTCAAAATCCAAAACCTGAAAACAAGAAAATAGAAACCATTATATACTGAGAAACAACATAATAAATCTTTTCTAACCGCATATAAGAAACAATTTTCTGTAGACCCTTGAAGGGTTTCCATAATTAATAGAACTTCAAATGCACCTACAAATTTTTAACTAAATAAGCCTTGAGGAAACATGCAAAATACAAAGGAAAAAATTAAAAGTTTTCAAGCAGCTAAGGCCAATGGTTCACTTGACAGTCTTCAAATAATAAATAAAATTAATGATATCCTTATTCCATACTCTAGAGATGAACAACTGACTACATGATTTTCACCCCATCCTTTCAGCTGTGATAACAGGCGAAAAGCCAAAATTTCAAGTCAATACAACTTAAGTGTTCTTAAATTACAGAAAATGAAGGAATCAAGACTCTGAACAGCAGATACAAGAATCAATTACAAAAATGTTGAAACGAGACAACAACTAAGCACAACGTAAATGAACTAGTTAACAAAAGCATCACTATATATACTCACAAAACTAATTCAAATAAAGAGGAATTACTGAAACACCTGTCGATTAACTGTATCAAGATAAGGACAGTCCCTTCTAACTTCAACAGAGCGATAACGTTTCCCTAGACTTCCCATTTTATCACGATCATCTTCGTCATCATCGTCATCAAAATCAATTTCTTCATCGTACTTACGGCCATTTGTCTCTGTTCTCCTGCCCTCACTGATAACCCTATTCTCATTCCCTTCTCTCCTATCATCCTCCTCATCATCATCGTCATCGTACGAAGCAAGAGGAAGTAAAGGATTTTCAAACCCGAGTGCAGGGGGCGGGGAAGGAGAAGCCGAAGCAGAACCAGACGATTCCTCAACTACCTTCCGCTTCTTCGAACTCGAATTCTCTACCATCGTAAAAACTAGAAAATATATTAAAGGAAAACAAGAAAATAAAACCTAAATCAGAATCTACGAAAATTTATATATAAAAAAAAAAAAGCCAATAAAAGCCTCGAGCGCTTGCATTTCTTCCAATAACAAAAATATAGCATTACGTTTAAAAGTATGCAAAACTTAACAAGAAAAATCTCCAACAATTCAAGCTTTAGCAATTACTAACAAAATTATATATATCACGCTAAAAATTTGGGGTTAATTTCATAAATTTCACTTAAATAATCCAAAAATAAATAAAAAATCCCCACACCCCCAACAAACTATCATTACTACAGAAGCTTACCGCTGATACAGGGAATTGAGATGGGCGAAAGAAACACGCTGGGAGAATTCTAGAGCTCGGATACAAATTGCTCAGAACCAAATTAGGGTTTTATCTGATTTCATTTCAATTTTTTGAATGAATTTAGTGGAAACTTATAGTGACCCGAAGGTCGTAGAAATATGATTTGGGCCGGGTGTGCAAGTGGGGTCGTTTAACCTTCTATGGGCTTTTGCTTTGGAAAAAGCCCAATTAGCTATTGCATTTTTTAATTAATTAATTTATATATTTATTCAGTTATTATTGTTTAAACTCTTTAACATTGTTACCTAGCTCATCTGTATATAATAAATTTACTTAAATACCCATGAGGCTCTGGCGGTACTCAAATCTTTTCCTTTTTCTTTTTTTGATTTATTTGTTGAAAGACGTAACTCAAATCGAGCTAAAAAAATTCTTAAAATTGGGTAACTTTGAAATATTAGGAACCCCAACATTGTAACTTCTCTTTGTAAAACGAGTGTAGGACTTGTAATTTGTCATCTGACAAAAGGTTTAATTTGTGTCTGTCTATTAAATAAAACCTAAATTCTCATTCAAACTCATTGGATTTCATTTAATTGTTGTGTCATTACTAATTTACAATCTTATTTTATTGCATAGTAACTATGTTAATTTGCTTAATTTGAGCAAATAATTTGCATAATTTTGATACCTAGATTCTCATTCAAACTCATTGGATTTCATTTAATTGTTGTATCATTACTAATTTACGATCATATTTTCTTGCTTAGTAACTATGTTAATTTGCTTAATTTGAGCAAATAATTTGCATAATTTTGATCTATTATCTAAAACAAGACATTTATGAAAGTTTAATAACTCCTTGTGCACTTTACCCTAAGATGAAAGTTGGATTTTCTGGCTCTGCCACTTTGCTTAGATTACGTTTTAAAATTGTGAAATCTTAATATTCTTATAAATGAAACTATAAAATATAGAAACTAACTTATAATTTCTTGAACATAAAATTTTTTCTATTAATGGTTTACTATCAATTAAAATCCGAAAATACAAAAAAAAAAAAATCCTAAAGAAAGCAATCGACATACAATTGTTAGCTATATAAATTTACATTAAAATAATGTTACAATTATCCTTAAGTAATTCATTCGTTGTTTTTTAATTCATTATGTTAAATAAGGATAATTAAAGTACATATTTCTAAAGGTGAAATTTATTTAAGTACTGAAATGTAAGAGATATTAATGTTTATTTTCACCCAAGACATAGCTAAAACAAGTGCTTAGTAAAGTGATGCTTCAAACTTGAAGAAATGGCAAGAGAAGGCATGTGAGGGACAAAATATAACAGGCCAAGCCCAAAGTTTATTGTGAATGACAATTGAAGAACAATAACCTTACTTGAAAATCAGAAACAATAATCTAGCAGCTGAACACTTTGATAATCAATCGTGGACAGAATAACTTTCTTTCCTCTCTTTTCTTTTTCTGATTTCTTTCCTTTCTTTCTCCCCTATCCTGGAGAAAGTTTGAAGAAAGTCTGATATAACTAATCTAGAATCAAAATAGAGCTACATTCTGCGGCAAGGAAACTAGATTTCAGCAAAAAAGTCTCAGTCTTTGTTCGACTGCCAGTCTCTCTTGATATCAAATGTGTAGTTGATCTCCAAGTAGCACTTGTTATCGTCATCCAGAAACTGTGCAAAAAGAAAATGAGAGAAGGTTAGCATACAAAAAGAATTTAAATGACTCATTAAATTGGCTTCCCTAGATCGAAAGAAAAGATGCTCATATCAGCTGTTGTCAGTGTCAAAATCTTGGATTTAGCCAAAACAACTTAGCATCAAATTGACATTTTCAAGCAGTTGTACTAAAGCCAATAACTCCAATGTTTGGACCGTTAAAGTCAAGAGAAAGGGAAAAGGAAATGACAGAAGGTGGTCCCCTAATAATCATACGAGTAATGCTACCATTTATAACAGCTGATTAAACTGACATTCATCCATCAATCCAGCTACAAATGCACCAGAAGGTCAATTTCTTCTCTGAAAATTCTAGAATGCAAACTCAATTTCTACAACTAATTGAAAGCCTCGTGAAATGAGAATCATGTGCTTTTGATAGCAAATGGGGTATTCTCCGAGTCACTTATCTTGGAGTTAAACAATGTTTGTGACAGAAGCATACGAGCACTTCTTGAGGTACAGTTCAGTTTACCCCATTAGACTGTTACAAGTAATTTTTCAATTGACCGCCATGAAGAAAGTATAAAACAAATAGAATATAGACCGTTGGTTTTATACTCACCTTTGTTCGAGCTGAGTATGATCCTCTTGCAAAAATGCCAGAAGGAGTTGTCTCCTCTGGCATTACATGTGTGTAAGGCTCTGCCTGTGGACTGAAGGTTCCAATCATTTGTTTTGTGCTGTCCACTGAAATAAAATTCAAGAAAGCATGAAATTCAATTGAAAGCTCCAAAGGCCGCAAATTTTTGTAGTGTAACTTTAGTGCTAAATAGAGAAAGGGTAACAAGGAGTGTACCTTTAATGCCAGTTTTCCAAACAGTGTTTGCGTATTTGAGACCAGATACTATGTTATTGTTGACCTGGAAGGTGAACTTCAGGCTGTAATGGCTCCCTTCTTTCAAGGTAAACCATGGCCCTTTTGGATTTCCATCCTCAGGGATTGGAAGAAAAATATCAGGCCTTCCAGGAGATAAAATTGCAAGACTCAAGATTCTGACTTCAGGATCCAGAGTTTCTGTAATATCAAGGTCAAAAGGAAAGAAGAAGTTGTAATACAATAATCCTGCATAGTCTGATGTGTAACAAAAGTATATAACACTGTTTATAGACATCATGATTAGTCTTTGGAACCGGTCTACAGAAGTTGAAAGGGGTTTCTACAATCTGCTGCTGAAATTATGTACGTTTAAAATGAAAATTGATGTTATTTATACGGATCGAGATACCATTTTAATTTTGAAAAAAAAATTCTCCTGGGCTTTCTTTCACATCAGAGAAAATTCAAAAGAAGTAAAGCTTTAAGCTTTAGAAAGTGAAAGTGATGCCACTTTAGTTGGTATGTTCAAAATCAAAACTATAGCAATAAGCACATCAGAAGCATAGTGACTTCAATTTTAGATGAGATAAGTAACTTGCATCATCGCAATCGACAGCCTTTACATTTGAAGAACCATCAGAATACCACTTGACCATTTACATAAATTTCTTAAATGACATACTTAAATTAGTCCACGAACTTCAGCCATTAGATAGAACAGTTACTTTTTACACCCCAGATTTCAAAATAACAGCTTTAATTTAAATTTTATATTGCTGAGGAAAAATTTCCTCATTGCTTTAAGTTTATCTTTCTCTGGTACCTTCAAGAATCCAGATACTAAAGCTGCATTACTGAGGATGCATTATGTTGATTCTTAAAACTCTGGCTCGTGACAAAGGACCAGAAACCAAATTTGGCAAAATTTTGCTGCAAGATTCAAATTTTGTGATTCTATCCATTGACAATGTATACTATTAATAGGGTTGTAAATGGAATTAAAAATATCCCAAATTTTGTTTTTCTTTTTCACAAGTCAAATGCATCTGCATGCTTACAAAATATCAAGCAAAGACTAAAGCAAGAACATATTTACCTCCAACAGAATTGACATCAACACTTCCAAGAAGTTGTTCCTTCCACCTTCTCAGACTCTCATCATCCTAACATAAATATGTCCGGAAAAATAAAACTCCCAATTAATATATGGACAATGATGAAACTTTTATGACAAATGAAAGAGAGATAAAACCTTATCCTTCTCCTGAAGTTCTTTGAGAGTGAATTGAGGACCCAATTGGATATTGGCATGAGAATCTTCCTCCTCCTCATCCTCAGTAGTATAAATAGAACCCTCACTCATCTGCCTGTTGATTTTATCAACAGATTCTTGCTCAATCTCAGGGTCTACTGCTGCAACACCTGCCCCTGTTTTAGTAGTTCCTGGAGCAGGAATAGTTCCCCCATTCTTCTCATCCCCATTGTTATCATCAAACCCCATGCTACTTTTGGAACTTGAAACAACTCCAACAGCCAAAGACATTAACAACATGAAATCATTCAAGAACAACAACCAAATGTCAAATCCTCCTCCTCTTCTCAACCAAAATTAAAGAAAAAGAAAAGGCCACCCCTTCCCTGCCTGAATTGTAACAATATTACAACCAGAAGAGGATAAGAACAGGGAGACAACACAAGTCACACCCAAAAAGAATAATCCCTAGTGGAAACAACAAAGTTTGGCAATAAAAAAATGTTACCACAGTGCAGATACAAACAGGTGGGAGGGGGGGTGGGAATGTTAATTCAAAGAATCCAAGAAAAGGTAGGAAAAGAACAAAAGAAATGGAAAAAGAAAGAGCCCAGAAAGGATAAGTAGGCTTGTAACAAGATTCAAGAAGAGACAGGGAGAAAAGATATATGTGAAAGTGAGAAAGAGATGGGGTTGTTTGAGGAAATTGAAGCAGGGAAGGAAATGGTCATGTGGTGATCCGTGATTGTGAATAAATGAAAAATGAATAATGAATGAGAGAGAGAGAGAGAGAGAGAGAGAGAGAGAGAGAGAGAGAGGTGATGAGATCGTGAAGTGCATTAGCTTCCATGAAGACCACGATTCCAGGGGACTTCTACACACACACACATACATACATGGGAGTCGAGACGGCCTAGGATTGGGTGGACGATGGTTACTCCTTTGACCTCTTCTCATTGGTCAATCATAGGATGAGTCAAAACTTACTTCCTGCTCTCTGCCTCACTTTTTAATAACTCTACCTTTCCCATTCGTGTTGTCAAGTGACGGCATAGCCACCCCAGCAAACTGGGTTAGTTACCAGGGCTCCTTAACTAAGTTCGGAGGTTTGAGTGGTATTTAGTAAGGGGAGGGAAAAAAAAAGAATAAATGAAGTATTAAAAGTCACACTCTAATTATGTAGAACAAAAAGTTTAAGAACACATCTCAATACTAATTTGGGAAACTCAACTCAATTGTGAAGAAAACATACATTGTAATATTTGTGCTTAATATATATATATATATATATATATATATATTACTTTTTGATGAATATGTCTACAAAACTTTCACTCCAAATTCCTTGTCTAATTTTTGTAATGTCCATTTGTGTTCAATATAAAATTACATCGTATGAATTTAAAATTATACGAAACTACATTGTATTATTTAGTAATACAACATAGTTTTGTATTAGATACAATTCAACAATTGAAAGATCAGACACGGCATCTTAACCGCAAAACTCTAATAGATAGGGTATCAAATTGGCTTTTGCAATTTAATCCAACTGAAATTTTTAGTAATGTCATAATATTAAAATTCATGTCACATTTTTGAAATTCTAATTGATTGATCTGATGTTGTGCCAAACTAGTTTTGTTTGTAATCCAGCCCACTCCAACATTACTTTTTATTAATGGCGCAATGATGTGGCTACTAGTGGCCGTTGCTTTCGGTTTCACATTCATAACATAATATTTTATAGTGTATATAGCCGTAAGTTGTTGCTACCCACTTAATACTGTTACCCCGGCATATGAGGAGGCAGAGAAAATGACTTCTATCAATTTAAACATTAGATATTTTGATTAACATCTTGCACTGTCAAGAATCAATTATTTTGTTGCTTCAAGAACAAGAATACTGTATTTCTAAAAAAAAAAAAAAAAAAAAAAAAAGAACAAGAATACTGGAACCACTTTCCATATACTAAAGTGTTTTCAAATTTTCTCTTATTTTACACTGAAATAAATTTGGTACAAAATCTTTGAACTACGTCAATTTATGCATTATGAAAATTTTTGTTATCTTGTCACATGGCAGTTCATAAAGAATAATAATATATGATCATGGCTGGCAAAAGCAAAAAAGAATGAAATGGATATTGTGTATTATAATTAATAATTTATCGTTATATAATAATAATATATTACACTTTATAATATATTTGGTGACAAGTGATTAGTACGCATAATTCACAAAATGTAGCTAATATCTGGAAATATAACCAATACCTGCTCAAGCAATAGCCCAAGTGAATAATACCAAAGTACAAAGTAGTGGTGTTTCACAGACCTAGGGAAGAACAAGTGATTGAATAACGAGAATGGTAAATTGCTTCGATGATTTATGAAAGCCACCCTACTCATTCTTCTTCAGCAAAGATTCACGGCACTTTACCCGAGAAAGGCAAAATCATTCCCCCTGCATGTGGTAAATTCGGGACGTTGTACGTCTACAGGGTAAAATAATGACTTTATAGAACCATAGAAGGACATTTGTGCAAAGTTTTTATTTACGAGAACGACGTACGTACAAAGTTACCTCAATCATTTCATGGCCAACAGATGAACATAATGAACGAAAAGAAGTCTCAATTTATTAAGGCAATAATAATAATTGACATAATTAATTGGTCCCATATGATTTATATTCATGTATCACTGCTAGTAGACATGGTAGGTTAACCAACCCAGTTTAATTGAGTTGATCATTATAAAGTTTTAAAAGATTATGTGGAGTGAAAGGTCAAGAGTTTAAATCTTATCTCACGTCAAAAATTTAAATGGGTACATAATGCATCTTTTTGGTTCAATGGTAGTTCAGTACCTATCGATTCTCCTGGAGTTCAGTTGGCCGCTCTTTTATAATGTAAGTTAAAAATAAGATGGTATACTGTTGACTATTGACAAAAAAAAAAATAGTAGACATGGTAGTTTAATTAATCCGATGGGCAATTGATTAAATGCTCTGCAACTTCTAGAGTGTAACGAAGGTGTATTAGTTCTTGATGCTTGATTGATTTTAAACCTTTCAATTCATCCATTTCAGAATATTCGGAAGATGTGATGCTTGACCTAATTACAATGGATTTTTCCACGAGAGGAAACTTTACTTTTAAGCTTTTTGTAGTAAAGTTCAACTGAATTATTCACCAATACTGATGCTTACCAGTCGTAATAGTCAGAACCGGGTAGAACAATTATGGGTCAAAGTACTGCAATCGAGTATTTGAGAAAAGAAAAAGCTCAAGAAATAAGTACTCTTGGCCAGCAAAGTCAACCCCTCTATATGATGTTCGTGCTAGGTTCGAGAGGATAAAGAAATGACAACCCCTCTGTATGATGTTTGTGAAAGGTTTGAGAGGATTAAGAAATGAACTCATTCAAAGAGAAATTATATCCTACATTGTCTTTGGAATATTTATCTATGATGATGTAAAACATAATTAGATCAAACGAGGAATATTGACAAAAGATGGTGAATAACTCACTAACTTTGAATTATTATTTAAGTATCAAAATGATAAATGTTTAAGCATTATTTAAGTTATTTAAATAATAACTTTGAATTATTATTTAAGTATCAAAAAAATGTTTAAAAAAAAAGTATCAAAATAACAACTGTGACGCAAACAGTAAATGGCTGAATTTTCAGTTATTCCAATAAAGAATATAAAGAATGAATAGAAGATGGAGCGATTAGAGCTTTACGATTCTACTCCAAAGGTTGGAAGTTCGAATCTACCAATACCATTTTCCTTTCCCTTTTCCTTTCCCAAGTGTTATAGTATAGGTTTGATTAAAAAAAAAGAGAGAGAGAGAGAGAACATAGCCTATACAAAATCTCCTTGGAAGAAATTAACAGCTTATTCAAGAAAAAAAAAAAATCTGCACCAGCCAATCACAAAATGTCAATGCAGATGAACTTAACATATATGTGACCACTATTCACTAGAATATACATTCAAATTTGAAATATTTAGTCAGCAAACCAACAACATCTGCAACACAAGTTTGAACCATACGTGCATTCATTTGCTTTGTGATTTGCAGCATCACATTGATCATGTCCCGATCCATAAATGCATGAGCTGATTTTCTTTCAAATTACAAATCCTGATGAGGGGAGGAAGCAACAGTTGAATTCAAATTCAAAAAAAAAAAAAAAAAAAAAAAAAAGAAGAAGAAGAAGAAGAAGAAAAAAATAGAGCCTCTTGTATTAATTAGCCGTCAATCAGAGGAACAGGGGCGCTAAGCACTGAAAACCTTTTACTGACCATATATATTTCTAATCCTAAATGTTAAGATGTTAGTAAGTCGGATAAAAGAAGACAACAAAGAAGGATTTATGATTTTAATGTTTCCACTAGAATTAACGTTATTCTTTTTATATATTTTAATCTTTTGGACTAAGATTGAAGAAGAAAAGAGGTGGGAAGGAGGAAGCATTGGTGGAGCAGCAATAGAGATAGTTAAAAATTGAACTCTAGTAGAATTTTTTTTTTACCCTTTCTTCTCCCCTATACAAGGCAAAGGGTGGAAAAGAAAAACTAAACTATAAAGAGGGATGGAAATTGTACAAGTTGAACCTTGTATTAATATAAGAACAGAAGAATTTAATCAATGAATTTTATTCATATCTCCATACTTCGTCATAATGAAGTTTGAACATAAATTTTTTATGATTCATCAAATTATAACATTCACATCTCTAAACTTCACATTAGTCATCGTCTAGTATTTACACATTATTAAAAATTTGATAATCTTTCAACTTGCCTTTTATTCATTGGTGGTTTTGTAGTTAATATTTCCTTTCAATACTTGGAATTTATATTTTTACCACATTATTCTTCTCAAGAACTCATGAGCTTATTACAAAAATCTACCCTTTATAGATTTATTGTGAATCAAGTAGCTTATCTTTAGATTTGTAGAATCAAGAATGTAATGTTAAACCAAGAAAACAAAATATTTACTTACAAGAATCAAATATAATCACATAATTAAGGGGTTTAAGTGCTAATGTGGCACTCACCATTCCCATTCCATTATTGACTTCTCCATTCCATTCTTCCCTACTATTAGAAGCAAAAAGTAAAAAATATATAAAAAACTGCAACTAGCAAGTCCTCCATGCTATTAATGTTGTGGCCATTGGATTAAATTGACAATCCCAAAACAAGTTGCTCGCAGTTGTTGACCAAACCAACTAAAAACCATTCACTTTCTTGGTGCTCAATAAAAACCATTCATTAGTCAAAACCACAAAGTCTCCTAATTGGAGTACAAGTTATCATATCGTAATCCCTCATTGCATCAAACTATCAAATTTCTATTCCCTCATGAAACATTTCAATTTTCTCAAAAAAAAAAAAAAGAAAAAAAAGAAACATTTCAAAAACCATCTTTGACCTTTATCCTTTTCTCTTTATCTTTATTATCTTTATCCTTTAATTTTTTAAAGATGAGATATTCCCCTCTTCACCTAAAATTCCAATTTTGGCCCTCGTTTCCACCCACTTTCTAGCACCAAATCATTAACAAGACCTAATGCTGTATAATCACATCTCACACAAACATCAACCTAAAGAAAGGGTAGTTTCGTCATTTAGATGACTATATAGAGAGAGAAAGGCACAGACAAGAGTGAAACAGAGGATAAGGAGAGAGAGAGAGAGAAGAAGACAGGGAAGAAGAGAGAGACAGAAAGAGAGAGACGGGAAGAGGGAGCGGAATTTGAAAGAGATATCCGTTTAATTTTCCGTTAATTTTGCCGTTAATATTTATGAATGAAGGCAAAAGCAAAACCGTGAGTATGGTGTCGGACCTGGAGATAGCGAAAGGTGTGGAGACTGTGCTCCGTCAGTCGGACCCCAACGCCGTTACGTCCTTAAACGGTGTCGTCCAGCAGCTCGAAGCGAAGCTAGGGTTAGACCTATCCCACAAGGCAGGCTTCATCAGAGACCAGATTAGCTTCCTTCTTCAATCACGCCCTGTACCTCAGCCTCAACCGCAAGATGACCGTTTTGTCCTCCAAAATTTCCAACAATTCCCAAACGCCCACCCCCATTTCCTGCAACAGCAACCTCAATTTCATCCTCATTTTGCCCTTCAGCACCAGCAGCAACCGCATCTTCCGGCGTCGCCGTCGCCACAGCCGCAGCAGCAGCGCCCTCGTGCTCGGGCTCCCCCTGTGGTTAAAGTCGAACTAAATGCTCCGGTTTCTGCAGGGAATGCCTCGGAAGCGCAGAAAGGAAGGTAATTTTTTAACCCTTTTGTTTTGTTAGGTTAAAGCTGAATTTTTTTTGGGCATTTCTTTAATTAGATGTGGAGTTAGGGTAAGTTTTGAAAGTTTTGTTGAAAATGTTGCTTTTTATCTAAAATTTAGATTTTAGGGTTTCTAATTTTAGAGAAAAGTGTTGTAGGAAGAAGTAAATATGCTTCAATTTGAGTTTTTTTGGGTGGATTTTGGTGCATATTTGCTAATTCATCGAGGATTTTTGTTCATTTGATCAGATTGTTGCTGTAGCTTTGTATGTAGGAAAGCTTGTAATGGCTGATGAGTGTTTGTAGCCTTGTTCATTTTAGAGACATATATGTTTCCCCCCCTAATGGGTAGAGTTGTGAACATTAGTTTGCCACTGCGATCTCCCAAGGGAATATTATAGTTTAACGGAACAACGAGGATTTGGTAGATAAAGGCCAGTCTCAGAAATTTACAATGAGCCCGTTATGCTATGCCAGTATTTTAATGCAAATTTTCTTGTTTAATTTGGGGTTTACTCTTTCCGGTATCTTCTTTTGATTTCTGACCAATATAGACAAAATGGTGTCAACTTGTAGTTTCTTCAAGTATGAGAGAGCAATTTTGAAGGAGCGGCATTGCTCGAGTAGAAAAATTAATGAATATAATCCCTAGAAATGTTATTTAAAATTGTGTTTTCTTCAGTGAGTTATTACTACTACAACATGTGAACCATAAGGAAGTTCCAGATGTCAAGATTTAAAAAAAAAAAAAAAAGTCAAAATTGATATACTTTTAAAATCAATTAGCCATGAATTCTTTGACATGACCTTTTTGCTATTTCTTCTTGGTTTGGACAGTTCTTTATTTTTTATTTTTTACATTTTTTTTTTTTTTGGCAGTACTCCATCTGGTACCAAGAGAAGAGGTGGTTCAGGAGGCTTAAACAAGGTCTGTGGTGTTTCACCTGAACTTCAGGCCGTTGTTGGTGAGGCAGCATTGCCAAGGACTGAGGTTGGCTCTTGGTCTTGAGACTAATTGCATTTTAAATTTTACTCAGAATTGACCATGCATTTATGCTTGAGTTACCTTAAGACATTGAAGAGTGACCACAATGTGTAATCTGTTAATTCAGATTGTGAAGCAACTGTGGGTATACATAAGGAAACACAACCTTCAGGATCCTGGAAACAAGAGAAGAATAATCTGCGATGATGCTTTGAAGTTGGTCTTTGAAACAGATTGCACCGACATGTTCAAGATGAATAAGCTGCTTGCAAAACATATTACACCTCTTGATCCTACGAGTATGTAATATCTTAATTACAAATTGTACATACTATTGTGTTTACTACATCTTGATCATCCATTTCTCTTTTATTAGAAGAACAATCTGGTGATGCTAAGAGATTGAAGGTTGAACCCAAGTCTACAACAGAAACTTCTGAACTTAGTCCACCTCCTGTGAAAATATCAGATGCCCTTGCCAAATTTTTTGGAACAGGAGAAAAAGAGATGCTTCAAACAGAGGCCTTGAGTCGAGTTTGGGATTATATAAAGGTTAACCATCTGGAGGTATGGTGTATAGTCCACCTTACTATATATTTGTAATTGTTTCTGTCTTTATGGACTGGCAAATATTGTTTTCAGAGGCGCTTTGGTTACATCATGTGCCTTAGAGATTTGGGTAAGTCTTGAAGGCTGTTTTCCGTCATTGTGGGTAGTGCGTGGGGCTGGATGGATAACTGAGTGATGATAGGCACTAGCTTTTGCGACCTCCTGGATCATACTGGAGCTATATTGTAGTTATGCAAGTCTTAGCATTTAATGTACTATTTTTATGCACTGTTGTTATGCAGTTTCTCATGATGATCATAGTGCTCCATCAGTTGAATTGACACGTGCAGTATTCTGACACCTGTTTGTTTCGTTTGCCTATTTCTTATTGTTTCCTTTCTACTCTTGTAGAAATACTGTGCATTATTGTGAGTTCATTTACTTGACTATGCTGTAGTCTGCCTTTGAGCAAAATTTGTCTATTTGAATCTTATTTTGTCCTGTTTCTTTGCATATAGGATCCTTTAAACTCAATGGTGATTCTATGTGATTCCAAGCTTCAGGAGCTTTTAGGATGTGAAAGCATTTCTGCACTGGGGATAAATGAGATGTTGGCACAGCATCATTTATTCAGGCAGTGATTTTTTTATCTTGTGCAGAATGGTTAGTATAATATGCCTTAGTATATATGAATTGCCTTCAAAAGTGGTAACATGTTCATTAGTCTTTGCATTTTTTTTTGTGTGTGTGTGTGTGTGTTTTTGTGTGTAATACGCAGGCACATTAATCCAGGGCACACACGTGCATGGATAAATAGCAGGATGCACTCAGATAGAAAGAGATGTGAATGTACCCGTCAATGTTGGGTTGGATGGGAGTGGTGGGGTTTGATGGATATTGTTGTGGTTAAATTCATGGTTGGTAGGGGGTATCAGGAAGTGAGGCATTAGCAGGGGGCTTATTGATTAATTGGTATTATTTGGGGGATGCAATCCTCTTCTTCTTTTGTAATTTTGGGGGTAGGGTGGAAGTGTTGTGTTGTGTTGGTGGATGAGATGATTTACATTGTTTGTTTCATATTTGTGACTTTGATTAAATCATTTGTAGTTTAGAGATTTTTCCAGCTCCTCTTGGATTCAAGATGTGGTCATTGATTAACTGAACTAGGATGCAGCATCATTTGTGGTGTGATGTATTTAAGCCTATAATGTTCTTGTTATGTTTGTGGATCTGACTGATTTGATGCGTAAATATAAAAGAAAGATGGTCTTATGAGTTATCTAAGTTTTCTTATTAATCTGCCATGAAACAGGAAATTTAGCATCGTATTTTAGGATTTTTATCCTATATCTACAATAATAATGATTGCTCTTCTTTTTCAGATAATTGATGAGATTGGTTTGAGCCTTTTGGAGACTCTAAAACCACTTACTCAAACCGTTGCTGGAGACCTACATCAGATATGCCAGACCGTCTTTTGTGTTTCTAGGTGCTAGCTGTCTAATTGTACGCGACAAAATGATAGGTATTGCATGAAAATGTACTTTAGTCGTTAGTCTTATTTAGCTTGTTGACAAGGTTAGATGTGTGCTTTTACCCTGCCTTGTGAATGAAGAACAGAATGAATGTATGGCTGGGACATGTGGCAATAAATATTTGTAATTATGCCATGCCCTTGGTTTAGGTTTTACTGCTTTTCTTGTGTACCCTTGCAATGCCAGACATGGTTTATGTGCAGTGCAAGAATTTGTCAATGGATGCTAGGTAGTTTGAGGAACTTGCAATCGATTAATGCTGTACGTGTTCCGTGTTGTGTAATAGGACCTCGTTCTTGTTAACTGGTAACGATATTAGCTTCCGTTTGCTCCCTCAGTCTCGGATTTACATTCTGCTGCTGGAAGGTGTATTCCTGATGAATTTATGGTTTCTGATTTAGTTTGAGCCTGGATCACACAATTTTCTTTTCAGAAAGAAATCAGCAAGTTAAGCTTTCATGATTTGTTCCCCTAAAATTTTCTCAAGCGTAATGCTTTGAAAAGGCTTGTAACGTTCAAAACCCTGGAAAGCCTCCATATCCAAAACCAAAAAGTAAGAGAATGAACTGAAAGCTTTCAGTTGGGTAGACCTGGCTATGCACCTCACGTCTTGCTCTTCTTTTGGAAACTTTAGCTTCGATGCTGACAAGAGTGTATTCAGTCGGCAAAGCAAACTCGTTCGCTTGTCTAAGAACTCGTGTTTCAGTCGTGATGTCAGTCGTCTCTTATCAACAGGCAATTTTTTTGACAGTTCCACAGGGCCAGGGTCAGTCTCTCCTAAACATTTTTATTATCCCAAAAAAAAAAAAAAAAAAAAAACAAAACTTTGAGAAAATTTTGAAAGGGAATTACTTATGGACCCTACGAAAGGGTTTCTGTCAGTGAGCCACTGAGAATCGGATATCCGGTAGCCCGGATAGTATATGGGCTGATCAAGAGTCCAGTTAAAAGTTGAACAATAACCAAGCCAAGCTGGACCCAGAGGTACCCGATAGGAAACGACGACGTTTAATGCCAAACCGCAATATGACCACTTTTATATTTTTGTATTTTAGTAGTATATATTTATATTTATTTATATATATATTTTTGGGGTCGGATGAACTGTAAATCACTTCTTCTAATTCCTAACGAAGCTGTAAAAAAAGACAAAAGTCTCTTCGTCCTTCTGTAAAAGCAGAACAGTTGTTGAATTGAATTGAATCCATAGGATAGAAGCAGCCACAAAAAAAGAAAAAAGAAGAAGAAGAAGAATGGCGGAGGATTTGGTGTTGGATACGGCGATAAGAGACTGGGTGTTGATACCGTTATCGGTGGTGATGGTGCTCATCGGAGTCCTCCGCTACTTCGTCTCAAAGCTCACGCGCAGTTCTTCCCAATTACCCGATCCCAAAATTGTGAAAGAAGGGTGGTTTGCCTTTTGTTATTCCAGCTAGATCTCTTCCCGCTTGCTAAATTTATAATTATTCACTTTTTTTTTTTTGAATGAATTCTTCAGGCAAGTGATTATCAGGGCTAGGAATTTAAGGGCTGCTGCCAATTTTATTCCTTCCAAATCCTTCTGTGCTCGTAAAGCTTACTATTGCAATGAGGTTCGACTTTCTATTAATTGCCTTTTCAACTTTTTGTTTGCTGTCTTCCAATCAATCTCCAAGAGTTTGACTTTCTACTTGGATTTCTGTTTTTTTTTTTGGGGGGGGGGGGGGGGGGGGAATAGAAGGGAAGGAGAAGGGATTCATTAGTGATATTGTATTGGGATCTGTGAAATTTGTAATGAGATGTGAAAATTGTCGGACTCAAGGGGATATAGCTGTTTATGACTAGTATACTTTGGAAACTCCGGATTAGCAAGATATTTCTGATAACTGATACGGATAGTTTGCATCATAATACTAAAGAAAGATTTTTTCTTTGGGGAGAAGAAAAAAGAAAAAAGAGGGTTGGGGGGTGGGGGGGTGGTGTTTAGGGTGTGTTCAGTTGACTCAAGCTAGTTGGTATGAGTTCTTACTCACCTACTTTCTGTAAAAGTTTTATGAGAATACTGTGTAATATTACTTCTTCAGTCATCCTTTAGGCTGCATTTGTATGTAATTTTCTAAATTTTAAAGGAAAAAATTCATAATTGACAACTTTTAAAGAAATTTATTTGGAAGAGTTTGGGCAAAAGAGACCTTTTTCAAGGTGAACTTTTCATGTTCCATTTCATTTTGTACACAGCTCTCCCCACGTGTTATTTGCAAAAAGTTCCTTGTTATTTCCAAATTTACATTTTCTATATTATTGGAGGCTTGGTCAATGAAAATTTAAAGTTTGTGGAAAAGCTGTAGAAGTTGACTTGACAGGCAAGGTTAGCCTAATTTCAGAAACAGGGTTTCTTTCTGTGGTTATGACAAATATGGGGAGACGCAGGTATAGTTCACATAGGAAGTATGTTAACTGGTGTTCATAAAACATGGGGGGAGAAGTTTACTTAATTCAAGACTAAAGAGGTGCGATGCCTGCATGATGTGAATCTGGCGATAACGTACATATCTTTCTTTTCTTGAAGTCAGTTTCATGCAATTGTTTATTTTCTCATTTTTTAACACTGGGATATGTGCACATAGTTTTGTTTGCGCAGGTCTCCTTTTTAAAGTCGCTTATATAAGACCACACTGTAGCTTAAGCTCTTCATTTCTTTAAATTTTACATTTGGATACATGAATACTAATATATGACAAAACATCTGTTGCGACTTTGCAGGAAAATGGTTTACTGTTTGTGCCCAAGGGTCAAGCTCAAAATGCGCAGGCACAAATGTTTTCTGACCCCAATATGGCTATGGATATGATGAAGAAGAATCTTTCAATGATCATACCGCAGGTGTTTTTAGTAGAATAATTGATTAGTACTTCTTCTTGATGACATTCCCAATAGCTGAATCTTTTATAATTTACATAAATATAGCTGAATCAGACCTTCTGTTGTGCAGACTCTGACTTTTGCATGGGTTAATTTTTTCTTCTCTGGGTTTGTAGCAGGTCTTCCTCTTACTCCATTCCTTTTTACCTTATTTTCCATAAATGATCAGTATATTCCAATTGTCTTCATGTTACATCTGTATAATGAGCCGTCCTACAGAACTGGTCTTATTGATGTGGTAGCTAGTTTTTCTATAAAATTCAAGGTCTTGATTTTTTCCTTCTTTTTTTGTGCAATGATTCTGATCATTATTTGATATCATGTATTTTGAAACTTGTTTATCATGCATAATATCATGTATGTGGATTCATATTTTTGTTTGCACAGTATATCATTTCTTTAGTTTGAAATATTCTTGGGGATTGAAGCATGTGTTATTTGCATTTTATCTTGTAGATATATATTGCGATAGTTCTCCTTCTAGGCAACTGAACTTCTTTTGATGTTGGAGTGTATATCCTAATGGTTACTGATGTAAGCATCTTAATATGTTCTTCAGCAAAAATACCGTTTCCACTGACTCAGAGGTTCAGATCAATGTTACAGAATGGTATTGATTTGAGTACAGTTGATGTCAGCTATGTCAGCAGCCGCTCATGGTAATTTAACCAACTTATGAAACAGGAATTCTTTATTCAACCTATCGAGTATCTTTGCCCATTAAGTTATCTTTATATTGAACTGTTTGAATATTGATGGTTCTATTCCTGCATATCAGGTATTTCCTTAACCTGTTTGGATTAAGGGGCTTGTTTAGTCTCATTTTGGGGGAGGAAAATGGTGAGTAGTCGTTCGCTTTTTCTGAACTGTAGTACTCTTTTTGGATGAATTCAAACTTAATTATTAGAATGTGAATGTTGTTCTCTTTGCATATATGAAAGAGAAAATGCAAATGATTTGGCAAAACCTTTAGATACTATAAGATGTTAATTTGCTTGTCTTTTACAGCGACAGATGACACACAACGTATGATGCAAATGAGTGGATTTGGGTTTGATCCCTCTAAGGTACGATCTGATGCAGTTTCCTGTGGACTTTGATGCTTTGGAAAATTTCATTGTTCAAACATCATTGTATTATTTTGTTCCAAACTGGAAATGTGCACTTTGATGGGCAAACCCAGGGAAACATCTGTCTTGATAAGTGTTAAATGGAGCTTAATGTCCTTATTAAGACTTGGCTTGTTGGTTGATCATAACTTATTAACGTTTTAGATTACATGCGAATATTGCACTGAAAGTGACATGTTTTGGGAGCAAAACATTTTGACTTTTCCATGTTAGCATTTTCATTTTTTCTTTGCGAGACTAGCTAAAAGAATATCATATCTCCTGGGACTTGAGGAGTTTGATGAATGCATCTAACTTGAAGCTTTTTTGGTTACTCTGTTCAGAGTTTGGGTGCAGAGAAAGATGGTTTAGATATAGTTCAGCATGAATGGGCCTTGCCAAAATTTGAACAGCGGGCGGAAGCAGTTTTGAGGAAACTTATCAGCTAAGAAATGATCATCAAGGGTACAGCTCTTGGTTGTGGTTAGCACTGTTGCCAGATCGGATTGTGGAACTGCACTCAGAAAATGTGTTTCATCGCATGGAAGTTGGAAAAGATTTGACCTACCATGTAGAAAAAGATGAAGATAACTGAGCCTTCAGCTTCCTGCTTCCAATCCGCCATTTACTGCTTCTATTTGAGAATTTGAGCAGACTTCAAGTGTGATAATTTTGTTAGGTGGTTAGAATCTTCGTAAACATATTTGAAACTCTATCCTAGAATTTGAAGCATGGTATCTTAGGATTATGATATTGGCAGCTGGACATTTATGCTATCACCTGTCATTATGAAGTTGGAGTAGTGCACAAACTGCTCTACGAGTTTTTCTTTTCATTTCTTTTCTTTTTTGAAGACAAATTTAGTAGGATAACTGCACTTAAAGTTTGTAATTTCTTTTTCTGGAAGAAAAATGCTGACTACCTCTGGTTGCCCCTCATGTCGTATCATCCAAGTATTCAGGGTTTTACGTGCATGCATTTATATCTTGCACGCATATGTGATTATTCCTCAGTTCTGTTATATTTATAGTTGGACATTCTCTGAAAAAATTGAATTAGGAAAATTTTGTAGGCATAAATTTGATGCTAGGAAAATTACAGTGACATAAATTTCATCTGAGGATAACACAGCAATTACAACATTCTTCATTCTTCTTTACCCCCTCCCCCCTCCTCCTTCTTGGCTTGACAGGGATACAGTCAATCAGAGCTTGGGTGTTTCCTGTCAAGAGTTTGGGATTAATTGAGATGATGAAATGATACACTGCGGGAAATGAAATTTGATGCTCACAGTTACAGCTGATGCAGCGTGACATGGCTTCACAAATTTGTTTACATTCTTGCTTTTCTTGGTTTTTCGTCATTGTACATTGGACCGAGCATGAATAGATAAATTGGCCATGCCAGGGTGGCATGCTTCGCATTATACACGTAGTATGGTTGCTGAAGTGGTAGTTATTTACTACCATTTTGTTTTCAGGTCCGGGAAAGCGGTCATCTAATGAGTGAGTATTGCATGCACCACGCGAGCCACGTGGCGTGCCACGTGGTGCACTAGAACCAATCACACATCGCCAAATAATACAAGGTATGACCCACCATTGCCACATGACGATAAGTTATTGGTTCTAGTACACCACGTGGCAATGCACGTGGTGTATTGTATACTTTTCCGTCATCTAATGGTAATTTTCTCAAGAAAATGGCAGTTGTCAAAAGAAATGCTCTGCATTGTCAGTACGGGCTGTGGACAAAATTCTCTTTGTTCTTTTGCCTTTGTTTACTTTATCTTTGCCTTGGTCATTATGCTGCCTAGAAACTTGAACTGATGCCATAATTTAAGGTAGACAACGTATCAAATACGAACAAAAACAGTGCTTAAAAGATGCCAACGTACAATCTGTAAACATAGAAATGTGAACTTTGAGATCTTGATGCCTTACCATTATTGACTGGATCAATACTCGTAAACAGTACTTCTTTGGGGATGGAAAAGCTCCGATTAATGGTCCTTTGGAACTATTTTAAGATGTGAAAGAAGTTCTAACTACTAAGTATCAATTTGAATTAGTCCTCAGAACGGTTAAAGCATTAACAGGAGAAGCTTTTTTGTAGCAGAAACTAAGGATTCTTTAGTAAAGACACGAGACAAGCCTTTTAAACCGGACCAGGTAAGCTGCCCAAAGTGAATGCATGAAAAGAAAAGGTCTTTGCTAAAGATGTCATACGGCCCCATATTAACGACTACCTCCATGGTTAGGCCGTCTTAAAGTAGCGAAACTATCGGCTATGGGGACAATTGCATACCTTAATGAGCTTAACAACATGTCCCAGCAAACGCATGCAGATTAATTGCAACCGCCCATGATAGAATTGGTAAACATCATGCTTTGGTATATGTCGGGACTGACTGCTAAAAGACTTGATTATGCTCATCTTTAATCTAAACAGCCATGATTTAAAAGATTATGCCGGTGAACCGTTTAATAGAATTTACCCTATTTTTTCTTCAGTATCTGGGGCTTGGATCTTTCTCACTTCCAAAAAAGAAAAGGCACATTCAAATTTAAAAAAGATTCTGATTTCTTATTGAAGAAAATACACACGAGGTGATCAGCAAAAGAAGAGTGTGGACTGTTGATACACAGTAGTAGTTAACAGTTCAAGTAAGTAACCTCTAATTATACAGTTTCAACAAATGACCTCGTCGGCATACTAAAAGAAATAACAGTACCAAGAAGGACAACAAATAACATTTCGCCATCGTCCAACGTCAACTACTTCAACAATGTTTCCCATTCCTTGTTCTTTTCCTTGGAAAATACTGGGTGCTCTCTAAATTTCAAGAAGTTCATCAATCATCCTCTAAATTCACTTTTTGTAGCCTGATTCGAGCTCTCTCTACCATTTATCTATCGAAGTGAATATGATGGCTGCTTACCTCCTCGTCCCGATCCACAAGAATCAACTTTGTACAACTGCAAATAGTTATACTTGCATTCTAGGCGTCACTTTTTGTACTAGATGACTCACACTTGATGTAGAGCGAGAGACTAGACTAGGAGCACAAATCAATAAATAAACAAAGTTTTAAGAAGACAATTGTAATTTGAATTGTATTATATTGACGTCTTCACTAGTTAGTGTCCCATCTTATATTACCTTGTTCTTGTTACAATTTACCAGCTGTTCATAACAAGCTAGTTAATTTTCTACAACCACGACGCTACTTTACATTAACATTATGAAATATGTTCCTCCTTAATTGTTGTTACACTAGAAAATGTCACCTTCTAATTGGTTTTCCAAATCAAATCTTAAAATGATACATTTGTTGGAAGAACTCCTATGAAATGAAAGCCAGAAATGAGATGATCAGTCCATATGCATGGCATTTAGCAATAGGTCTTTAATTGGATCACTCCACATCCATCAGTAGAATATAGTATATATAGAGTTCGCATCAGATTAGCAATCATGTAAGACGAGACCAAATCAAAGGGAAAGAACCAAAACACCATCTCGTCCGATGTTAAAAAAAAGGTTCCACGTGGCATGCGTTCACTTGCTCATGCCAGGGTCAACAGCACCAAACCTAAGTGGGGGCCAAATCCACCGTCCACTCTCACATCAATCAACCTTTTTCCTATATTTCAACTTTACAGGGAGGGGAATTAGGGGAATATACACCTTGAGCAGAATGAGTGATTTACACACACATTATAACCTGTTTGGCCAAGAATCTTCCAAAATCACTTGCTGGTTCCCCACCTTCATGAGCTGATGAATGAAAAATTGTTGGTTCCCATCTTCCAAAACCTAATTTACGATTCTGCCTGTAAACTTTATGATTTAAAAAGAAGTTATATAAATAAACATTCTTATATTAGTATGCATTACTATTCTAATGTAGTATTTTTTTAGACCAACAAAGTTTATAGGTTGAGTCATGGATTCGATCTATTTAAGAATATCCCGTTGATACATCTAAAAAAATATGGAGTTTTAATACATAAACTTCTCTTAAATTTGAATTGCATAACTGCCTAATTTAAGAATGTAAAGAAAGTGCATGGGCCAGTAAACTTACCCAAAATAGACTGTATGATAATAAGCGTTCCCGTGGTGGCCTTGAAATCCAAAAATCAACCTAATGTGTTGAGATCTATGCTACCCCCAAAATAATCCTTGGATCTAAAAATTAGTTAAAAAAATATGTTAAGTGTCTAAAATAAATAAAATCACAGGGACCTTATTTTAATATGATTCAAAATCGAAGGCCAAAAATCATGCAAACCAAAAAAAAAAAAAATAGTACTTTTTTATTTTTAATTACTTTACTACACTAGAGTAGAGTGAGGTTGAGGGGGAAATGATTTGGTGAGGGATTCAGTGCGGGTGATGAGTCTGATCCAGCGTGGCAAATCAGGCGGCACGCAAGTGGGTCCCGCTTCACGAGTGTACTACCCTGGAAAGCAGCAGCTGCACAATGGGACCCATTTAGGGGAGATCAAATTGTCGAAAAGGGCGGTTTCCAAAGCTCAAAGTTTCAAACGGAATGGGAATGGGAATGGGAATGAATTGGAAAAAGTGTTAGCAACTTAGCCTCCTCATTATTTTTTATGAATTTTGATGCATTGGGATTCTTCCTTAGGAGACATTATGATTAATTATTCTTATAATTTTTTGCCATTGTTAGATCATTCATCAAAAAAAAAAAAAAAAACTCATATAATTTAATTTTTTAAAAAGTGTATTATTAAGACTTCCGTTATAAAATATATTTTTTTTTCACAGTAAAATTTGTCGTACCTATTTTGAATTCGTGATTTAAGAATGAGAATAGTTGAGGTATCGAATCCCGCTTGTCCCGTTGCATGATAATGATGCAAGTTTGTGACATGGGGGTCATAATGCAGTCACCGTCCCGATCTCTTGGCTTTTGGCTCCTGTCTACACATCAACTTCTGAATTTCCCAATGGCTACAAACATGCTACAAGAACATTCGTAAAAAGACATCCAAAATTATGCTCCTAAAAATTATTGAAATTAATCAGAATTCAGTCTACTAATGTTTGATAAAGATAAGAGAATTTATTTTAGCCAGTTGATGAAGTGGAAGGTCCAATGATGATTGTGTGCATTTGGGACAATTCACTTCACAATACCAATTGAAGCTTCATTATCATCTAAATTAAGATATGGAACAGCTATGGTCGTGGGAAACGATTGTTGGTCCTCTGGCCAATTCTTGATAATTTAAATTAGAGTTGCTTTTAGTTGACTACGAAAGCATTTTAGACGTGGCCCTTTGTAGTTTTGCAATTGAAGAAAATTTCTTCAAATTGTACACATTTTAAACTAAAAAAATGGATGATATTATAGTTGTCCTTTGGACATTCACAGGGGATATGGATAACAGTTCTGAATAAAACAAAGGTTTTTAAAATTATTTGATATTAATTTTTTTGCCACCTCCACATGATTGATTATAATCCTTTGCCAATTCCAAATGCTGACTACTTTAAAATTTCTAATAATAAATTGAAAAGGGAATGCATGCAGTTAATTAAACACAAGATTTATTCAAAGTTCTGAAGTGATTTAATGTTCGGGCGGCAACATAATTCAAGTTCTCATTCAACTGTATGCTTGTAGGCCAACTGCAATGTGCATGGTGTATAAAATCATTGTGCAGAAAAGGTTTATGACATTGCATTGCAAGAAATCGTTCATTTTTTTCCATAAAAAATGTTGAAGGAAGAAAACAAAAGAAATAAGCTTCAAACATTTTCACACTTTAAAGAAGAGATGCTTAATTTACCAGTCGGATTCACTGCTTAGTATCTAATTTATATAGTATATGAGGTAAATGCTAGATAATAGTAATATTGATAGCAGTTCAATAGATTTGGTTGAACATGAAAGCATGATAGCCCCAGTCACCTACGTGCCCTACTGCACAAAACACTGAATGAGGCACTCAAGAAAAGTTATGATGGCCAATGTTAAATGGCCTCCACCATGTGGTATTGCCAATCCACAAAAGGGTTATATAACAATTATTAATTCAGAAATCCTCATCAAGAAATAGTTTAAATTAATTCAAAGGAAGTAAAAAACATTTACAACTAGACACCCTAATGTCCTGCCTGTCACAGATGTGATGCAGGAGGTGCCAATTTGCTAAAGATTCTTTTTAGTAGTGCTCCCATTCCTCTCCACCATTATTTTTAGTTTAATAGGGACCTTTTACTCTCCTATAAATACCTCTCAGAATACTAATTCTCATCACCTCGATCACTAACTACTTCTGCCTTTTCTTCCAACCGTATTCTATCATTTTTTCTTCTTTCATTTTCACACTTCACTCATTTGCTTTCGTTTGCAATGGCCAGTGTTGAGGTATATTTACTACGTTTCCATTTTCATTTTAGATTTTCTGGTATTCATCATTATTTGCGTCTTTGAGCAATTGATCAGAATTTGAATATATATTGCTGATAAATCTTGTTCAAGAACCATGTTACACATTCAGAAATTTTTGGTAATAGCGATCGGAATTTCCATGCAAGTTTTTAGCCATAGTTAAATGGTTACGTTTGAATATTAATTTGTATCAGTGATCAATTATATATTGATTTTATGATCTTTTATTTCATCATATTTTAGCTTTTGATCCGTATCTCCTGGTCTCGAAAACAACATGTACTCCTAAATCATAGATATATCATCGGGCCATCTTGCGGTCATTCATCAAATGTTACTTCATTTTGAAACACATAGCGGATGAATGAATAACTAAATAACGGTAGGATCAGGTTCAACGAAATAGAAAACAGCCAAAAAAAAAAAAAAAAAGGAGAATTTGCCTTAAATTTTCCTAAAAAATCTACGATGTGGCCGGCCAAATCCAACTACTAAACCATAAAAAGATTCGTGAATTGAATTACATCATCACTATTTAGCTTAATAAATTGTAAACTTTCTACTGTGCTTGCTGAATGCTAATCAAGCAAAACCAATGTTATTCGATTCTTGTTTTCAGGTTGAATCAGTTCCAGCTCCAGTTGCACCTGAAGTGGAAACCAGCATCCCAGAGGCACCCAAGGAAGAGACAGTAGTGGAGCCACCAGCCCCAGAGCCAGCTGCAGAAAAAGCAGCTGAGATCCCAGCAGCAGAGGAAGCAGCTGCTACCGAAGCAGATGCTCCTGCTGTTGAAGTTGAAACCAAGGAAGTTGTGCAGGAGGAGCCATCCAAAGCCGAAGAGCCTGTGGTGGAGAAAACAGAAGAGCCAGCAGCTGAAAAAGTAGAAGAAGCACCAGCAGCTGAAGAAGAAGTGAAGACCGAGGCAGTTGAAGAAGCAGCAGCTCCAGCTGTTGAAGAAAAAGCAGCAGCTCCGGTTACTGAAGAAGTGGCAGCTCCAGCCGAGGAAGCTCCAGTCGAAGAAAAGCAACCAGCTCCAGTTGTGGAGGAAGCCAGCACAGAAGTTCCAGTGGAGAAGAGCGAAGAGTAAATGGAATAATGCAAAATTAAATCAAGTGGTGGCTCTCTTCTCTTCAAATCTAGGCTTGCACGCCAAAGTTGGTTTATTAGCTTGTTTTCTTATTAACTTTTATTTGGTTTACTATTATGATTATGAGTATGAGGTGAAGCTTATTTTCTATGGGTTTTACGAGCTAGAGTTTATGCTATCCCCTGGAGACTGGTGACCTTACCATATAGCAGGGCTGTGATCAACTTTGAAAACTTTTAAGCTACTTATGGTGGTGGCGGTGGTGGTCACATTGTAAAATACAAGTGGATTGGACGGGATGGGAATTTTATGGCTTTTGGTCCAAGAGGGTTAAGTTACTTGTCTACCATGGTTTGATGCATGTATCTCTAGCTTCCAATAATAATATCAGGTTGTCCATTTTGTTTGTCATTCTAAATTATTGAGATTCTATGATCTTATTCTGGTTTTGTGTTACCTTATGTTACCATATACTCTAAGGGTCTTATTTGTTGATTTATTTCTTAAAATTTCGAAAAAGATTTAGGTAGAGGGGACTTCTTTGGATATCGTAGAAACTGGACATTAGCAAAAATTTGTCGACAGATTTAGAAATAAAGACAGCTCTCTCCTAAAAACTAAAAGTGGAACTTAGTGAACATATGTATCGGTTTTGTTTCCATATGCGGGGATTTCATTACGAATGGGGCCTGAGTCCAGGTTTTTACCCTCATCATCTACAAAGGAAAATATAGTAGCGTTCCGAATTACAAATAATTGGGCATCTAACCTTTCAATAGGCCAAAAATTTTTCCAGTGCAATTTCAGCATTTCCATCCCAATTTCATTAAATGTATTCTTTTAGTGATCTGCCCATACTTGAATAAGCAAAGGAAAATTGATACAGACACAGACGCGAGATCGGAAACTCCTTAGTATAGGTTGCTAATCCTCACAACTTCTTCCCAGTTCCCACCACCCCATTACAATCCCTGCCCGAGTCCACTAACTGGAAAATGACATTACTTCATTCTACAACCCGAGGCTAGAGAAAGCCATAAAAATGATAATTTGCTATTCAAAGCTTTCTATCTTCATTATAACACTATGGGGGAAATAGTAATTAACATATGGAACACCGCACTGTTTTCTCAGCTTTTGATACTGGGAGAACAATTCTACCATTGCGATACCACCATTTGGGTTAGCTAGTAGCCTTCGATCAGCTTTCTCCAGCGGGAAGCAAAGAATCTTAGGGACCAGATGTGTTGTGTACATCCAAGAAACAATTCTTCAAACAGAGCTAAAAGTGTTTAGTAGATACAAAAGCATTAGACGTACATGGAAAATTTTCTCAAACAACCAGTTGTTTCAAACTACACCCGTGCAAAAGTGAGGCAGGTAAGGAAGCTTTCATTTGCCCTCAAATGAAAAATAAGTCCTAGACTCGCATTTGAAAATTTTGGAAGACCACCAATTTTACAATGTGAAGACCCCATCCAAATCCAAACAACCCTTCCTTTTCCAAACCCCTAAAAAAACAAAAACCCCAAAAAATAATAAAGCAAGCACATAACATTAATTATTATTTGATCCCTAGGTCTAATGACAAGGAAAATAAAGCTGAGACAGGACCGACTAAGATGCAGGTGAGATTTTATCCTTTCAGCCCTAACTATTTATTTTTACTATACCCAATATAAACAATTGATGGAGAATACCAATAAATTACAACCATTCTGGAAGTAAAACACAATTGGAACTACACCTCCATACAAAGTCTCAGCCGAAAACAAATGAAAGATTTCTGTATTCTGTACAGGCTGACTAAAAATCTGTACGGGTGGTTGAAAGTCCTGGCATTTCCAGTTATCACCAAGTACCAAAGCCGCAACCCACATGCTCTTGAGTGATGAGGGAAAGTCGATCCTGCATAACAGACATGGAGGGATATGGTGGAAAACATAACCGGTAGAAGCAGGTATGAGATGAAGGCAGGCGATCATTAGATTCAGGAGTCTTATAAATGTATAGCTTGGAAGCCAAACCACCGAAACCCTCTACAGGTAAATGTTTTATTGAGGTCCAAAAGAAGAGAAGAGTCTTTTTCTGCTCTGCTGACATTAGTCCAACAATCTGACAGAATAGCATTTAAACATCAGGTTAGCAAATCAAGGATCGATTTCAAAAACCTGAAGTAAATCTTTAGGATCTTGTTGCAAACACAATCACCAGGCTGACCAGAAATTCACATTTTGGAGAGTACCATATGAAGTCAATTAATCTTATGTCATTTGCATTGTTGTCGTCACTTATGTTACCCAGACTCCAGCACAGAATTCGTTGAACATGGCCACGAATGAAGGGTCTACCGTGCGCAAGAAAAAGCAAACTGAAAAGTAAAATTAACATCTGCCACACTTCCATACCGCATCCATACACTATTAACACAGATATGGTAGGGTCGAGGGGAGAGTCCATGTAATATAGCTTGTCAGCAATAAAGCCAACCTCTAAGGTCTATCAAACATGAACCTCCAATTGCATGACATATTTACATGGACTTGCGGAGACTCTTCAAAATGTCTCAAGGAAACTTGCCCACATGCACCAGATATTTCTTGCCAAGTTGCGTACTCATTTAATGGTGCCCAAATGAAGTTCAAAGAGCACTCCTATACACTTTATCATCTTCACATACTCTTTCCACCTTTTCCAACCATCTCCAAATTTATGGAGGATTGTCAACATAATCTCCAATGTCACCATTTCATACTTCATGATGACAAAGAATAAAATCCTAAAATCATTCTTAAAACTTTTGTCCTCGACTCTCCTGAGAAGCCAATATTACTACAAATTTAAGGCAGCCCCTTGTACCATGTAACAATTATATGACAACTTTTTGAAATGAGTAGACATGTCTAATGACACTTTTCCCTGCAAAGTGCTGATACTCATTCAAATGGCTGCATTTAAACATCCATACCGCTAGCGTATTTCACAAACTTTTTGCTAACATCTCTTCATTCACCGACTTATCTCCAAAACCTAATTTCTCAAGATTTACAGTCCATTGTCATTTTCTAATGACCTTGCAAGTAGAAATTTTTGTGCCCTAGATAAGGGAAGAAGTAACATGTATAGATTTAGTGAAGGGTTAACATGAATGTTGACTGGAAAATGCAAAATGTTGGTAGATGTTTTCCAAACTATGGCTGCAAAAGGACCCAACAACTCGGTGCTTGACTCAGTTCTGTGTGATTTGCAGGCTGCTGAAGTTGAGGTCACTCATTTTTCAGCATTACAATTTGCATAGTTCCTGAGTTGAGCTTTGAACTCAAGCTAGATCATTCAAATGTTCAACACACTTAGTTTGAATGAGCTTCTTGACACAGCACAAGCTGTTGGTGGTAGGCAGAAGTTTGCAGGCAGTTTTTTAAGGCTTAAATACACAAGATATAGGTACAAAAATTGCAGAATAATATTTGAAGGAAAATCAGAATAGAAAGTTAACAATAAACCACTCAAATTCAAGATTGAGAATGAGAACGAATTAGGAGTTCTAGGAATCACTCCTATGCACCTTTATGGATCACGCCCAAGGCTAGATTGTATCACACAATCCACAAAATAAGCTGACAAAATCTGCTGGAAATTTTATTGACTGGAAAACTGATTTTTCTTGTAGGAAAAACACTTATTTATAGACTCCTAAAACAAATACTATTGTGATTAGGAATCATCTTATATTCCATAAGGGAATATCCTTCATTTCCTAACTCCACTGTTAATAGCCAACCAAAAACTACTTCCTAATTTAACTAGGACACAAAAAATAGAAAAATACCTAAACCAGAAAATTCCTGCAAAACAGTCAAATTACCAAGATACCCCTAACTACTAAAATCTAGAAAACACCTAAAACACTTAAAATAAAAATTCCTACTTATAAAACTAAATTAAAACTCTTAAAAAACTAATCCAACTCCTAACAAAACTCTATATCTATGAAAGAGTGCCTTACTGAAGCTTGAATAAAATTCCAGAAATCCTTAATCTTGGATTTCCTTGAGTCTCTAGTCGTCTGCATCACTTCTACTTAAACATATATCACATATGTATGTAATATCTAAGTCCAAATCTTCAGCAGTAAACTCAAGACACTTAAGTCAGAATCTTCAGCATTACCATTTGCATGGCTGAGCTGAGTCATGCTTAAAATGAAGGGCTCAAGTTGAACTCATGCTAGATCACTCGAATTATTTGACAGAGTTAAGTTTAAATCTTCCCCTAATTAGACAAATATCATACACATAAGACATCACTGCCTCAAGTGTTTGCAGATGAAGCAATTCATTTCCATTCATCCGGAATTTCAAATGTTCGCAGACAAAGCAATTCATTTCCATGTCCGCTCGTTTCATTCCAAGAAGACAATGGCTCCAACAGGTCCTGTTACTGTAACAACAATTTAATGTTTCAATTGTTTGCTAAAAAGAGCTTCCACATTTCCTTCTTTGTTTTTTGAAGGAAGGTGTAGGTTCAGGGAGGGTGTTGGGTGTTGGGTGTTGTTTCTTAAGAAGCATAGGATTTGATTTCTAAAAGTTCCTTGGACAAACCAAAAGATAAAATGGACAAATTGTCCAAATGCCATTTCACCTTAAATCCACAAAGTAAATTCCTAGTTCAATTGAGCCCCCTTGCAGGTAATAGTTCAATTGTTATTCTCCCATTGAAATTCTTTGATATGGTCAATGACCAACTGCTTAGTAAGTGTTAGCACCATTTGTCATGTGCCCTCTGCACGACCTTTAGCAATTATTCCATACTAAAAGTCCAAACCATAATAAAACCTCCTCTTTCTAGTCAAATGGTAACCAAATGGGTCCTATTATTTTTGAGTATTTAAAAAAAAATTTAGAAAACACAAAAACTAAACAAGTACGAAGTTCAACCACCGTTTCCAGTAAAAGTATTAGAGTACCCTTAACTCCTCAAAATCAAATAAAGGGAGAAGACAGAGATTAGAAAATGAAAAAAAAAAGAAGTATGCCTAGAGATGGAAATGTAGAGATAACAAAGGAGGAATCAACTGCTACCTTCCAGAACCAGAATATCTGAGGATCAGTATCTTTGTAGCCATTATATTCGGTATGTGATATCCAGTCTTCAACAGAAATGGCACTTTCACTCCCACGTAGCATCCAGTCAAGATCTTCCGGCTCCAGGCATCCGAAAAAGGATTCCCTAAAGCTTGAGCCATTCACAATGGCAGAAAAACCTTCAGCAAATCTGTTAATCTGCTCTGAAATTGAAGTAATGAAGCGGTGCTCAATAAGAAGATCAACATAGCGCTTCCTATTTTTGCTATTCACAACAATGCTTTGCCCATCAGGACAAAGCTCAAGAACCTTCCTGGTACCCAACTCTTCAACTTCTTGAACAAATGTCAGACCGAGAACATCTTGATCCACAGTCTCAGGATCCATCTCCAGTATCTGCTTGCAGCTATTGTACAAGTATGGATCTATATCCTGTATGTCCTCTAAGGAAATACTCTTTCCAGCTAACTGCATGACAAATGCACGATCTAAGGCTATGCCCACTTGTACCTTGTGCATCAAGGCTAAGGCTATCACTCTACCACTGACCTTAAAGTAATCAAGGTGCATAGGGTCCACTTTAGATGCTGCAAAGAAAATATGGTAGAATGCCCAGCATTATTTCCCGTGTAACAGAATTATCTTTTCAAATGTGCTAAATGCATATAGGAACGCATAACTTCAATCAACAATCTATCTATAAATTTGCAATATCAATGAAAGATACACAGAACAATATGTCACTAATTGAGTAAAATGCAAGCGCAAGAAATAAAAATTTTGCACCGCCAAGTAACAGAAACAGTAACGGTTATGTCTTGAGTAAGTTACAAAGATGGTATGATGTTGTAGTACATGAAAACTCTAATCGCATAACTGCCTCAAGAGCAAAGAGGTGACCTTTATTTGCAGAAAGAGACTCTAGTGGATGGTTCAACCAAGAAGGTATTATCACACTATCATCTTCATGTTAACAAATATACATTCCTTCTTTTTAATTAATTATTTATTTATTTGTAGTGGGAAAGAGACAGCAATTATACTTTGTGCACTTTAAATCCGATCATCCAACCAATAATACATTTGCAAAATAATCATTATAACATCAGATCAAACCTCAGTGCCTTCAATATCTTTAGTATTTTTGGGCAATTCTAGAGCCACACTACATCCTAGTCTACTAACCCAGCTAATTCTAAACCCCACATGCTGAATCAGTAAACTTTATGTTCTGCTGTAAAAATTTCCCACTATTTGATCATTCAGAGCCTCAACTACCAGCTTTTCATCAGTCTTAAAATACTGCATTGCCAATTTTCTGCATTGCAAATTCCATATCCAATTTCATGACCAGCAGCTCAGCCCAATCAGCCTAAATCAGCTTTTCAATTTTCTCTACAAAACCCACTATGGGTCTCCCCTCATTTTCCCAAAAACCAAGCTAATCCCAAGGTACCTTTACCGCCAAATGAAGGTGAGTCAATATTTAGCTTTTATTCACTTCTGCATGGGCAGCTCAAGTTTCTTGTTGATCAGTTGTCTTGGTAATGGCTTAAGTGCCTCCTCAACAGACAACTCTAAATGCTTATTGGCTGCAATGCCTCCTCAACAGACAACTCTGACTGTTCATTACAACTGTCAGTGTTCCTCCTCCCTTTGCTCATAAATCATCTCATTTTATGCCAGAAAACCTTAATCATTACATCCATGTCTATAATTTCATAGTCAGGTAGGTGAAAACAGGACACAGTGTTAAGTTGAAGTGTCTGAGCTATTGCCTCAAGCACTAGCAACAATCCATGTACCCTATGCCAGGTACAATCCATGAAGCCCATGCCAGATGCTTGTCTTTCTAATAGTACCCTATGTCAGGCACAATCCATGTACCCAATGCCAGGCCCTTTTCTTTTCAATAGTATCCTATGCTAGGCATACTCCACGTACACCAAAATATCTCACCATCTTCCAACCCACAATAGTTGGCAAAATAAGGCACTTATCATGGGCCTCTGAAATTCGAGAGTTTGTCTTCATGAGTGGATAAGTAAGTCAAGACAAAATGGGGAAGAGGAGAAAAAATAACAACTTACAAAGCCATAATCTTCCAGTCATTAGCAGATTAAATGAAGCATATTAATCCTTCTTGAAGGAGTAGCTTGAAAACACTTGATCTATTTGTAACATTCTGTATAATCAATAAATGAACAGTTACTACTGTTATTGAACAGCGTGAGTTCATTTTAGATCGTATTGATCTCTCTGATGCCATGTCACCAAGGCCTTTTACATTCTGAAATGGGATAAACAAAACGATCAACTGAACTCAACAAACGTAAGATCTATCCCTTCTACCTAGGTCAAGTACTCATAAGCTAAATGAAACACCGCATGGGTACCATAACTGAACAAATGTCATCATTGGATAAAAACCATGTCTGCAGCACCTCCAAGTATAGCCTAAATTTGATACAAAAGGAGTTGAAATGAAAAGTAGCATCTCTAGGATGCACATAGGGACACTTAAAACTTTGCAATAAGCATTGGGATATATCAACAAGTTATCAATGTTCACTATGTCAGCTTAAAATAAATAACCATATTCATCAATTTATCCCCCACAAAAAAAAAAAAAAAACTATTCATTAAATATCTAAAGCGATGACAACCAATTTTTCCAGCAAGAAACTATTCAAATGCTACTTCTCATATGTCACCCCCTCCCCCAAAGAAACCAGAAATAAAAAAAAATAAAAAAATCCTCCCAAAAAAAATGATGTAAATAAACATGTTGGACTTCAGCATGGCATGCAAAAGGAATTTTCGAAGCTGTAATCTTTTCAAAAACCAAATACAAACTATTAAGAATGCACCAAATGTAGTGGAAGCACCTGGATTTGGGAAGAATCTTCTGCGATCATTCGGACAAGCCACAAAAAGTGCATTTTGAGGATTGAAGATTTCTTGACAAACCAAGAAAAACCACTCCCGCAACACACCAGGCCCTGTAGCTTCCTCATTCTTGAACTCCATAAATAGACCAGCACGCAATGAGTCAAGGTCCGCATTGGCAATGTATTCAAATGATTCTGCTAATAACTGCGACCTATCAATGAGCATCTCATGAAGCTCGTCATAGTCATCATTTACCTCAGGCAAGAACATCATTGCCAAATGTCTCCTCACCTCAAAGTTAGTCACTTCCTTGTGCATGATAATCCACTTATTATCATCAGTCCTCTCTGCAAATTTGAGAATCAGATAACATAAAGCAACCCTTCTCTGCCTCATATGCGTCCAAAATATCTCCTCAGCACCTTTATATAGTTTTGACAAGCAGTTCAATTCTTTCAAGATGGTATAATACTGGCGATGCTCTCCTTTCCCTTTATCAATTGCAGCCAAATGCTCCTCCAGTTTCTTTAAACAGAGAACAACCTTCCCCAACAAATCATCAAAAATTATACGCAAAGACTTCATCTCATCTTCATAACAAAGCATGTTATGCTCTCCATTGCTGCTGCTGGCATCACCAGCAGTGTGCTTATTAGGCAACGGCATTGCAACCCAATCACGAATGCCCAGTGAATTTCTTATAGGAATTAACAAGGTAACAAAATCGCTCACATAAGCTAATGTTGGTCCAGCAACCATGTTTGACTCCATACTCGACACCAATGCTTGCGATAGCTTAGCCGATGACTCTTGAAGAAATGGAAAAATATCAGAGACAGCAATAGAATCTTTGTACATGTCTGTCTCATTGACTAAAACCCCAATATATTCCACCATCGAAACTAAGCAACTACGACAAATATTGTACAAAGGGTCCCCACTCCCAGCTCCCTTACTCAATAGCTTACAAAACTCTAAAACTATGTGCGCTAATTGCCCGTAAATGGGCCTCTTCGAATAACCCTTACAATTCTGGATGAAATGCTTAATGCAATCCTCAGCACAATCTCTACAAATCTTAACAGGTGACAAGTAAAGCATTACCAAAGCGGCAGCCGCAGACGATGAAAGGAATATCTGGAGGTATGCCTTAGATAATTCTTCGTTTTGCTGCGGAATATCGGTGAGGAATTCGACCAGCCGCGATTTCACGGTGGGAGCGGCGGACCGGGCCTGGCCGCCCTTGCAAAGATGGAAAATTTTGGAGACCATATCGTCCACACAAAGCCAAGCTTTGGGATGCTTCGTGCTCCTCATGCGGCTCACCAATTGCAAACCGGCGTCGTTCTGGACGCCGCAATCGGCTAACGACTGCTCCCACTGGAGCTGCTTACCTCGATAAATTAGCCTCTGCTCTTCAACCGGAATTCCAGTGACAGAACTGATTTTTTCGATAACTGTTTTAACAGTTTCCGAAGGATCGGCATGGATGACGAGCGTCTTGCTGCCGGAAAGCATCCGGACGAAGAATTGAAGACCAGGAGTCACCGTCGGACTGCTGCCGCTTGCCTCCTCATCATCCGCGGCGGCAGCTCTTACAGACGATGAGGAGGAGGATGTTCGGGAGCGTTGGGCGGCATGGTGACCTCGGGCATGGGTGGAGGAGGGAGGGGTACAATCGTCTTTTCGCATCCTGGTGAAGAAAGGGATTAAGCAATCTCTCGCCGAGAAGTCATCGTCAGAGTCATCAGAGTCGCCGTGAAAATCGTCGAGCTTCCGCTTCATGGCGATGGTCCAATTCTGGAGCATTTCGCAACGAGACGACATCGGGAAAGTGAGGGTTTATGGAAATCTATATCTGTGTAGTAAAGTTCTCACAAGCTGTAATTAAATATATTCTCTTAAAAATATATAATTTTTAAGAGAATAAATTCAAAAAAAGTTTGTCCCACATCGGACTACTGCGTGCGTAGTGTTTAGTACTTAAGCCCCATGGCTCCTCCCTTAAGTCAGCAATTGCCTTTTGGGTTGAGTCGTGGAATTGGTTTAGGTCTCCCTTCCCCCTGTAGGCCTTGTGCCGAATAAATTCAAAAAAATATATATATATAATTTTATTCTAAATTATTTATGTGAGAATCTCAATCAATTTCAAATTACACGGCTTAATACTATATTTATCTTTATTCTCAATTTGTGCAAGTTTTATAACTTTTCCAAATAATTACTTCATGAATTATTGACTTTGGTATATTATTTAAAAAAAATTAACTAATAGCATAAAGGGATAATTTTACGAACCTCCCTGAGGTATCTAACAATTACAGTCAGTACCCCTCAAGTTTAGAAAATTACACCTACCACCCTTCTTTTTTAATATTTCAGTAACAAAATCAACCCAACTTGCTGACATAAGCTAAAAGTTTCTATGAATACCCCAAATTATCCTTCTAAGTATAATTTTAATATAAAATATTTTTTTTCTTTTGAAGTTGTCTCTTTTTCCCAATTCTAGTACCATTCTTCCCACCAATAAATACCACCTCAAGACCTCCACTTCCTAACCTTTTCTCAGCAGCTCTCCCCTTCAATTTCAAATTCCCCCTACTAGCATCAAACCTTCAAATCCCCTGTTAAAGATATAACTCAACAAAAGCCCATAACCTGAAATTTCAACTTCCAGTTTAAAGCTTCTCGACCTGCCTCAAACATCACAATCGACATCCTTCCCCATTGCGAGCTTTTCACACTACAAATTTGCTCCTCCACTCTAGTCAATGCAATGATTACCTAAATACAAAAATGATTCTAAATCTACATGTTCGAACATACTTCAGGTGTGAACTTGATGGTTCCCTTAATCTTTGCCTATTTTACTTCTAATTATGGTTTAACCTGTGTGACACTGAAAACCAATGTTATCAATTGTTGATTGGCATAGGAAAGAGGGCTATTAGGAGATATTGGGAAAAAAGAGAGAAAAATAAAAGTTGTTGAATAGGGTGGGAATGGAGCTTAACAAAATGTAATGGGTTAAAGAAGGAAATGGAGCTTCAGCAAAATGTCATTTAAGAGCGTAATGGGTTGAGGAAGGAGAATGAATGAGAATTTAAGGTTAATAGGTTGAAGAAGGAAACTAAAAATGAGTACGGACAAATCGAGATTACCCAGGCCAATTGTTGAAAGCGTACATCCTTTAACAACGGAATTTAGTTCAAAGCAGATGTATGATGAGTACAAAAAGGTCACCAGAGAACACTGAATATCCAGCTAATTTAAGATTAAAGGAAATGTTTTTCCCTAATCCTCCTCAAGATTGATCGAATCCTTGAACTTCCCATACAAAATTTTCTTCAATTAAGCCATTTGAGTGACTATTGATTCCTTTTCTTTGACTAATTTCTCCAAATTCTTACTGGTTGCCCCTTTCATCTCTTCTATTTTACTCTCAACTTCTTCTTTGGGCACATGGGCAAAGACTTTCCCAATTTGGAAACGCACTATGCCATCATCAGAGAGAATTAACTGGTTACTAGCATCCTCAAGATTATCATTTGTCTCCTTGGCCATTTTGATTTCGTCTTCAAGCTCGTGAAATCGGTTGTTCAATCTATCAAACTTGTTAATGTTTCTGTTGATCTTCCCACGTCACCTCCGAATCCGACCCAGAAGCCCTAGCCTGTTGCATTGTTTGATTGAAGAAGCGAAGAGTGAAGATTGCCTCCAAGACCAATTGTTGAAAAGAGTAGGAGTTGAGAAAAAAGTATGGACAAACTGATATTATTAGAGGAACAGAGGAGTACAACTTTGTTTCCCCTATTTTTTTGTGTAAGCTTTCTATTAAAAACTTAAAGTATTGTGTGAGGGTTATGATTGTCATTTTGTACAATTAAGGAAGGTAGGTGTAATTTTGTAAACCTGAGGGGTGCTGACTATAATTGTTAGATACCTCAGGGGAGGTTTGTGAAATTATCCCTAGTATAAATCAACTAATTACTTTAATCAATTTAAAAATAAATATCTCGTGCATTAGATAAGTGAAAGGGAATTGTTATCTTCCAAGATAAAAAAGGAATCCAAATTGGATAAAAAAATTTTGAGATTTTCTTTAGTTTCTTCAACTTTTTGAAACTTGAACAAATGATTCAAATAGTAATAAAGAGTTAAAAGAATTTTCAATTACCCTTTTTAATTATTGATTGCAAACTTAGAAATCTTACCTGAAGAATACAATCATTTCATATAACAAGATTTTAAAGATTTAGTAGGATTATTTTATGAGATATACAATATTTTCAATTCTGTAGCTTATGTAGATTAATTAAAGTTCGTTTTTTTTTTTAGAAATATGTAATTTTAGTTCTTCTTGAAGAATTTGAGATGTGTAGTATTATGAATTAATAGTTTTCACATTTGATAGTTGAAAAAGTATAGTAAAAGTTTTACTCTGCTATTAATAAAAGGAGGGTAGGATTTGGTCTTATGGTCTCGTCCTCTTTCTTGTTACTTTATTTATTTAATTTTTTTTGTGGTAAAAAAGACCCCAACTTCCAACCAAAAGGGGAAAAAAATAAGTTATTAACTATGTAATTATCTATCTAATTAAGATGGTTATGATTTTACATATTTGACTTGTACTTTTGACTTGATAAACAAATAACAAATTTAATTTGCATTTTAAATTATATAAAAATTAATATTATTTTCAAGTGTGAACGCATTTACTGTGCCAACATTAGGAGCAAAGATGACCTGTTAACTAGATCCACAGTAATAAGACTTAAAAAAAAAAAGAAGATAATATGGGCGCTTCAATGGATAATAATTCAGATCCAGCCATATGATTGTTTTGCACAAAAAAAATTTTAGAAAAAATCCGACAAAAATTTTCAATTGAGCATATATTTAACTCATTTATTAATTATTCTAGCATTATTAGTTATTATACTTTGGCGTGATTGTAGAATCGCCATAAAGTTTATAACAATAAGTAGTGTGTTTAGACTTTAGGTTCATGATTACAGTCCCATATGAATAACATAATGTTATCCAAGCTTTATTTTAGTTAAGGCATCATGGTTGTGCTCACAATGTTCCAGCACCAAATTCTACATATCCAGCAGCTGTTCTGGTTTTGGTAGGATGGCAAATATGTGAATAGAAAGATCACTGGCACATTTAGATATACCAGAAATGCACGTCAACGGTACATGTGACACATTGCAGCATTAATAGTTAGCCATACAATAGATGTTAGATTAGAGTACATTCTTTCACTCTAAACACCAATTCAGCACTCACAGGAAGTGTGGCATTGCAAATCGATCTATGCAGTCAGTTATCGTACGAAGGATTTGAGCTGTTTTTCCATTATACATTTGGTATGTAAACCGAAATTTAAATCCCAGACGTCATAATACTTTGACAATTGGGCAATTAAAGAAATTTATATACTCTAGAACTTGGACAAGGTCCTTATTAAATAGTTACAAGAGATGCAAACTGGAAAGAATGATCTTCACATACTTATTTTAGATTTTAACCCCATTGTTCACTTGCCTACACCTCACAAAAATATGAAAATTTACCACTTATAGGTTAGAAATACGATTTAGATAAAATTTGGTTCAAAGTTTATTAGTTAAGTTCATATTTGAGATAGTGAAATGGGCCTTAAATCCTCCATTTCAAGAGAAATTCAGTTATCCATTAATTTTACTCAAGAGAAAATATCAGCTCTCTAGCAGTATTCACCCATGAGGGCTTTAAATCCTCCATTTCTTTCCACGGCTATCCAACCTCATCCGCTGGGGGTCCTCTGTTGATTTCCATGAAGAAACAGAATACGTACATAGTAGGCTTCAGTTCCAAAAAGATACATCGTTACCACTTAGTACGGACATGACTTTTTTCTCCTACTCATGACTTACTTGTTTATGTATCATTGGGTGTTACTGGTGATTGAGGGGAACCAGCATCACAAGTCGAATTTGTGAAATGGTACGAAGATGGTACGAAAAAAGGCTTCGTAAGAATCTTGGATGTTTTGAAGAAAAACAAGGATGAAGCAGGAACGGGATTGTTGCATACCATCATATATCTAAGTTTCGAGAGTATTCAATTTTTGTTAATACTCAAGAAATTAAACGGCAGGTGAAATCCAATTCTAATTCTATTTTCCCTTTATGTTTTCCATAGTATTTTATTTTCTTTTCCAAGTTAGATTGCATTTTCAAATACCTGCCAGTTCTCGGTGGATTAATTATTTGTAATTTTTCTGATTAAGAAAAAAAAAACTAAGTAAAGGCAGACAAGGAGATAAGGATAGTAGATTTGTTTCGAGACATGAAAATAGTATGGGAACATTCTTCCGAACTAGTGAATTATTTGGGCTCGACTCCTCCGATGGACAAGCTCCTCTTTGCTCCGGTCATATTACTAGATTTAACGTTCTAGTTCTAAAACGGGAATTGTTTATCGATTCAATTCCATCCAAGGGTCAAGTTTCGTATTTGCCAAACTGATCCATTGATTTGGTTTGTCCATCTTAAATTTTCAAATGTTTGCTACAGGTAACTTGTTGGTTTTTTGGCCTAATAATCATATTGAATTGTATTTTGATTTTTGGATGACTCTTTTCAAGTCAAATTCACTAACTTTTCCTTTTTCTTTTGTAGGATTTTCACTGATCGGATGAAGTACATCTCAAAATTGTTGGTTTATAACAAAAAACTAAAAATTATTTGGGTTTGAGCTTGAGGGCTGTTTGTTTATGAATTTAAATCCAACATGTACCTTAGCTAAATTAATTTCAATTTCGTTGTTTATTGTATACTAATGAAAAAAATGATAACCAACGGTGTTAAATTTTCTTTTAAACCATGTTAGCTTGTTGGTCTCTACGTCTTTTGTTGGCTTCAGATTAGGCCACTTGGATCCATTTTGAAGTTAAGGCAACAAATCATATTGTACATAATACTACTACCACATATCCATCCATTTAAACATAAACACACACTGCGTTTAATTATTTATTTAAGAACAATAGTAGCGTCAAAGATGCTGTGATACTTGATGTTACAGAGATTTAACGTAACCTGTTATTATTGATTAATATGAACTTAACCTAATTTCAAAAGACTTCTATATTATCCCAAACTTACTAAAAAATATTCTTTTAAATTAATACTAATCTAACTTAATTTTAAAGAGTCTCATATTATCCTAACTTACAAAAAAATAAAAATCTAAAATAGTTCTTAAGATATAAAAAGTTAATCATAATTTTCTTTAACAAATAAAAACCATAGTTATTATTGTTTTCTTAATCTAATTAAAATCCTAAATTTTAAAATCCTAAATTTTAAAATCATAAACCCTGCACCCTGAATCCTAAATCCTAACTCCTAAACCTAATTCAAAAGTAAATATAAAATCTAGTAATGAAAATGTCAGCAAAATTTTTTTTCCTAAAATGCAATAAAAAAAACTGAATGATACTTAAATTATGTAGATTCTAAATTATGTAGAAATTAATATGTTTTAAGTGCAAAAAGATTTAGCGTGCCAACGTCACTATTAAAAGTAACCCATCAACTAGATCCACAGCGATAAAACTTAAAAATAAGACAATATAAGAACTTCAATGGATATTACTTTGGGATAATTTCACATACCTCCCCTGAGGTTTGCCATAATTACACTCACCTTCCCTTAGATTTTGAAAATTATACTTACACTCCCTGTATTTATATTTTTCATAACAAAACAGGTACATCTTGATACTGTAACCCAAAAATATCAACCAAACACTTTAAAATATGCTTAATTACTTTTAAAAAGATAAATAAATCTTAAAAAATTAATTAATTAGTCACAAAAATGTCAAAAGTACTTATATTCTTACATCAAATTTTAAACTTCTACCAAATATTACTTCTTCAAAACTCAGCTATCTAACTAATCTAAATAAAATTTTTTTATCTATTAAAATTTTACAAACAAATATATTAATAAGAAAGAGATGACCAATTTAAAAGCAATTTAGGATGTTTTAAGGGATTTAATTGGTTTTTTTAAGTTACATTATCAAAATGGACTTGTTTTGTTATGAAAAATATAAATACAAGGGGTATAAGTGTAATTTTTGAAAACTTGAGGGGAGGTGAGTATAATTATGGCAAACCTCAGGTGAGGTATGTGAATTATCCCTATTAATTTTGATCCAGCCATATAGTTCCACACCATTAATTAAATTAGAAAAATTTTATGGTCCCATTAGATATGGCATTGTAATGAAAGCATTTATTTGACGCATATTTTAGTTAATCTTGCATTATTGGTTAAAACTTTTGTGAGATACATTGTAGCATTAGTACCTGGCCCCAGTAGATATTAGATTAGAGTACATTGCATATCACCTATGCAGTCAGTATGGGTAAAAAGGATGTGAGCTGTTTTTTCCATCCATCTGGGGATGCATTTGGTCTGTAAACCAAAATTTAAATTCAACACGTCATAATACTTTGACAATTGAGCAATTAAAGAAATTTATAAACCCCAGAATCATGATGAAAGGTCCTTATTAAAAAGTTCAAGAGATGCAAGCTGGAAGAATGATCACTCCATGGTCAGCCTCATAACACACAGATCAACTATGGTTCAATGGCTGTCATTACATACTTATTTTTAGGTTTTAAGCCCATTATTCACTGGCCAACGCCCTCACAAATATAGGAAAACCTACTGCTACGATTTGGATAATAATTTGGTTCAAAGTTTATTAGTTAAGTACATATTTGAAATAGTGAAGTACTGTTTGATGAATAAATTCATATTTGTCTGTTAGTTCTTATTTAATAATCTTATAACTTATATGAACATAACTGAGATGGTAGAACTATTGCTAGTAGATGAATACGTATACGTATATTTTTCCTTAATCATTGTTTTCAATTATTCAGTCATAGCTTATGCAAACTGCATTAGATTCTCATTATAGATTTTTGCCAATTTGTGATAGAGTTTAAGTGGGTGTATTAAATAGAAACTTGTGTTGTGAACAAGTAGAAAGACTTGTAGATAATAATTCACCAACAAAGAAACCGTACGCAAACTAGTGAAAATGAAATGGGTGCACGAGTATCATTTACCTCTTTAACTTTGCTTGGTGCTTCCACTCCAATAGATTGGACTTCCTGCACTGATATCCATCAAAATACTAAAGTATATTGTATTAAAAAAGATAATCAAATAGGGCTCTACACTGCCATTGCACACTTCCGGCTCAACACCAATCCATTCTTTTTAACACATTGGGTTTTATACTTTGGTCTTTGGAATCTAGAAATGAGATTTTCTTCCACTTATGTCAACAATGTCTCACAATGTTGGCGTATCGTCGGAAGTAGTTGGTGCTGTAAAAAAACCAACAATACGATTCGAATTGATATATATTGATGAGGAAAATTTTGTGAGAATGTGGATATTTTTTGAGGTATAAAGCACGGAAACAGGAAAGAGAGAGTCACATACATGTACTTAAGTTTCAAGAATAATTTTCAATACTAGTGACAGTTCGGAGAGCAAAGGGGCGAACAAATTCTATTTCCCCTTAATCTTGACAATAAAATTTGTTTGCTTGCTGACTGCTTAAGATAGTTAAATATTCGTCTCTAATGACTCTTGTCACTTAATTTCAAATAAAATAAGGTTCTGTTTGCTTATTGACTGCTTAAGATAGCTAAATATTTGTCTAATAATCTCTTCGTCACTTAATTTCAAATAAAACATAAGGCATATCATAGTTCGAGAATAATATCGGTTTCCATCTCAAAGCCAATTGGCATTGGGTGGGAATGATCCATGTATTTTATATATTAAAATATGATTCATTGGTAATCGATGTAGGATTTTGTCCTTTGACACCACTTCTCACCACCTCTCATGTGACCCAAACTTGTTGATACTCTTCTCATAATAGATACTAGATAGAGTACATTTTTTTACATTCTCCCAACCTTTTTTTTATCAACCTTTCTATTGTGTCTAATTAAAAGCATTACCAAATTAATTTCTAAAACTCAAATTTCCTTCCACTCTTTAACAAATTAACCAAATATACTTAAAACCCCTCTGTTTGTTTGATTTTGTTTTTCAAAAACATATATTTTAAAAATTTTAAACAGATTTTTTAACTAAATTTTATCTCACATACACATTTACCAAAAAGAATATCTAAAAATGCTACAATAATTTTTTAAAAAAAATACCCCAAAAATAGCCATCCAAATGAATATTTCCCAATTAAAAAATCAGTATTTGATAAATAGCCTTAACAATCAAAAAAATGTATTCACCTTTGAAAACATGACAATCTTTAATTTTTTTTGTAAGATCACTATTGGTAAGAACATCTAATTAATTCGTCACAATTTACACTTTTAAATAGCATAGATATGGATGTAGATATAGATACAATGACCACCATCTACAATGAATTTCAAATAAAACATTGGGCACAAGTATTGTAGTCCAATTGTAGATTGCATTTTGAATAAATTAATCATTTTTGTTGTCATGTTTTGAAGATGACGGGTCATTCTTGGCTCAGATGCACATTAATAATGACATACATCTTTGTTGACTAGGCAAGACTATAATCCCGGTTCAAAAACTAGACAATTCGTGCGGTGCACTTTGATTTCATATATAGTAGTACCGAGATTTAATTAAGAAAATGTATAAATAATCAATACGATAGTAATAGACGTGCAACCAAAGGAGATTCTAGCTGAAAATGTGAAACAAAATATAGTAATTGACGTGCAAAACAAAGGAGATTCTGGCTGCAAATGTGAAACAAAATAGTACATAATATGGAAAAGGGATATTCGCCAAATTGGTCTCTCGCATTATCACAAAAAACTTTTTTAGTCCCTAACATTTAAAATCAGCCAAATTAGTCCCTAACATATCAAAAGTGTATTCCGATTGGTCCCATTGATCATTTTTGCTCATTTTTCCGGCAAGGGAAAATGGGTAAATTCCTATTTTGCCCCTGATTTTGCCGGAATAGTGAGCAAAAATGATCAGTGGGGCCAATCGGAATACACTTTTGATATGTTAGGGACTGATTTAGCTGATTTTAAATGTTAGGGACTAAAAAAGTTTTTTGTGATAATGTGAGGGACCAATTTGGCGAATATCCCTATGGAAAATAACATTGTTAAAACTGTTATTAGATTTTTAGTTACAAAGAAATTTTAACCGTATAAGAATCATTATCAATTATAAATTTTTATTCTTATCTAACTTATAACCTATACTACTAGTTTCTTACTTAAGTATCTATTTGTTTGTACGACCCGGAAGCAATTGGATAAACAACTTAAGTATCTATCTGTTTGTACGACCTAGAAGCAATTGGATAAACAACTAGCAGAAGATGATTAGTTGAAAGAGTTAGTTACGAGGAACAATTAAAGGTAGTTAGTAAAAGTAGTACTACTAGCAGTTAGTTAACAGCTTCTATTTGCATTCATGTGTAAATAAGCCAAAGGCATGGAGGGGCTTTTAGTTTTGGAGTCATTGTATGCTGTAATCTTCCTCTAATAATCAAATACAATTCCATTTTTCTCTCTCTAATCTTTCTCTTATCACCCTAATCTCATTTGCTTTCCCTCTTCCCTCAATTCTTCTTCTGTTTTCTCTCTTCACCTTAATTCATCTTCTGTTTTCTCTCAAATTTCTGATTTGACCATAACAATTAGTATCAGAGTAGCTGGTCCTTGGTAATTCTTGATTCTACATCCATGGTAGAAGGCATCCAATTGAAATTTCTGGAAGATCAACGGTCTAAGCAAGAAAATGGACTGCAGGGCCACATTGATTCTAGAAGAAATTTGGATGACAATTATTTCATTATTAATTCAAGCATGACTGGAAGTAGTGTGCTCAAAGCATTGGAAGATTTGGATTGTGCAACAGGATACAAGTCTTCAAAAGACACTATGGAATCCAGCACTACTGAATTAAGAAGTTATTTGTGGGCATTGGCAAACCAGTTTAATGAAGTGGTAAAAGTCTTCATGGAAGAAGATCAAAGAAGAATTTCCATTAATTCAATTTTTTGAGGTGAAATCAATCTTCACTGCAGCGTTCATTACAAGATATTTTCCTAACCCAATTTTAGATATAAATTCTAATATATTCTCTAAACTAAACACTTCTCCCTTCCTATTTTTTAATTGCCACGGCCGAGTTTGAATCCCCGGACCTTTGGAATGGGAGCACCTTTGTAAGCTCGGTCGGTTGTAATGGCACTTTTGGACATGCAATATAAACCGAAAATGCACGTCAACAGTACATTGGAGACATTGCAGCATTAGTAGTTGGCCACACAGTAGATACTAGGGGTGTAATCGAGCCGAGTCGAGCTCGAGCATCACATGTTCGAGCTCGGCTCGACTCTTAAATAACTCTACTCGAGCTCGAGTTTGAGCTCGTCGAGTATACAACATTAGAGCTTGAGCTCGAACTCGAGCTCGAATTAAACATCTATGTTTTTATGAATTTGGGAGCCAATTTATAAATTTTAAAAAATTTATAAGGGAGAAAAATATAATAAATGCAAAGTTTCATATTTTTTATATTATGTAATGGCCCCTGATATTTATCTAATTTTCAAAAAAGGTCCTCAGTCAATAACGGGTGGCAGACCACCGCCGGCCACCAGAGCCGCGGCGGTCCGCCGCCTACAGCCACCGCCAGTGACTTTTTCGCTTTTAAATTACATCACTGGCCTCCTTTTTACGCATAGATTACAGATCTAAGTTCAGATTTTGACCAAAATAGATCAAATTGCATAGATCTAAAGAAGAAATCACGGTTGGGCCGACATTGACACCGCTCAAAATATCCTCAATCAGAATAAGTTTTACACCAAAACGATTGAGAAAATATGGAGAACAAGATTCTGCTAACAATCAGTTACAAACGAAATAAAAAATGCACAAATCAAAGCTTTAAAAATCTTACTTTTCAACACCACAAAATTACCACTAAAACAACATAAAAATCGCATCAACCATTTTTTGTTTGCGCGTAAGTTTCCCTCTGTGTGTGTGTGAGATCTCGGTGTGTGTGTGTGAGATCCCGATGTGTGTGTGTGTGTGAACGTAGGTCATGGGTGAAGTTGCTTGGAGAACTAATGGCAACTGTTGTAGGTTGGAGGTGCTTGATGTTGAAGAAGTTTGACACCGAAATTTGGAGGGATTTTGATATCCAAGGATGTTGGTGAAAACACAAGTGGAGTGAAGTGATAAAAATGGTGAATTGAAGATTGGGTGATAAAGTGGCGTACTGGAGAAGATGATGTTTTGAAAAGGACAACGCTTTGAAATGAATGAAGGCTGGCTAATGTTGTGTTTTTTATTTTTTTTATTTTTTATATTCATACAATTTTACTAAATTATCCTCCACTATTCAAACTTGGTATGGGTACAAGTGTGTAATTTGTCTAAAAAGCTTAAGTATTTTAGTAATTTTACATAAAAATAAATAATAATAATATATATATGCTCGAATAGCTCGACGAGCTATTCGAGTTTAATACTTAAGGTTCGAGCTCGACTCGAGCTCGGTCAACTCCGAGCTCGAGTCAAGCTTTTGACCGAGCTGCTCGCGACCAGCTCGCGAGTAGCTCGGCTCGTTTACACCCCTAGTAGATACTGGATAGAGTACATTTTTTCACTCTAAATAGCAATTTAGCACTTACAGGAAGTGTGGCATTGCATATATTCTACACAGGTAGTACTTTATTTTTTTATTGAATGGTATTAGGATTCAAATGCGGAAATGAAAGATAGCTATTTGAGAAATAAAAAACACAACAATTTAATGAGAATAAAAACAACACAAACTATGAGTGATACACACAAGATTTAACGTGATTTGACTTAATTACTACTTAGTTTGGGAGTTTGAGATGGAAAAGAAAAGGAAAAAAAAAAAAAAGAAGAGGTAATAAAAGAAAAGAAGGGAAGGGAAAGTTTCTTTTCCTTTCCTTCCATTTCCTCCCAAATTTGGGAGGAAAAATTTTGGAGAATAAAAGGAGAGATTTTCCTCCATTTCCTTTCTTTTCTTTCACTATTTTTACTCCCAAACAAAAGAATTGTTTAAACAACCTTTCTATTCCTTTCTTTTCTCTCCATTTCCATCCTCCCAAACTAGGCATAAACCTACATCCATGGAGAGAAAATTGCTTTTTATTATGACTAAAAATAAACAAATACAAGATAACAACTTGTATCCCAATCTCAACTCCTTGTATTCCTTCTCTCACTACTAAGAACTCTCTCACCCTTTCTCGTGTATGTCTCTTGACAATGCTAATTCACCCATTTAGAAGACACACTACTTGACCAATGCCTAAATAATCAAAGAAACATCTTGCCTTAAAATATAAATCTGACAATTAAGAAATTAATTGGCAATTACTATAAGAAATTAGAATAAATAGGAAATTACTTATTCTTCACACAGAAAAGAAAATTACTAAGAAAACTTGCCAATTTCCTAATAATCTCCACCTTGGCAATTTTTCTTTTATCACACAGCAAACTAATAAAAAATAAACCTACTTGCCTTTAATTACCAATTATCATGGTACCTAGCTACACTTATTGAATCAAATCAATATGATCCTGTCTCCACTTGATTTGATCGACAAATGAACATGTGTAGCTAATCGAGTCCAAATCTTAGTCAACTTGTCAGAGTGGCCTCAATTTACCCTCTCCCTTTGTAAAAATTTTCTCTTTGCCACCACTTGATATTTGGAAGCAATCTTGGGTCCCCAGTCTGTGAACTCCACTTCCAATCCATTAAGGTTGCCAAATGGTACAAATTTCCATTGTTTTTTTTCCTTTCAACAGAACCTACATGTGAGTTTCAAGACACCAACTCCACTAAAATACTCGTAGCCTTCAGAGTCGAACTGGATAAAAAAAAAAAATAGATTCCTTCGTATCTTGGGACATAGGCCACACCACCCAAAAATGAAGTGTTCCATCAGGCTTTTTGACAACACCCTTGACTTCGCAAGTAGATCCATCATCCAAAGACCTAAAACCTACCTTCTTTGCTTGAAGTGTATCAAAATAATCTTTCTTGGAATAAACATGTAAAAACTACTAGAATCTAAAATCCAACCAACACGGGACAAAGTATCCATACTGTAATGATCTCACAAAGTATAGATTGAAAGAAAGAACATAAAAAAGATGAAAGCAGAATAGGAAAAATTTAAGGTAGAAATGCAAGCAAATTAGAGAGAGAAATGGGGAAGTTTTATTGAGGATAAGAAGAGAGACAATTATTTTGCACAAGTTGTCTTCTACATAGCCTACTGTTTTCTTTTATATCAGTATAATGCAGTAGAATCATACCTAGAAGAAGTTTACAAATCAGGAGACTAACCAACTGAATGTTGACAACTGTTCCTAATTAACTCTAACAAACTTTATTCCTTTCAGCTGCTTCTCCTGCCATTTTGATTACTACATTTTTCCCTTTTTATTCCAGCCCCTTATTAAGTCTGCTAGTCTTTAGTCATTACATACGCCCCTCCTTAAAACAAATCCTAGTCTATAGGATTTGAAATTTGGAAGCTGAGTTTTAATCACTGAACAGTCTTCCCAAGTGGCATTTTCCAAGTCCATGTTAGCCCACTGAATCAGGATTTGTTCTACTTCCAAGTTGTTCCTTTTGATAGTTCTCCTGTCCAAAACTGCAACTGGAGTAACTTGAAGGTCTCCTTCATCAATGACTCTTAGTAGTTCATTGCTCACCACAGCATCTTTAGCAAAGAAACATGAAAAGTAGGATGAATGGAGGCTCCTTCTGGCAGTTTGAGCTTGTATGCCACTATTCCTACCTTTTCCAACACCTCATACGATCCATAATACTTAGCACCTAGTTTCAAATTCTTAGTGCAACTGTGATCTGTCTATAAGGTTGAAGTTTCAGATACACTATATCTCTAACCTTAAAACTTCTGTCACTTCTATTTCTGTTTGCATTTTGCTTCATTCTCTTACGAGGCACATACAAATTATCTCTCAACAAGGGATTCCAATTTATACCCTTTGACATCCAATCTTCCGCTGCAGCTACTCTAGTGCAATCAGGTATTAGATTTAACTGGGCAGGCTTACAGCCATAGAGAGCTTGGAAAGGGCTCATTTGAAGACTGGAGTGAAAGTTGGTGTTATACAACAACCCTGCAGCTGGTAGACATTTCTTCCACGTGTTTGGTTGTTGTAGACACATACATCTCAGATAATTTTTCACACATCAATAAGTATGTTTGAATTTGATGTGATGATACGAGTAGAGTTTATAAAAGCTTTTACACCTAAATTTCAATAAATTTGGAGTTGGTTTATAAGTGTGAGAGACTAGAATGAACATCGAAATTGTGAAAAATTAGTATGCCTTCTAACTCATAATTCTTTTGTCCATTGCTCTTAAATTTTCGACTATAAAAATTCAATAACAATGAGGATATAGAATGATATCCGGCTTTGGATTTTTCTTCATTATAACCCAAGAAGCCATGGAATCTATTCATAGCTTGTTTTGCCATTTGTCATTAGAGATTTTTTTGGCTTGTATCATAAGAATGAGCAGGACCAATTGCACATATAGTCAACTTTGAAACAATAAGCTTTCACATTTGACAAAAATTATTTATTACCATAATTTAATTAACAGATACTAGTAGTTTTACATTTACCATAGTGTTGGCTGTCAAACCAGCAAAATAAAATTTTCTACTCTAAGAAAAATATACTCAAGTATAGTAGTAAGTAGGGTCGTATCCACAGGGATTGGTCGATTTATTTATTTCAAATCACAATAATGGGGAGTTTGGAAAATAATTAAATTAAAGAAACTTAAACCTAAGAAACTCAAAGGAAAAACACAAAATTAAGTTAAACGAAATCAGATAAAACCTAAACTCTAGTCAAAGGAATAATTTCCACTCTGGTTCAATTTAACTGATCCTCGATGCAAAGATAAATTCTTACGTTCTTGAATAAATTGGTTATAGTTGTTGAGAAGCTCTAACAACCTACCTTTCCTTACTGTGTCGGTAATCAAGGTACGACCGTTAATTACTTCCCTAATCAAATAATAACCCTAGGTACGACCTTAGAATTCAATTATTCAACAGCTTTGAATCTAGAAAAGCCACAAATTCTAACCAGCAAATACCTACGAGGCTTTGTTCAAATTAGATTATCTATTCCCGTGATATAATTCAAAAGTCTCTATTACAATTGAATTTATTACTTGCCACTAATACTAAAACTATCAAACAATTACGGAATTTAACGTTTTAGATGGCTTTAGATTATCTGACAATTAAATAGTGGCCGATTATTTAACTGTGCACAAGAATAATCACACAAGAATGAACACAATCACCTTAGAATTAAATAGAGAATAAATGAATACCCAAAAATGCTAGAAAATAATAAAAATAATTAGATCTCACAATAATAGATGAACCGAGAGTTTCGATTATCCTTCAACTAGATAGAAGAGTCTAGCCACGAATCATGGCTTTCAAATCTCCAAAAATATTTAATAAGGAATTTTTGTTTGTAGAGAAGAGAAAAAGAAAAACTAAAAGAACTAATGAAAAACTCTAAAACTAAGACTCTCAAAATATTTCTCTCAAAGGCTGCATGTGTGTTTTTCCTTGGAAGAATTGTGTGCTGCAGACCCCTCAAAAGCTTTCTTTTGTTGCCTTCCTTCTTTCCTTTTTTCTTTGTTTCCTTCTCCAACTCAACTTCCTTGTACTAATCTTTGTTTTTTGGGAAGATTCCTCTTTTCTAGTCAACTCTAATTCTCTCTAATACTTCTTCCCAATTCAGATTCACCACATAAAAGAAAGTGGGACCCTCCAATTGCAAATTTCTTCTAATTCACGTCCAGAATTCTGCACAGGCAATAACAGTAGACCGTGGTCACGCTCTATCAGACATAGTCTTTCTGGAAATTTTGGCGAATTTAAAGTCTTTTCTCCACAATCTTCCTAAGTTAAGCCTAAATAACAAAAAGTGAATGAATGGAAATATTAAACACAATTCTTGACCAAAACAAGGGGAAATTAGATATAATTCATATGACAATTTAACACCCTAACAAATTCCCCCATACCAAGACAATGCTTGTCCTCAAGCATTCTGCTAATTCCAAAATATACAGTCAAGACATCAAATATTCATAACAGAATAACCAAGCAAAGCTAACACCACCTTTCTCAACAATTTTGTCAAAATTCAATATGCACAAGATTCAACATCCTTCACTAAGATTGTCAATGTAGTCACTCAACCCTCAAAGAATAAGGAGATAAGATATCATTAAAGCACACATTAATACAATGGAAAGGTATTACCATAGGCTTGCACATATATCAACCTCTCACCACTTAAAATAAGAACTTAATACAAAAATCAAAGGGTCTTTGTAAAGGTTGTAACGGAGCTTAGGTTAAAGGCATGATAAAAGGATAATTTAGGTGTAAGGTATCAAAGCAAATCTCACAAAATCATTACATGAGTATAATTGTCATCTCCATGTAAGCTCCATTGCTAAGTGTTTATCATAACGTAAATATCTAGGCAAGTGTAATCATATCTCGGGCTTTGCCCAACTACCATAACTCAACACATATACACAAAACACTTCACATATATTTTTGTATTTTTTTTCACTTTCTCACTTTTTTTCTTTTTCTTTCTTTTTCTCTTATTTTTTTTCTTTTTTTGAATTTTTTCGCTTTTTTTTTCTTGTAAACACAAAAATTTAAAACACTTGCACTCGCCAATGAACTTCCTTCAATTAAACACATCACAATGGAATTTCCAAACTAATTTTCATGTAATGAAAGTGAAATTCCCTTGACACTCGGTTGAAAGAGAAAGTCAAAATAGAAAGGCTTTTGGCTAAGTTATGTAGTTAATAAACAAAGAAAAAGTTAAGGCTCAAAGGGGCTCATTAAGGGTAATCAAAGTTCAGGGCATGTTTTTACGATAGTCAAAAGGTTTAAGCCTATGTGCCCTTATCATTTTAATGTATTAAGTTTAAAAATGTGGTCTCGATATGCATAACAGTGCAAGTTCAAGAATATCCAATCCATGTATAAAAATCACTCAACAAAGAAATGGAGCAAAAATAAGTGAATTGCTCTTATAGGCTCAAAGCTCACAACAAGGGTTAAACAGGTCAAATCTTGCACATTTTTCATTCAACTCAATTGCCAAGAAAAGTGAAGTAATTAAGCTAAAGAAATCCATGCTAGTCATACCTAATATCTTGACTGTGTGACAAAAAATTTTCAGCAAAATTTGGCCAAAATAAAGGAATAGAAAAAGGAACAGAGAAAAGACTTTCAAAATAACTAAATTAAAAGAAGTCAAGTGAATCATCAGAAACTGAGCACCAACCACTCCCCCACACCTATCCTCTACATTGTCCTCAATGTAAAATAATATAGAAAGAATTAGAATGAGAACTCCCTTTAATGAAAGCTAAGCACTGGAGGGTGGTGGCATTAGCTGCTCCTAAGATAATACACCCTTGTCCATTCTGAGTCTTGACCCTTGTTCTAGTTTGCGAGATGGGTAGAATAGGACTGCTTTTGACGTGCCTTTGATTTCTTCTTTGAAGGTTGGCTCGTTCTTCCCATAAGTGACACCATAAGGGATCAACTTTAACAACTAAAGAATAATCATCTTCACAGGTCAATAAACTGCCCATAAGAGTCACACTAATGAAAAAAAACAAGTATAGCAACAACCAGTTGCTCAATAAAGTCAATCTATATGTCAAAATCTCAGTCAATATTCTAGCCAGCAAATGCATTAACAATTCAATAATTCAGCTAGATTTTGACAGTCTCAGTAAAATTCAGCAAAAGAATTTTTTCACACCTCTAGCCAACCAATGAACTTTTTCCAATGAAGAATTGACCACCAATAAGTGACAAAACTCATCAACAATTTCACCCAAGTCGTTGAATAGCTAAGTAACAGCTCAATGTGTTTATAACTAGTTAATGTAGCATCCAGTAGTAATCCAAAACTTAACAAAATATAGCACACAAGTAATGAAGTACCAATATCAACAAGCCAGCTACTAAAATCATCTCAATTTAAGTTGATGGAACAACCAGTAATCAATATCAACAGCACTTCATGACTACTAACATAATATAGCATCATCAGATAAACCCATTAATCAATCAAGTTTCAGTTACCATTACTCACAATAAATATCAGAGAAAAATCAATTTCAACCAAAAATTCATGAAGTAAATTAACAAAATGCCAAGAGGAGCTTCAGGAAAATTAACAGAACCTGAAATTGATCTTTGTGGTGGCGTGTGCTATGGTAAGTTGGGAGTGTGTGTTACTGTGGAGAGGGTTCGACCAGGGAAGTAAGGGAGACAAGGGACTATGGAACAGGTGGTGGGGGAAGGGAACAAGAGAGAGAAATAGAAGGGAATGAAGGGAAGGGATAGCTCGACGGTAAGGGAGAAGAAGAGACAGAGAGAGAGATAGCGTCGGTGATGGCGGAGGAAGGGAGATGAGAGGGGGCGAAGTCGATGGCAGGAGAGGAGGAGTAGCGATCAAAAAGAGGGGGAAAAGAAGAGAAGAGGGGAAAAGAAAAAGAAAAAGGGGAAAGAAAGAAAGAATATTGTCTTAGGGCTGAAAAATTTCAATGCCCCTTTTTTTTTTTTAGATGAACCAAGAAAATAACTGTCTGTAATGCTTTTGGCAGAAGACTCGTGTTTATACGACGTGGTCACGTTGTAACATATGAAGTCTTTTGTCTTGTGCACGTCAAAGAAGTTTTTGCAACCTTACAATGATCAGAAGACTAATCTCGTTACTGCGTGGTCACGTCGTAATAGAAGAAGTCTTCTGGAATCTCACCGTCGTCAATCTATTCACATTGTGCGCATACGATATGACCGCGCCTTACCAGATGAAGTCTTCTGACTTTTTTACGTGACATGTCATTTAGTGATGAATTCACATGGCGTGGTCACGGTGTAAAGGAAGAAGCCTTCTAGAATTTTCAAACTTTTAACTGCTATTATACCAACTGTAAGACGTGATCACGGTTTGTAAGAACAAGTCTTCTGTCAAAACGAAAAATAATCAAACTTTATACTTAAATTTAAAACAACTAAAAACAATAAAAAGAACCAAATAAATTAAAAAAATTGGGTTACCTCCCAATAGCACCTTTGTTTAACGTCTTTGGCTAGACTTATTCTTCACTATCCACCAGGATCAAAAGGATATCCAAGTTCTTGGAATTGCAACAACCTATGATCTCCCCATCCATCTATCTTGTCAGTATTCTTTATTGCTTCATGGAGAGTTGTCGCTTGTAAAACAAAAGGTAAAGGTGTCTCATTAGAAATTGGCAAAATAATACCGAACACTTCACCTAGTTTTCGAAACACAGATTGATCATTTAACCCATCAACATATTCTTCCAACTCTTGATTCAAGGTCAAACTATCAGTCTCTCTTTCAAGATGCTTGTTGATAGCAATCTTCACACCATTTAGTTCAAAAACACCTTGCAATTTAGGCACCTCATCATTAATCTTTCTCTCTTCAGTCACAAATTCCTGCAACTCAATAGAATCATAATTCACATCTTCCTCTTTAGTCACAGGTGTCTCTTCTACAGCCTCCTCTTTACCATCATAAATTGCTAAAAATTCAGCTATGATTACTTCTTCTTCTTCTTGTGATGGTATATGGAGCATCCTTTTCAGGCATCTTAACCTCCTCATCAGTCTCTAAATTGATAGTATTTGCATTCTTCCTCCATTTCCTCAATCGTTTGGAGAGATAATTGTTCCAATCTCTGCTGCACCAAAATTGAATTCAATTGCCAATTGACCCATCTGATTCTGTAAATTTTTAATACTAGCCATTGTCTCTTGTTGGAATTGTAACATTTCTGTAGCTAAGGGACGTAATTCTATCCTCCAAAGATGAACCATAATCTGAATCTTCAACAATTGTGGGTCTAGGAGAGTATGGTGACTGATTGAACTTGTTGAAAGTATAGGTTAGGTTGAGTAGAAGGCTGATATTTGTATGAATTCCCATAGTCAAAATTTGCATGATTCGTCCATTGTGGATTATATGTATAGGAATAAGCATCATATCGCCTTTGTGATGGCCTTAGGAATCCTCCAAATGCATGTGCATATCCATTCGAATCATATTGAAGTGTAAGACACGTGTCAATTGAATGACTTGGAGCTTTTTGCCATTGCCCTACAATTAATTTTTCAACCATAGAAGTTAGAGCATCTAAGCATTTGTCAATAGAAGAAATGTTTACCTCATTGATTGTCCTAGAGGGATAATTAAATGTTGTGCTAAACTGCTGAAAATTTGCTGCCATGTCTCAAGAGTTAAGAAGATAGAAATATATAATTAAAAAAAAACAAAAACACAAAAAATCAAAAACACAAATTTTCTAGATATGTTCCAATTCTCCCGTATGAGAAGAATGAGACATAACCCAAAAAAATACCAAAAATAAAATAAAAACAAAAAGTGAAAAGAAATAAATAAATCAAGGCACTAGTCCCCGGCAACGGCGCCAAAATTTGTTGGGTGTCAAACCAGCAAAATAAAATTTTCTACTCTAAGAAAAATATACTCAAGTATAGTAGTAAGTAGGGTCGTATCCACAGGGATTGGTCGATTTATTTATTTCAAATCACAATAATGGGGAGTTTGGAAAATAATTAAATTAAAGAAACTTAAACCTAAGAAACTCAAAGGAAAAACACAAAATTAAGTTAAACGAAATCAGATAAAACCTAAACTCTAGTCAAAGGAATAATTTCCACTCTGGTTCAATTTAACTGATCCTCGATGCAAAGATAAATTCCTACGTTCTTGAATAAATTGGTTATAGTTGTTGAGAAGCTCTAACAACCTGCCTTTCCTTACTGTGTCGGTAATCAAGGTACGACCGTTAATTACTTCCCTAATCAAATAATAACCCTAGGTACGACCTTAGGATTCAATTATTCAACAGCTTTGAATCTAGAAAAGCCACAAATTCTAACCAGCAAATACCTACGAGGCTTTGTTCAAATTAGATTATCTATCCCCGTGATATAATCCAAAAGTTTCTATCACGATTGAATTAATCACTCGCCACTGATACTAAAACTATCAAACAATTACGGATTTGACGTTTTAGATGGCTCTAGATTATTTGACAATTAAATAGTGGCCAATTATTTAACTGCACAAAAATAATCACACAATTACCTTGGAATTAAATAGAGAATAATTAAATACTCAAAAACGCAGAAAATAATAAAAACAATTAGATCTCACAGTAATAGATGAACCAAAGTTTCAATTATCTTTCAACTAGATAATATGTCTTCAAATACCAAAAGAAAAATAACAAGAATTTGTTCTAGAGAGAGAAGAGAGAAAAATTAAAAAAAAAAAAACTAAAGAAGACTCTAACTCTCTAATTTCTCTGCAAAGCTGCGTGTGTGCTCCTGCAAAAATTGCGTTCCCCATGTCTTCTTTTTTGTCTCCTCCACGTTTCTTTTTTCTTTTTCCCTTCCTTCTTTCCTTTTTGCTCTTTGTTTCCTTCTCCAACTCAATTTTCTTGTAAAATCTTTGCTTTTTGGGAAGATTCCTCTTTTCTAATCAACTATAATTCTCTCTAAACCTCTTTCCAATTCAGATTCACCACATAAAAGAAAGTGGGACCCTCTAATTGCAAATTTCTTCTAATTCACGTCCAGAATGCTGCACAGTAGTACTAGTAGCCTGTGGTCACGCTCTATCAGACATAGTCTTCTGGAATTTTCTGCAATGTTAAAGCCTTTTCTTCTTAATTTCCTACAAACCAAGCCAATCACCAAAGAGTGAATAAATGAAAAGATAAAACATCATCTTTGACTAAAGTAGGGAGGAATTAAATAGAAAATATATGCCAGTTTAGCTCTCTAACACATAGTCTAACAAAATCCATTATTTAAGTAAAAGGGGCCCATTAATTTTTCTGACAGAACTTATTTTTTTTAGTCTTACATTAAATTAAATTCAGATCATGTTTCACATCAGGTTACGTTGTTCTGAGAATTGTGTTGAAAAACTTATTGTACTTATCCTTTTACACACATTTATTTTCTTTCGCCTGTACTGGACTGTAAAATAATAGAAAAAAAGAGTATCTTAGACAGAAAGTGAATTCCTTACCTTAAATATAATAAAAAGAGTATCTAAAAACATTCTATACCACATTTGTCCTTCACCTTCAATTTTTTTTTGAGCAAAAAATAATAGTATATTTCATAGATGATAATAATTTGAGTTTGTACAAAGACCAGTATTTGGCCACTCCATAACCAGTTTTCAATTTTGGCAGTTGAGTGGGACTCTCCTCCAAGAACTGACTACTTCATTTACTGACAATCGTACTTCTTGAACGACATCGCTGGGAGCCATGTGTTTCTTTTGATGTAAACGTTGACCCACATCTGTCCTCCACCTTCAATTTATCGGCAAAGTGTATTGATCGGCAGTTATCTTGGACACAGCGTCCGTGATTGCGTTCAATAATATTGGCAATTACATACACAAGAGGTTCACAGAAAGTATTCCAACCATTCATATTTGGTACTTATCCTATAAATAACAAATCTAAAGAATAGGGAACACAGCTCACAACTCAGACTAAACAGCCCAATCCCAGCTGCATCACAATGAGAATTTGGGATGCCCTAACAAGTGTCCATATAGCAATAATTACCTAGCCAAGGTAAATACTTGTGGAATCATATAGCAACGATTACCTTGCCAAGGAAATAATTGTAGAGATTCAACGCATTGTCACGGTGCAATTGAAGTTCACAGCCACCCATTTTTCCATATTCACAATAATTTATCTATCTAGAACTATATCTGTAAATAAATTTCTATTTGACAAGTCAGCCATCTGAAAAATATTCTCTGTAACGTTAAGATCTTGAATCTCATACTTGATTATTATACAAAACAGTTAGGTTCCAAACACTTGTAGCATAATTTTCATGTAACTATTTCATAGAAATCACATCCATTATCAAAAATATTGGCAATAACAACAAGAATGAAAGATTTATAAAGTTCTTCCCCATTGCTTTATCTCTTTTCAATATACAGTAGTTAACTTCTAGTACACTTCGTATCACAAAATTCTACTCCTAGCTTTAAATCAATTTTGAATTAACAGAAGAATCGGACCTAAGCTTTGCTTTTGACTTTGGCAAAAATTCTCAGCATGCGCGATCAGTTGTACTAGCAGGTTAATAGATTTCCTGTGATGTAATTAATCTAACAATAGCACTTATCAAATGTTTGCAAGACAAAATATTTCCAGTTTATAATCAAATTAACTGATTTTTGAAACCTCTTTGCTATCCTATTGACAATTTCATCTGTATTAGATACCTCAATTGCAGTTGCGTTTGTAGGCGAATTCAGAACTGAGCCGGCCTATGAATTCTTGAGGAAAGTGAAGAAAAAATACTCCAATGACTCTACACTGACGGTAATTGACATGCAAAAACAAGAGATTCGGCCCTGGAAGCTACTATTGTGCCCGGGAAATCAACATTCGTCTCCGCACATTTCTTGACCGAATTAAGTTGAATATGTAGAGGGAGTTTTCCAAGATAGTGCACAATTTGCGTTTTAGACCCTAATTCTACAATTTACGTAGAAATGTGGAGGTGTTTTGATAAAAATGATTGGCATTGTTTAACTATTATTCTTTATCTTGATTATTTTGATAATCAATTATTAAAAATTAATTATATTATAAACAATTTCAACAAAATCTAGCTTGACTAACTTGTTACGAATAAACTTTTTGAATATGTTAATTTTAATATTTTTGGATGTCTATCATATAGGCAAGAATATCTATATGACATAATCTGATAACTGTTCACTTGCTTGTTTATGTGTTTGTTATATACAAATCAAGTCACATTGGATAAAAGAAGTAAGCAAAACAAATAAGGGCCAACACTACAGCTTCATACTTTGCCCTACAACTTTCTTTGTTTAGCAAACCATACAGCTCTTTCGAATCTAGAAATGAGAGAATTTCTCTAATTATGAGAACAATGACCGCATTGTTGTGCTCGTTGGCTGTTGCTGGTGATTTGACAGAACAGAAGCCAACAATATATATAATTCCATTTGGTGTACAACGGTGTGGAAAGTTTTGTGAGAATCTGGACAATTTTGGCAAATGAAGGAGCGAAACGGAAAAGAGATGCTAATATTCAACATGTATTCAAGTTTCAAGAATTTTCAATTTATTATTGATGCTTGGGAAGTCGAAGGCGAATAAAGTTTGATTCCATTTTCCCTTAATTTTGACCTTAACATTTTGTTTGCTTCTTGAATATTTTTGTCTTAAATATAATAATCCTTTCTCCACTGAATTTCATATAAAAGAAAGGGCAAAAATAGGGCTTTGGTATTGTAGTCCAATGACAGTTTGCAATTTCAATAAATCTTTCATTTTTTTTCTCACATCTTCAAGGTGACCAACCAATTCTTGGCTTATATGCATTGTGATATTGACATACATCTTTGTTGTCAACAGGATTGCATTCCCAGTTAAAGAACTGAACGGTTGGTGCGGTTCACTTTGATTCCACGTATGGTACTAAGATTTAATTGCTAAGAAACTTTATTGATAATCAATAGACGTGCAACGCAAAAAACAAATATTCCATCTGGGAATGTCATACAAAATAGTAGTACGTAGTATATATCAAAATAGTAGTACAAAATAATATTACGTAGTAGATATCAACTTAAAACACAGTACTGCTTTTATTTATCTAACGGTGCAAATTATTACGGTACAAATTGCACCTTCTACATGCAATGCATAGTAGGACTGCATGTCAGCAGAGTACATTTGAAATATCCATGCTTAACCACACACTAGATAATTAATAGACAATACATTATATGTTCTGAGTCTTCACTTCTCATGAGTTGAGGAGCGTCAATTAATTCATCCAAAATAGGAGTTTCTTGTGCCCAAATTGAGCTTTTAAAACCAGTGCCCCATGGACGCCATCCTTAGCTGGTGTGCTCATTCGATATTGCCGGTGAATTTTTCTGATTATGAGAACAATGACCTTTTTGGTGTGCTCATCCGATATTGCTGGTGAATTTAACAGAAACCAACAACATAATTCGAATTGGTATACAACGGCGCGGATAGTTTTGTGAGAAATCTGTATGGTTTTGACGGATGAAGAGGCGAAATGGAAAACAGACGGCAACATTCAATATGCATTCAAGCTTCAAGAATCTTCAAAGTGACGAACCAATTCTCGGCTTATATGCATTAGGATATTGACAGACATCTCTGATTGCCAAGGATGGCATTCCAAGTTAAAAAACAGGACAATTGTTGCAGTGCACTTTGATTTCACATATAGTGCCAAGATTTAATTACTGAAATACTTTATTGATAATCAATAGCACACGTAGTAATTGACACGCGTGCAATGCAAAACAATGGGGATTCAATCTGCAAATGCGGAACAAAATGGTAGTATATATCAACTTAAACCACACAGTACTGCTTTTATTTAATTAACGGTGCAAATTATAATGGTACAATTTGCACCTTCAACATGCAATGCATACTAGGACTGCATGTCAGCAGTACATTTGAAATATCCATGCTTAATACTTTAACCACACAGGAAAGATATTTAATATAGAAGACATTTTTTTATATTCGCAGTCTTCACTTCTCATGAGTTAAAGAGTGATAATTAATTCATCCAAAACAGGAGTTTCTTGTATCCAAATGGAGCTTTTAAAACCAGTGCTTTATGGACGCCATCCTTAGTTCGAATGAGAAGCGCGTAGAGATTAACAGCCACGACGTGCAACTCCAAACCAGAAACCACTTCCACAAACACCAGCTTGGTTCGGGTCTTCTTGTTGTGCTCTGCCACTGCAAATTCTCCGATTGCAATGACCGTAGGGTCTTTTGTGTTCACAATAGTCCAAGTCGAATCACCTATAACTTTGGTCTTCTGTAAACCAAAACATTAAATCCCAAGAAGTCAGTATTGAAGTAGATAGGTAGAAATTCAGTTGAACAAATCAAGAAATTACGCACGCCACTGGGGAAAATTAGAGGTTAATGGAAACAAATTGGAAGAATTAATTAATCAATTCAAGAATATGTTACTTACTTTTAATTTGAAACTCCTTAACTTCTTCAAAAGTTTAATTTTTCAAATATCTCACGTATAACTTCCTTATTTCATATACTGTTTCACTAGTTCTTTTTTATTTTTGAAAAAAAAAAATTGTAGCTTATGTGAACTGTACATGTTAAAGTTCTACCAAGCTTTGGCCAAATTCATGTCTATCCAAGAAAAAAGAGTCACCTCTCCAGCAGCAATCACTCCAGTGGGCTTTGAATCCTCTATTTCTTTAAACAGCTTCATTAAAGCATCAACTTCTTCGGATGGAGGTCCCTCTGCTGATTTCCATCAAGAAACAAAATGCTTGTATAGTAGGTTTCAGTCCCAATAAAATACGATGCTACTACGTATATCTTTTTATAAGAATAAACATATAAACACATGCAAAGCGGGACTGACTGTAAATTGAATATGCATCCCATTATTAATGCTTGATACTAGGAGAGGGCATTACCAGTTAACAGTGGTACAAAGGAGATGAGTTTTAGCCCAGATAAATATTCGTGAACATCCACCTCATAGTGGGAAGGATGTGGAAATGGAAGAAATATAATCTCAGGCCTTGCTGCAATAACGAGCTTGTATTTCGCGGCAGCTGCCACAATTTGCTTCCACGCATGAACCACGTCTAAAAGCACCAGCTTGATGGGGGCCGTCTTGTTATGCTCTTTCACTGCAAATTCTGCTATTTCTTTGACGTGAGCGTCTGTCGGGTCCAACGGAGTCCAACTAACTGGCTCCTGTATATTACAAAAATAAATCCCGAAAATCAATACCCATAGAAACTTGGGCAGTAAACTTAATCAAACAGACAATTTCAGTATGTGTGAATTACTTAGAAAATCCTTAAGTAGCTCCCCTTCCACACCCCACCACCCCCCCCCCCCCCAAAAAAAAAAAAAAAAACAAAAAACCCAAACAATCCCCACGGGGGCAAAAACAAAAAAATAGAAAAGAAAAGAAAGGAAAAGAAAGACTCTAGGCCCTTTTAATAGGAAAGGAGTGATCGGAGGGATTTAAGATAGACTGTATGTCCTTTACTGATTAGTTAAGAAAGATTCTAACCAGGAATTTATAGAAAAACTTAATGAAATTACTCAAACTGGAAATTCACCGACTGCTTGTATGAGAATTCCTTTATAGCTAGATTTATGGTTCAGACAAGAAAAAACATATATAGAACAAAGAATGCAATTTTGCACATTCCCTCAACATATGGTTTATGTTATTCCTTCCACAACTTTCGTAGCTGAGGAAGTTTGTTAATACTGTCAGAATCTTGCAATATATATATAAAAAAAAAGACTAGGAAATTAAATAAATAAAAATAGTATGTGTGTGAATCTATGTATGTACGTACGTATGTATATTCCTTGATGCACAATCTGAGAATCCTAGCTCCAAAAAAAAAAAATAGTAAATGTGACTGACATGGCTAAGTTATAAATACACTCCAAGATTATGGGTAAAAATTTTTCTTTCCTCACATGTTTATAGGGAGGTGAATTCAGTAGGGACTGCATAGCCAACCTTGATAGTTCTTTTAAGTTTTTATATCAAATCCTTTTGAGTCAGAACTGTTACCAACTAAAATGAAGGGTCTAATTAAATTAGACAAAATGCATACGTGCTACATTCTTTTGTGTACTTGAGTTTGGAGGTTAAGGTTTTTGCTTCCATCCGTGTAATTTTTCAGTTAATCAATAAAGCTGGCAGGAGTCTATGCTCCACCATCCTACAAGGTGGCATTCTTTAAACCAAACGTAAAAGTTAAACGTTTAGGAAATAAATACTAGAATCTTATGACAACCATACACAAACTAATGAAAGAAACATGGGTAAGGGGTGTGATTTACCTGAACGAAAATGGATTTCTCCATTGTATATATTTTTGTAGTTGATTGCTGTTGTCGAAGCTTGGTTGCTGAGTTTGAACGTTAACAAAACATAGTCCCAGTATTTATAGGCGAATCTTTAACCTAAATGCCCTTTATGCCCTTGATGGCTTTCTCTAATGGCTTTCTCAACTTGCTACAAAAGCTTTGATGAAAGAAATAACGGACTTGAAGTTGATAGAACAACAGATTACTAGTTGTCAAAATGTCATTCATCAATTGCGTCGAAATTAGGTTCGATGTAAGAAATATGGCCAACACGTGTTTCTCGTTTGATAACATGGTACACTTTTTTTTTTTTCTTTTCTTTTGAGATTTAGAAATTCTCTAGACTTTATGAGAGAGAAATGGATGGAATTAAGAGCCGAACTTTTCCTAACTAATGTCTTTTTTGTTGAGCTAAAATTTAAGGACTCATATTGCAAATCTATGCTCATTATGTTATAAACTAATAGTTTTGAACACCCAATCAGGGATACACGCAATATTATGTGTTTGGTGAAGCAAAATTGGCATATATGTGTAGTTAAAATAATGAAAAATTTTATGTTAAGGGTGAAAATTTAAATAACTATAATAATGTATTGAGAAAATTGAATTTTTAGTATGAAATGTTTCGGGAATTAGTAGTTTTAGTCATTAAAGTTTAGATGAAAGCAAATCTAATACCAAATATTTTAATTTTTCAACACATTTAGTTTTATTGATCAATTTTGCCAAAAACTTACTACAATCTAATCACATAATACTCACATGCCTGTTACTAAATTCTCAAAAAAATAGATAAAAGAAAAAAAATATGATTGTCATAATTTGTAATTAAAGGCACATGCGAATGCACTATCTAGGCTGATTTTTAAGTTTATCTGCGTATATGTGAATTTAAATTAGTGTCTTTAAATATAAATTATCGTAATTAATATTTTCCCTTTTTTGGTTTTTTTTGTAAAATTTGGTCACTAGCATGTGAGTATCACGTGACTAAATTCTAAGAAGATTTTGATAAAGCTGGTCAATAGGACTAAATATACTAAAAAATTGAAACATTTGGCACTAGATTCACTTTCATCCAAACTTTGTAGATTGAAACTGCCGATGCCTTAAATATTTGGCACCAGTACTGCAATTTTTCCTAATGTATTATAAATAAAATATCTTTCAACTAATATTTGGTATATAATGATAAAATTATATTACATAATTAAAATATATAATCAAGCTCATATTCAAATTCCAAAATTACACACAAGTATGTATATATGTATATGTGTGTATGCAAGTTATTTCTTTAGCAAAGTAATAATAAACTACTAATTTTCTACTACTTCTTCCGACAAGAAAAAGTTGAATAGTAACAGTAGTAATTAAAGAATGAAAATTTACCGCTATTTTTTTTGCTTTCAATGATTAAAACAATATATCTCTTGACTTATCTATATTTTGTCTTAAATTAGACTTATCTTGTATTATTAAATACTTTGGTTATTACAGGACTTGTATAAAGTACGGGGAGTAATAGGATATTTAAGAAAAGTTTGGGAAGTAAAAAGGTATTAAACTGAAAATTACCACTAAAATTTAAAAAAGAAAATAAATTTTGTAAACTTTTTGGGGTTTAAATTGTCCCTTTCCACACCCATTAGTTATGTCTACAGATGCAATTATAAACCCATTCAACACATCGTTACATCAAATTACTAAGCTGATAAACATGTGGCTTTCAGCTCAAGGTTTGGCTAAAAATTATTCATAAACCCACGAGAATTATCGGCCTTAGCTGAGTTCTAACGTTGGAACGGGAGGCCTTTTTTTGAGCGAAAATGCCCTTTATGCCCTTCGTGGAAATGGGGAATTACACGGTTGTTTTGGATTGCGTTTTAAGTATAATTTCATTGGGCATCCGCAAGCTTTTGAGTCAACAGACGAGAAGGCGGTTGAGAATGAAAGTGTTGTCAAATTAAAAGCCTTTGCCTCTCATATCCAATCGCTTAGGACTTGCATTGGTTTCTTAAAGTTTCCGTACTTCGAGCAAGGTGATTCTCGTGCATCTTCCTCCTTCACAAGATTCGTATTACAAGGTAAACTGTTTTCTTTAAGTCATATTGAAAGTGTTGTAAAATTAAAAGCCTTTGCCTCTCATATCCAATCGCTTCGGACTTGCATTGGTTTCTTAAAGGTTCCGTACTTCGAGTAAGGTGATTCTCGTGCATTCTCCTCTTTCACAAGATTAGTATTACATCCTCCTCCTTCACAAGAGTAGCATTACAAAGTGAACTATTTTCTCTTAGTAATTAGGTGGTGCTGGCTTTGCATGCAGCCCAGGCAATAAGGTCCGTTGTCCAGCTGTTCTAAGGTTCAGAGAAATGTAGTTGCAAGATTTAATCATGACATACTGAGTACCTGTATTCAAGGATTTTTGCAACTGGAAGAGTGTAAGTTAAAGAACAGCATTTATATTTGCATATGTATTGCACACGTAGTGCATGTAAAAGCAAGGGTGTGCATGTTGAATCTGAAAATCTGAAATACGATACTAAATATGCAAAAAATTGAAAGGTGGAATCTTAATGTCTTAGTTAATAGGCTTCAATTGTCTATTTCCGTGAGAAGAATTTGCAGTTTAAGGAATAAGTCACAATACAGATCATGACTCACAAGCTGGGGTTCATCAGTCCGCTTTGTTGCAGTTTACCAACAGATACAAAACAAACATATTATGACTCTTTAAATTATAACCGATGACCAAATTTCAGTGGATGTGTGAGCTGTCCTTAGCTCTTTTTGAGGGGCTTTCTTGCATGTCTTTTCTAGATGGTGCTGAAGTTTGAGAAGGAAACTGAAGTGAGTGGCCTGCAGAAGCTGCTTTGGTTAGAGGGGAATTTAATTAAATAATTGAAGCTGCATTTTCAAAAGGTTTTTCCCCAAATGAAAGAACTTTCTTGACACCAGCTGATGTTGATGCCCCTTTATCTGTAGTAGTGGTTTGTTCAGCAATTTTTTTAAGTATCAACTTCGTCGTTGGAGTGAACATGTCATTAGGGGTGTCAACGGGCCGGAATTGAGTGTTCCGGACCCGGACCCGTTTTTGTGTTATGGACCCGGATCCGGACCCGAGACCCGACGGGTCTTGCACTTGGTTTTCCGGATCCGGATTCGTTCGGGTCCGGGTCCATTCGGGTCAGGTTCGGGTTTTGAAAATATAAAATATTTTTATATATTTTATAATTATTATTTATTAAGTATTGAGTATTAGAAGTGTAAAATACGTATGTATATTGAGTATTATGTATTAAAAATTTAAAATACGTATATATAATTTATAATTATTATATATATTAACGGGTCCGGGTCGGAACATAACATTCCGGATTCGACCCGTTTTTTATTAAGAAAAAACGGGTCCGGGTCCGGGTCCGGGTAAACGGAATTTTATTCCTACCCAGACCCGGAAAAAATCAACGGGTCTGGGTCTAGACCCGGACCGTTGACAGCCCTACATGTCATCCTTCATTGTAAATTTTTGACTGCTGACAAGAGTTACTGTAATAAGCTCAGCAGTAGCAGCAGATGTCTCTGCATGCATGGTTGGTGGTGGTGCAGGTAGGAATTCATCAAGAGTGTATGACTTAAGAAAGCTGTGTCTTCTTTGTGTCTGGCCACGAAATTCCACGTCATAGCTTCTGAGGAAGCAAGCTATGGTATGTTTGTTAATCGAATTTGTTAGCTGAAGTTCAACATTTATACTCTACAAATGTAGGAAGCCATTATATATGGGAATTAACTGTTTTTGTAGAAAATGAATCTAGTTTGAAAATTTAGGATTTAATTTATGAACTTACAATTTCATCTGCTTCTTTCAGTTTGGCAGCAGTAAAAAGAATCAATTTTTCAGCATCCTCACCAAAAATAACGCGATCAAAGCTTCTGGTTGGATCAGTCAATGTGACAGCAGGGCGACATCTAACTTCAGCTTGGGTATAGTTTTTATACGAAAGACATGTGATGGTCCAATCAACATCAGCACTGACTGCTTTTTGGTAGTTTGCACAAGAAGTATACCAAAATAATTAAAATTCCATTTAAACTTTATGGCGCTTTAGGGTGGTCTGATAAGAAAATGAACTAGTTTTGCTATTTCAATACTTGTCTCTAAATACTTTAACCTATGCCCTTTTCTTTTGTAGAAGAAGGTTTTAAAAAAATTATTTAATCTAACTAGCTCACTGTGATATTAAAGCCCTTATGGACCTTTATGCAATTAAACCTTCTTGGGCCATTGGGTGTTTTGTAGGAAGTAGTGGCCTTGGTTGTAATTTTTGAAACTTCATTTTTGCCCTAAAGACTAAAATTCCTTCTTCATTTTCCTTCATTCTTCCTCTTCCCTTTTGAAAGAATTCCTATAAATTCTTCCCATTTTCTCAATCCATTGAAGGAGAAATTGAAGGGATTTCATCTCCAAAGGAAGCTAGTAGGAGCCATTTTGAAGCTTTTTCCCCAAATCCCCCTCAAGGTAAATCTTTTTCCAACCTCTTTTTTTTTAGTTCTTCCAAGTTTGATTATTTTGCTTGAGAATTCGAAATTATGGCTTGGTTGGATGCTCTTAGACTATGTTGTTCTTGGAATAGATGATTTGTAGTAGTAGTGCAAGTGCATGTCTAATGGAATAAGTGTGTGGAGTGAGTGAGTTAGGGATTTGAGGGATTTTGAGTGAGAATTGTGGATATTTTGATTTTGAGCAATCTGAGTTTTGTATGCCTCATTCTTGTTGTTTTGAGCCTTTGTTAGCTGTAATTTGAGTTGGATTTGTGTTGGAGGTGAGTTTGAGTGAAAGGAGGTGGTATTTGCAGATTATCGCAGGTGAGCCGTGGGTGGGCTAAGCCCAGTCGTGGCCACGGCTCAGGAAATCTTCACCCGCGTCAACTCTCTCGAATTGAGCCGTGGGTGGAGGTTCCCGAGCCGCGATCGCTGCTCGAGAGTGTCTGGTCGCGTCAACTCTCTGCCCACGAGCCGTGGGTAGAGAGGAGCCAGCCGCGGCCGCGGCTAGCAGAGGGGAGCCCGCGGCTCGGTCTCTGGCCTTGAGCCGCGGCCAGGCTCGTTTTGATTCCCGGGCGCGGATAAGGTGATCTCACCGCGGATTAGTCTGGTGCTTCAGGGCTTCTAGTTTCTTTTGTGTGATGAGTATAGTATTGCGTTTGGTTATGTTCCTTTGATAGAATTAGAGTATAATTGGGTGTTTGTTGTGTATTATAGGCGACGGAGGAAATTATCCCTACTCGGACTACCTAAATTAGTCCTTGGAGTAAGGTAAGTAGTATTTGATTCTCTTTGCTTTGGAAATGCTTTTGATGATGATAAATGACTTGGATAATACTTTCTTTATATAAATGGGCTTATGTTTGATTACTTTGGTTTTCTATGACACAAGTTCATGTGGTCTCATGAATCATTTGAGTGAATATATATATATATATATATATATATATATATGATTGAGCTCTTGTATGTGAAATGGTTATATGACGGGACTAGTTCCCTAAATTGGTAATGGTAGCAAATTATTTTGAACCGTACTAACCGGGGTTATAGTTAGTCTTGAACCGCACCAACCGGGTGATAGTTGGTTTTGAACCGCGTTAACCGGGTTATAGTTAACAACTGAAATTCCAGGGTCATGTGTCCACTAACTACTTGAGCTCTCTTCTCTTTTTCTTTGAACTGCATTATGTGATGTTGAATATGTATGATTTATGACTTGACCACATATTATAGTGACTATGACTTTGATTTTGATTTGGAAATGTACCTTATGTATGAATAACAAACTTAAGCCCCAAAGAGAACCCTTTCCTACTTACTGGGTGATTGTATCACTCACCCCTTTTGTTTAACCCTGCAGGTGATGAATTTGTAGAGGGGGACTGGAATGATTTTTGGGCCTCATAGTCTTAGTTAGGGTAGATATGAATGAGGTCATTTTTTATAGCATTGATGTATAGCCATATTTTTGTATGGATTAGGTTATACATACCTTCCCAACTATTTTTGTTATTGGGGAAGAGAATTGTAATGAATGTTGTATATCTTTTGATGATGAATGAAATGGATTCTTTTGGGCATCTTGGTATTTTGGAGCCTTATGTTATGATTAGACGATAATTGTTTTGGTTTAGCCTTGTGTCCTAGCTTAGCCTAGGGCATGGCGGGTGCCACGTCTCGGGCACGGAGCGTGACACTCACAATCTGTGTAATGCACGATTTTCATCACGGATAAACTATTGGGATTGGCTACTTTAGAACTGGTAATTATACACAAAAAATATATTTAGAATTGGTAATTATATGAATATTTAGAACTGGTAATTCTATGTATATAACTAATAAATAAATATGTGTAGGTTCTAAAACTATTGGGGTTGGCTACTTTAACTTCTTCCTAAAATAATCTTATCTTGAGATCATTCAATATATATATATATATATATATATATATATTTGTTTTTAATCAGTCTAAAAGTATATTATACTTTCCAGATGAGAAGTAAAAGGATTAAATGAAAAAAAAAAGAGAAAAGTAAAGGATTATTGCAAATGGTATTAACTAATGACTAGTGAGAGCCACTTAAGAGGTTGCTTATTTTCTCACACACACACAAACTCTTAAGAAAAAATACGCTCCATTTAAACTTAAACACACAATGCTTTTATTTATTTAATGGTGCAATTTGTTGGTACAATTGCACCTTGGACATTCAGTACATACATATATAACAGAAACGGATGTCAGCATGCAGAACACCCGAGCATCCACACTTCATTAAGTATAACACACACCAGATAATTAATACTAGTATATTATTGTCTTCGGTCCTCAGCCATGGGACCGAAATTACTTAGTTCAACCTTACGAAGCTTTTCAGTATTAGGGTGCGAATAGTGCTCTCCATGACAAGGGCCTCGCAGAGAGATTGTTGCCCTTGCCCATTCTTAACTGAAACAGTAAGCCTGTGGTACACTGCAACTCCAGGGATTCTTCGGCTGTCCACACCAGTCTGGCCAACATAAACTAAAGGTGGATCATGTGTCTTGTTATACTCATCCACTGCAAATTCTCCTAGCTTTCTAATGTGAAGGTCCTTCTCATTCGCCGGTGCCCATTCTTCCTGTGCTCCAGAAGGTTTTTTTTTTTTTTTTTGGGTTGAAAAGGGGGGGTGGGGGGGGGGGGGGGGAAGGGGCAGCAGAAACTCAATCAAACAAATTTATTCAGAACTTATATACCGCGACAAAATTTTAATTGAAGTGTAATTCAAAAATTCAATGATACTATATAAGTCTCTAAAGTATTAAATTGTCTTATGTATTAACGTTTTCAAATTTTGTTACATGGATCGGTTTAGGTCTTTGGCCGCAAGCAAATCCTACCATTAAAAAAATTAACATTCAGGTTTTAACCTCAAAATCTTTATTTTATACTGCAAAATTATGTGATCTCTGATAATTGTTTGAAAATTTTGAATTTTGTAAGAGGAAACTTAAGAATCAAATCATTTCACTTATAAATAGTTATTCTAGATGACTAACAAGTACAAGTGAAAAGTTAAGGATCTAAACAGAACCTTGTGAATAAGTTGAAAGGAGTTTAGAATGAATTAGCAATGTTGAATAATCCAGTCACCCGCACATAAACTAGGGAAAGAAAAATAGGTTTACGAGAATTACCGGCTGCAGCGTTCCCGGTTGAACCGCGGCTGGTTCTGCATTCATATGAACGTGTTTTAATCCCAAGAAAATAGGATACTACGTATATTTTTCACGGTAAACATCTAAACGAGAATAGAACATTACTACTACCGATACCTGATTCCATTTGTTCCCGAGGGGTAATGAGAATAGACTGTTGTAGTTGGTTGCGATTGTCGAAGCTTGAATGCTGAGATCTAACGTAGTAATGGGAATTTATAGGCCATTTTTTGGAACCAATATGCCATTAATGCCCTTGTGGAAATGGGGAATGACACGTGATTCTCGATTAAACTGTTCTCTGTTAGTGATATTTGTACTTTTAAGTACTAAATAAATTGAGTAAACAACCAATGGAATACCAATTCTCTAATGGCTTTCTCGGCTTGCTACAAAAGGCTTTGATGAAAGAAATAAAGGACTTGAAGTTCCGTAAAAAAAAAAGGAATTGAAGTTGATAGAACAATAGATTACTAGTTGTCAAAATGTCATTCATCAATTGTGTCGAAATTAGGTTCGACGTAATAAATATGGCCAACACGTGTTTCTCGTTTGGTAACATGGTACACTTTTTTTTTTTTTTTTTGCTTTTGAGATTTTAGAAATCCTCTAAACTTTATGAGACATAAATGGAAGGAATGAAGAGCCGAACTTTGCCTAACTAATGTCTTTTTTGGTTGAGCTAAAATTTAAGGACTCAAATTGCAAATCTATGCTCATTGTGTTATAAACTAATAGTTTTGAACACCCAATCAGGGATAGGCCCAATATTATGTGTTTGGTGAAGCAACATTGGCATATATGTGTAGTTAAAATAATGAAAAATTTTATTTTAAGGGTGAAAATTTAAATAACTATAATAATGTATTGAGAAAATTGAAGTTTTAGTATCAAATATTTAGGAATTGGTAGTTTTAGTCGCTAAAGTTTGGGCAGAAACAAATATAATACCGAATGTTTTAATTTTTCAGCACGTTTAGTTCTATTGATCAATTTTGTCAAAAATTTATTACAATCTAATCACGTGATATTCACTTACCTGTTACTAAATTCTCAAAAAAATAGATAAAAGGAAAAAAAATGATTGCCATAATTTATAATTAAATCCACACACAAGAATGCACTATCTAGGCGGATCTTTTAATTTGTCTACATATGTGCAAACTCAAATTAGTGCCTTTAATTACAAATTATTGTAATTAAGATTTTTCCATTTTTGGTTTTTGTTTTTTTGACAAATTTGGTCACTAGCATGTGAGTATCACGTAACTGAATTCCAATAAGATTTTGATAAAATTGGTAGGACTAAATATGTTAAGATTTTGAAACATTTGGCACTAGTTTCGCTTTCGTCCAAACTTTGTGGATTGAAATTTTTGATGCTCCAAATATTTGGCACCAATATTGTAATTTTCCCCAATGTATTATAAATAAAATATTTCTCAACTAATATTTGGTATATAATGATAAAACTGTATTGCACAATTAAAATATATAATCAAGCTCATATTTAAACTCCAAAATTACTCACACGCATGTATATATGTATATGTGTGTATGCAAGTTATTTCTTTTGAGAAGTAGTAATAAACTACTAATTTTCTACTACTTCTTCCAACAATAAAAAGATGAATAGTAACAGTAGTAATTAAAGAACGAAAATTTACCGCTATTTTTTTGCTTTCAATGACTAAAACAATATATCTCTTGACGTATCTGTATTTTTTTTTTGATTTTGTCTTATATTAGACTTATCTTGTATTATTAAATACTTTGGTTATTACAGGACTTGTATAAAGTATGGGGAGTAATAGGACATTTAAGAAATGTTTGGGAAGTAAAAAGGTTTTAAACCAAAAATTACCACTAAAATTTAAAAAATAAAATATATTTTCTAAACTTTTTAGGGTTTAGATTGCCCCTTTCCACACCCATTAGTTATGTCTATGCCCACAATTATAAACCCAATCAACACATCGTTACATCAAATTACTAAGCTGATAAACATGTGGTTTTCAGCTCAAGGTTTGGCTAAAAATTATTCATAAACCCAGGAGAATTATACTACGCCTTACTGTTTGAAGGCACATCCCCAAATGTAAAGAATAGTTTGGACAGAATTCATGTGAAAAATCAATCCGAACTGGAATATTTGAGCATTGCAATCTTATTTCAGACAATTTTGTTGCTCTGGAACTAACTTCTTTTGTCCTATTTCTCTTGATCAATGTGAAACCAAAACACAGAATTAGTCTAGACACTTTAAAAAAAAAAAATTCTACTTTAAGATTTATTTTTATGTTTCACATCATAAATTTTTGCGTTAGACAAAAAGTGGGCCAAAAAAAAAAAAAAGGACGGAAATACGTCCAATTCAAGGCTTAAAGAATGCTTCAATTCAAGGCTCTCCAATAAAAAAAAAAAAAGGGAAAAAAAAAAGAATGACCAATTGCGTCGTTGGGGATTCTTGAAAACGCGAAGGCACTTATCCTTTTTCTTGCTGTCCATCTAACCATTGAAGTCGATAGAACATTAAATTATTAATACAAGAAAAGTCATTCATCGTTGCAGTTATGTCGAAATTAGGTTTGACGCAATATATATGGCCAACACGTGTTTCTCGTTTGGTTACATAAGACACCTTTTTTTCCCCGTTTTTGAGATTTAAGAAATTCTCTAAACTTTATGAGAGAAAAGAGAGAAATGTGTGGAATTAATAGCCAAGCATTGCCTAATTAGTTCTTTGTTGTCGAGCTAAAGCATTCGAACTCAAATTACAAATCTTTGCTCATTATACTGAAAAATAATAGTTTTGAACACCCAATCGGGGATAGAGGCTATATTTTGAGTTTGGGGAAGCAACATTGGCAAATATGTATAGTTAAAACAGCACAAAATCTTATTTTAAGAGTGAAAGTTATATACATAACATTATTCAATTAATATTTGGTATATAATGAAAAACCTATTGTATACAATTAAAATATATAATCAAGTTCATATTCAAATCTCAAAATTATATATATATATATATATATATATATTTGTGTGTGTGTGTGTGTGTGCAAGTAATATATTTGACGAAGTAATAATAAACTACCAATTATACACTCCTTCCATCAAGAAAAAGTTTGATCTTAAGAATTGTAACCAAGAGAATGAACATTTATCCTTACATTTTTTTTTTCTATGATTAAAACAAAATATCTCTTTGACTTTTCTAAAGTTTTTTTTATTTTATCTTGTATTGGATTTTTTTTATGTTATTAAATACCTTGGTTATTAGAAGACCTTAATGAAGTAAGAAGAGTAATAGAAAATTTAATAAAAGTTTGAAAAATAATAAGGTATTAGACTGAAAATTACTACTAAAATTTAATAAACAAAATAGATTTTTTTTTTATTTTTGGGGGTTCGACTGCCCTTTTCCCCACCCTGTTAGTTACGTCTATACACCTAATTATAAACCCAATTAACACATCGTTACATGAAATTACTGAACAGTAGAGATCATAGTAAACATGTGGCCAAGGCTTGGTTGAACATGATTTCATAGGCCGCCCAAGGATAATGCTATTCCTCTCCGCTTGAAGGAGGGACATCTCGAAATATAAAGAATAGTTAAACTGAATTCATGTAAAAAGCAGTCCTACTAGAATATTTGAGCATCCCAATCTTATTTTATATAATTTTACTGCTCTAGATCTAACTTTTTTTTGACCTATTTTTCTTGATCAATATGAAAGAACACCATAGAACTAGTCTATACTCTAGACTCTTCAAGTAAAAATTCTATTTTAAGATATATTTTTATGGGTTCACATCGTAAAATCTTATGTTATTAACAATTGTTAAAAAAGGGGGACAGAAAATTTGAAGTGCATTTTTACAATATCAATATAAAATTACTTAGAACTTGTCTAGGACGGCAATGAGTTTATGAGTCTAAATAAGTTGAATGCCATAATTTTCAAACTTGAATTCATTTCTTAGCAAATTTAAAAGTATGTTCCAATTTGGTGTTTATCAAGTTGAATTTGAGTAGAGTTCATATAAATCAGTTGATTTGTATGTAAATTTCAAATTTATTACTAATTGAATCGACTGAACTTAACAAGTTCACAAATATTAATTTATCAGATTCAAACTTGACTTGGTTGTTGAAGTACCATTTTGGAACAGCGGATTGACCTTCTTGGTTCATCTTTCATTCTTAAACTTGTCTCTTCATACGTACCCTCACCTCATAAACACAACTGTTGGATTGGCATTCGTTCCTTATTTTTCCTCTAAATATTTGAATGGTGTAAAGAAGACGCCATTGAATAAACAAATTGTTGAATGGTTGTTGATATTTATTACATTCTGTTGAGTAGCCGCCAAAAGAAGAATGCGGAAAAATCAATGACGTTACAATGTTACATATATGCAGAGGTCTCGGTGGATCCTTTGAATGAGCTAGGATAGTAAGATCTCAGTAATTGACGACCGAACGTCACATCAGGCAGCCTTGGAGCATTCCACAAGGGAAAAGTATATAATACACCACGTGCATTGCCACGTGGTGTACTAGAACCAATAATTTATCGCCATGTGGCAATGGTGGGTCATACCTTGTATTATTTGGCGATGTGTGATCGGTTATAGTGCACCACGTGGCACGCCACGTGACGCGCGTGATGCACGCAATACTCACTCATTCCACAAGTTACAAATCAAAGTTTACTTGATAAGTTTCATGAAAAGGACTATGTATTTGTTGTAGCCAAAGTGATCATTAATGGTAGTAGAAGTTTGGCGGAAGTAATTGTGCTGTTTGATTGCATGTAGGATGTCGGCGGGACTTGATTTTGATTTTTTTTTGTTTTGAAAATTAGTATGCCTTACAACTCATAATTCTTTTGTTAGCAGAACCCGTGTTAGGTTGAGACTTTTAACCTTGACAATTATAAAAAATAGAAGAAAAACAATTAGGAAGAGTTAGATAGATACACTAAGAGTCATACACAATTTATTTGGGAATCACACCACAATTTAAATTTAAAAGTTTCACTCCAATTGTTTTAGGCAAAAGATATATTATAATGAAATTTGATGATCAAAAAATTAATTCTTTTGTCGAGAGCTCTAAAAGTTTGGACTAGCAAAATTCAAGTTCAATCGAAATGCATAGATGATATTCAGTTTTGGACTTCTCTCATTATGATCTAGTGCTAAATGCTATGGGTGTAGAAAATCATATCCATAGGCTGTTTTCCGACAAACGCGACAACTCAGAATTAAATTAGCCGACAAAGGCATGCATTCTTTTTGCATTGAGAGAAACACGATGAAAGATATACAGACAAGTGAATATGAAGGTGACATCAACAGTTATGTATGCCAGTATTCATCGTTCACGCTCCTTACTGAAGAGTTCTATCGAGGGTTCCCTGCCAATCCTCTATCAGGCCTATCACTAACCAACATGAAACTTTATATGCTTTATGGGACCCGACCGTTAATTATGAGCGGTTAGCTAGCCAGTGGTTAAATCAACTTGCTTGGATAATTGTCGGCAACAATTTTATAGCAATTGAAAAATTAAAAATTATATAATTAATAACCCTATTGTTTTTCATCCGTGATTAAACTAAAATCTCTTTGCCCCTCCTCTCTTTTCTTCTTTATTACTTCCTTTCTTTGCTCTAAGAAAGCCCAAAAAAAAAAAAAAAAAAAAATTGGAGAAAGCGTATGAATCCTAAATCTTGAGGAACTACAATATCGGCGTAGTTATAAAGTTTGATCAATTGACTGGCTGCACAAGTCACTACATCGTTGCAGGAATTATTGCTGTATAGCCAGTGGTAAAACTATTTTATGGCAAAACTAAAACTTTCATAGACCTTTAACAAGTTTGCCATTTTAATTAGTGTAACAACTTTGTCACTATAACTGGTTTCTTTTCTAATTAAGAGAGTAATGATTTTATACTTTTGACGTGTATTTTTAACTTTGTAAACAAATAACAAATTCATTGAAATTCTAGATTATATAAAAATTAATAGTTTAAAGCGCAAACACATTTAGTGTGCGAACATCACTATCAAGAGTAACCCATTAACTAGATCCACAGTGATAAAAATTAAAAATAAGACAATATAAGGGCATCGATAGATATTAATTTTGATTCAGCCATATAGTTCCACACAAATAACTAAATTAGAAAATTTTTATAGTCCCAATAGATATGGCATTGCATTGAAATTTTTCTAGTTGAGCGTGCTTTGGACCCATCTTTTAGTTAATCTTTTTTATTCAAGATTTCTTATTTAATTCTATGAAATATCTATTATTGTTATTTCATGAACATTGAAATAATTCCAATTTATCCATTAGCACGTTGAATGCAAAAAAAATAGGAGATTCGACCTGCAATCGCGAAGGGAAATATATCGGAAAACTCTTAAAAGGATCCAATTTATAGTTCTACCTGTGAACCTTGTGGTAAAACATAAAGTCACATAAGTATTCTTACATCAACATAGATCACTATACTTATTTGGCATTCTTTTTTACCACGAAGTCCACAAGTGAAACCGTAAACCGGTCCACCGAAGAATTTCCCGATATAGAAGTGTAATATCCAAGCACACACAATGCCTTTATTTTATTTAATGGTGCAATTTGTTGGTTTGACGCAATAAGTATGGCCAACGTGTTTTCCGTTTGCTTACACCGGACACTCTTTTTTTTTTTTTTTTTTTTTTTTTGAGATTTAGGAAATTCTCTAAACTTTATAAGAGAAAGAAGAAATGGGAGGAATTAAGAGCCGAACTTTGCCTAATTAGTTTCTTTTTGGTCAAATTACCAATCTCTGCTCATTATGTTGAAAAATAACGCCCAATCAGGGACCCAATATTTTGAGTTAGGGGAAACGAAAATTTTTAATTTAAGGATGAAAACTTGATCAACTATAATAATATATTATATATAAATCATTATTCAATAAATATTTGGTATATAATGATAAGTCTAATCTCTTATTACTGCTCTTCCCCAAAACTGCATCCCAAGTCAGGCTTCTTACACTAGAAAAAAAAAAAATATATCCACATTAGTGTGCTAATAAGCTCAATAACCATTCTAGTGGAACAAGCACATTTAAAAATAAAAATTTCAAAAGCATTCCACATTTCTCACAACAATCAATAAACCAATAGACAATAAAAATGCATTTTTATAACTTGATTTTTATTGTCCATTGCACAATTCACATTTCCCATTTCACACTCCAATATCATAACTAACTCGAGTTTTAGCAATAAGTGATGTCACCCCCGAGGCAGGGACCAGTAAGCAACCAACAAAGAACGCTAAATATTTTCGCATTAAACACATTTCCAAACTCCATAACTATAAACAATAACATTCATGCTTGTTCTAATTTTCTTAAATAATAATTTCAACAAAACAATCTCATTCCATAATAAAATCATACATTTCAATAAATCAAATTGAAGTTAAAATATTTAGGAAAATAATTAGAGTAGTTCAACTACTTACCTTTGCATTTTCAAATACTCCTCTTAACTTACTTGAATCAAAATCACACAAAATTCCCTAAAATACAATTATGCACCAAGTTAGTGAAGAACTATCAAAATCAAACGATGCATGCACCACGTACCCATTATCCAGTACTCACAACTTTGGGGAAACCCTCCAATAGATTTTAAAAAATTAAAAACCTTCTTTGTGTATTTCAATAGAATTTTTCATAAGCAAATAATACTTCAAAATGAAGAACTCTCAGATGCCGTCATCATTTAAGTACACCTCCCACATAAAACTATTCCTTACAAAATAGGGTTCTTTGTATATTGAAAATAGAGATGAGTAAATTTTAATTATGTGATTATAATAAAAAAAGAGAAAAAAATAGGGTTCTTTGTATACTGAAAATGAGAATAATTTAATTCAAAATTTGAATCTAATGACAATAAGAAATGTGACAAAATTTTGAAGCATTTTAGTATATGAATTTCCGACATTAATAAAGTAATTGATAGGTAAGCAATAGACTATTTATTAAAGAACGGATGCTAATTGAAAAATCATGGGGAAGTATTTACAATATCACAATAATATTATTGAATAATTTAAAAATGTTTAAAATGAAAGAGGAGGAGAGCGTATCCAAATCAATACACCCCCCTCCCACACACACACATATGTATGTATATGTAGGGGAAGAGAGTGATACGCGCACACAAAAAATATATTTAGAACTGATAATTATATAAATATAACTAATAATTGTATAAGTTCTAAAAATATTGGGGTTGGATAATTATAGACAGCTATTTTACAACAATTGAAATTAGAAGTTAAACAAGCAATAACCCTAATTGTTTTTCACCCATTATTAAACTAAAATCCTTTGGCCCGTCCTCCCGTTTCTTCTTGGTTACTTACTTTGATTAGTTGACTTGCTGCTCAAGTCACTAAATTGTTGCGGGAAATTATTGCTGTATAGACAGTACTAAAACTATTTTATGGCAAAAGTAAAACTTTTCTAGACCTTTGACAAATTTCAACTGGCGTAACAAACACTATAACTGGTCTCTTTTCTCAATTTTGTTGTGTTAGATGAACATGAAATTAATGAATGGTTGAAAATGATCTCTTAACAGGGCTCTTAAAAGCCAATCTAGCTTCTGTCTAAACTGGAAATAGAATGAGAAAATGCTACAAATGTCCTAGTGTTTTTATACCCATTTAAGTTTTATTTTAATTGTCAATTAAATCCAACACGTCCCTTTTTGCTCAATTATCCAACTTGAGGTATTATTTATAAAAGAGTTTGGTAAACATTTTAATGCATTTCTTTACATTGGTAAAAAAATATAGCAATAGTCTCACTAATAAAAGGAGAGTAGGGTTTAATCTTATAGTCTCTTCCTCTCTCTTATTATTTATTTATTTATTTAATTAGGGTAAAAAGACCCCCTCTTCAATAAAATTTCCAGAAACAACTTTCAACAAAAAAAAAAAAGTTATTACCTATATAATTACCTATCTAATTAAGAGAGTAATGATTTTATACTTCTGACATGTATTTTTAACTTTATAAATGAATAAAAAATTCAATTTAGATTCTAAATTATGTAGAAATTAATATGTTTTAAGTGCAAAAACATTTAGCGTGCCAACGTCACTATTAAAAGTAACCCATCAACTAGATCCACAGCGGTAAAACTTAAAAATAAGACAATATAAGAACTTCAAAGGATATTACTTTGGGATAATTTCACATATCTCCTCTGATGTTTGTCATAATTACACTCACATCCCCTTAGATTTTAAAAATTATACTTACACCCCCTGTATTTATATTTTTCATAACAAAATAGTCCATCTTGATAATGTAACCCAAAAACATCAATCAAACACTTTAAAATATGCTTAATTGCTTTTAAAAAGATAAATAAATCTTAAAAAATTAATTAATTAGTCACAAAAATATCAAAAGTACTTATATTTTTACATCAAATTTTAAACTGCCACCAAATATTACTTCTTCGAAACTCAGCTATCTAACTAATCTAAATAAAATTTTTTTATCTATTAAAATTTTACAAACAAATATATTAATAAGAAAGAGATGACCAATTTAAAAGCAATTCAGGATATTTTAATTGGTTTTTTTTAGGTGACATTATCAAAATGGACTTGTTTTGTTATGAAAAATATAAACACAAGGGGTATAAGTGTAATTTTTAAAACTTGAGGGGAGGTGAGTGCAACTATGGCAAATCTCAAGGGAGGTATGTGAAATTATCCCTATTAATTTTGATCCAGCCATATAGTTCCACACCATTAATTAAATTAGAAAAAATTTATAGTCCCATTAGATATGGCATTGTAATGAAAACATTTATTTGACGCATATTTTAGTTAATCTTGCATTATTGGTTAAAACTTTTATGAGATACATTGTAGCATTAGTACTTGGCCACAGTAGATATTAGATTAGAGTACATTCTTTCACTCTAAACAGCAATTCAACACTCGCAGGAAGTGTGGCATTGCATATCACCTATGCAGTCAGTATGGGTAAAAAGGATGTGAGCTGTTTTTTCCATCCATCTGGGGATGCATTTGGTCTGTAAACCAAAATTTAAATTCAACACGTCATAATACTTTGAGAATTGGGCAATTAAAGAAATTTATAAACCCCAGAATCATGACAAAAGGTCCTTATTAAAAAGTTCAAGAGATGCGAACTGGAAGAATGATCACCACATGGTCAGCCTCATAACACATGGATCAACTATGGTTCAATGGCTGTCATTACATACTTATTTTTAGGTTTTTAAGCCCATTATTCACTGGCCCACGCCCTCATAAATATAGGAAAACCTACTGCTACGATTTGGATAATAATTTGGTTCAAAGTTTATTAGTTAAGTACATATTTGAAATAGTGAAGTACTGTTTGATGAATAAATTCATATTTGTCTATTAATTCTTATTTAATAATCTTATAACTTATATGAACATAACTGAGATGGTAGAACTATTGCTAGTAGATAAACACGTGTATTTTTCCTTATTCATTGTTTTCAATTATTCAGTCATAGCTTATGCGAACTGCATTAGATTCTCATTAAATAGAACCTTATGTTGTGAACAAGTAGAAAGACTTGTAGATAATAACAATGTTTTAAAAACCGGACCGGTCAATGAACCGGAGGGGGGAGGGGTTCAAGGTTGGACCGGTCGGACCGGGGTTCAATGATTTTTCTTGTTCTTTTTTTAATTTAATTTAATGTATAATAGAAAACAAATACTAGATATAAACCACCTAGTTGAACTCGTCAACTCATTAATTGTTTAAATATATTCAACTATACAAATTAATGAATTTATTATATTCAAATTCACAATAACTATAAAATTTACCATTAAAGTATGTTATTATATTTTTAAATATTTTAAATTACAATCTTGAAGATTCTAAATTATTAAATCATATCTGTTGCTTGCTTTCACATTCTCTACTTTTTTAATATTGTCAAGACTTATTTTTCAGTATAAAATTCAAATTTATTTCTAATACCAAATAATACAATTTGTATATAAGGCGGTTCGAGTAAATGTAATTTTTTAAAATAAAAAAATTTCTTTTGCCCTATTTTTTAAGATAGGTTCGCATATCAAATGATTTTCAAATTTCAATTTTATTATCTTACTATTAGTTTAGATCTATTTAGTTTTTAAATTTTTAAATTTTTTACATTTTTTTTGTTACAATATCTAACGAGAGGTAATTTCTAACAGTTTTGTACCAATCAAGAATTTCTTAAAAGAGCCTAAACTTTATTTAAAATCGATTCTCAGGCTTTATCTACAGACATATTCTCTCCAAAAAATTTTTTATTTTTGACGTATCGGACTATTGAGTGAGTCAATTTGACTTTGTACAATAGTCTTCAAAATAAAACTAACTGTAGACACCAAATTTTGACACACCTTTTGTAAAAATATGTGTGTTACTTTATTTTAGGGGGTACTTTTCATTTTTCGAGGGTCGATTACAGTTTTCATGCAATTATATCTAATTTGTCATATCAAGGGCAAAATGGTAAGTTTACAATGTAAATATTAGTTTATTTTATTTTATTTCCTAAATACATAATTTTGCTATTTTTATCATTATTTATGATTTTAATAATTTGCGGGAGTCATTTATTATTTATTTAAAAATTTAGCATTTTTCATTCAACGGCACGTTTTTGAATGCATTATTTTTATGAGAATTTTCAAGTGAAAAATTTTATATATGCATTTTGTATATTCATAAATTTTTTACAAAAACTTCATAATTTTTAGAGGTCATTTAGTATTTATTTAATTTTAGTCTTTTATTTATTAAGGGCACGTTTTTCGAGAATGCGTTAATCTTAAAAAGTTTGAGTGAAAATTATACTATATGTGCTTTACGTGATAATGCATGTTGTGTAAAATTTTTGTGATGTCATTTATTAATTTTCATAAATTTTATAATTTTTGCCATATTTAGGTCACGTTTTCCAATGCACTTTTTATTTACAATTTTCTTTATGAGAATTTTATCTATGAGCATTTTATAAATTTTATGTTAAAAAAAATTATTATTATTATTTTTGTTTTGTTAAGACCATTTTGATATTTATTTTTAGTTGTATTTTTTTAATATTAAATTAACCTTTAAGTTGTTGACCTAAATTTTACTTTTTCTTTTTTATATAATGTTGTATTTCAGTTTTTTTATATAATATAATTTTTAAAAAAAAGGGTTCAAGTAGTTTTATTTTATTTTATTTTCATTTTTCATTTTCTTTATTTTCTTCTTTTTCCTTTTAAAAAAAAAAAAAAAAGCAGGCTGCGTTTTGCAGCCTGCTGCTGTAGTAGAACAGCTTACACTCATCATCCCAACTTGCTCCTGGCCTAATCACATCACTTGCACTCATTGTTTATCAGATTTTTGGGGATTTTGATTGAGTTTTGGTTTTGACCATTTTCACACACAAACACACCAACACACGCCAGTTTTCATCCATCGCCATTCTCTCAATATTTCTATTTTTCCTTCTGCAACTCACACAGAGATCATACACGCACCACACACACTCACTCAGTTCTTTCTCTCGGTCTCCCTCACATTCACACACAACCAAACCTGCATCCTCACTTCTCCCTCTCGGCTCCTTCACTCCCTCATCTCCCCTGCACCAAAAAAAACACACACACAGAACACACATTCACATAGCTCACACACATCACACTCCACAAACAAAACACCATTACACACCCCTGCATACACACACACTTCCCCTGCAAACACTCACACACACGACACACACAAATCAAGCACACAAACCTGCACCAAGACTTAAAACCTACCTTCTTTGCTTGAAGTGTATCAAAATAATCTTTCTTGGAAGAAACATGTAAAGACTACTAGAATCTAAAATCCATCCAACACGGGATGAAGTATCCATACTGGAATGATCTCACAAAGTATAGATTGAAAGAAAGAATACAAAAAAGATGAAAGCAGAACAGGAAAAAATTTAAGGTAGAAATGCGGGCAATTTAGAGAGAGAAATGCGAAGTTTTATTGAGGATAAGAAGAGAGACAATTATTTTGCACAAGTTGTCTTCTACATAGCCTAATGTTTTCTTTTATGTCAGTACAATGCAGTAGAATCCTACCTAGAAGAAGTTTACAAATCAGGAAACTAACCAACTGAATGTTGACAACTGTTCCTAATTAACTCTAACAAACTTTATTCCTTTCAGCTGCTTTTCCCGCCATTTTGATTACTACATTTTTCCCTTTTTATTCCAGCCCCTTATTAAGTCTGCGAGTCTTTGGTCATTACATACGCCCCTCCTTAAAACAAATCCTAGTCTCTAGGATTTGAAATTTGGAATATGAGTTTTAATCACTAAACAGTCTTCCCCAGTGGCATCTTCCAAGTCCATGTTAGCCCACTGAATCAGGATTTGTTCTACTTTCAAGTTGTTCCTTTTGATAGTTCTCCTGTCCAAAACTACAACTGGAACCACTTGAAGGTCTCCTTCATCAATGACTCTTAGTAGTTCATTGCTCACCACAGCATCTTTAATAGACTATTTTAGCAAAGAAACATGAAAAGTAGGATGAATGGAGGCTCCTTCTGGCAGTTTGAGCTTGCATGCCACTCGTCCTACCTTTTCCAACACCTCATACGAACCATAATACTTAGCAGCTAGTTTCAAATTCTTAGTGCAACTGCGGTCTGTCTATAAGGTTGAAGTTTCAGATTCACTATATCTCCAACCTTAAAACTTCTGTCGACCTTAAAACTTCTGTCGCTTCAATTTCTGTCTGCATTTTGCTTCATTCTATTACGTGGTTCATACAAATTATCTCTCTGCAGCTGCTAGACATTTCTTCCACCTGGTTGGTAGTTGTAGACACATATACCTCAGATAATTTTTCACACATCAATAAGGATGTTTGAATTTGACGTGATGATACGAGCAGAGTTTATAAAAGCTTTTACACCTAAATTTCAATAAATTTAGAGCAGGTTTGGTTTATAAGTGTGAGAGACTAGAATGAACATCGAAATTGTGAAAAATTAGTATGCCTTCTAACTCATAATTCTTTTGTCCAATGCTCTTAAATTTTCGACTATAACAATTCAATAACAATGAGGATATAGAATGATATTCGGCTTTGGATTTTTCTTCATCATAACCCAAAAAGCCATGGCATCTATTCATAGCTTGTTTTGCCATTTGTCATTGGAAAATTTTTTGGCTTGTATCATAATAATGAGCAGGACCAATTGCCTATACAGTCAACTTTGAAACAATAAGCTTTCACATTTGACAAAAAACATTTATTACCATAATTTAATTAACAGATACTAGTAGTTTTATATTTAATATAGTCTAACAAAATCCATTATTTTAGTAAAAGGGGCCCATTAATTTTTCTGACTAGAACTTATTTTTTAGTCTTACATTAAATTAAATTCAGATCATGTTTCACATCAGGTCGCGTTATTTTGAGAATTGTGTTGAAAAACGTATTGTACTTATCCTTTCATTTAATTTTTTTCGCCTGTACTGGACTGTAAAATAATAGAAAAAAAAATATCTTAGACAGAGAGTGAATTCCTTACCTTAAATAGAAAAAAAAAAAGAGTATCTAAAAACATTCTATACCACATTTGTCCTTCACCTTCAATTTTTTTTTTGAGCAAAAAATAATAGTATATTTTATAGATGATAATAATTTGAGTTTGTACAAAGACCAGTATTTGGCCACTCCATAACCAGTTTTCAATTTTGGCAGTTGAGTGGGACTCTCCTCCAAGAACTGACTACTACATTTACTGACAATCGTACTTCTTGAACGACATCACTGGGAGCCATGTGTTTCTTTTGATGTAAACGTTGACCCACATCTGTCCTCCACCTTCAATTTATTGGCTAAGTGTATTGATCGGCAATTATCTTGGGCACACAGCGTCCGTGATTGCGTTCAATAATATCGACAATTATATACACAAGAGGTTCACAGAAACTTAGGAATTCCAACCATTCATATTTGGTACTTATCCTATAAGTAACAAACCTAAAGAATAGGGAACACAGCTCACAACTCAGACTAAACAGCCCAATCCCAGCTGCATCACAATGAGAATTTGGGATGCCCTAAAAAGTGTCCATATAGCAATAATTACCTTGCCAAGGTAAATACCTGTGGAATCATTTAGGAACGATTACCTTGCCAAGGAAATAATTGTGGAGATTCAACGCATTGTCACGGTGCAATTGAAGTTCACAGCCACCCATTTTTCCATATTCACAACAATTTATCTATCTAGAACTATATCTGTAAATAAATTTCTATTTGACAAGTCAGCCATGCGAAAAATATTCTCTGTAACGTTAAGATCTTGAATCTCATACTTGTTCATTATACAAAACAGTTAGGTTCCAAACACTTGTAGCATAATTTTCATGTAACTATTTCATAGAAATCACATCGATTATCAAAAGTATTGGCAATAACAACAAGAATGAAAGATTTATAAAGTTCTTCCCCATTCCTTTATCTCTTTTCAATATACAGTAGTTAACTTCTAGTACACTTCGTATCACAAAATTCTACTCCTAGCTTTAAATTCAATTTTGAATTAACAGAAGAATCGGACCTAAGCTTTGCTTTTGACTTTGGCAAAAATTCTCAGCACGTGAGATCAGTTGTACTAGCAGGTTAATAGATTTCCTATGATGTAATTAATCTAACAATAGCACTTATCAAATGTTTGCAAGACAAAATTTTTCCAGTTTATAATCAAATTAACTGATTTTTGAAACCTCTTTGCTATCCTATTGACAATTTCATCTGTATTAGATACCTCAATTGCAGTTGCGTTTGCAGGCGAATTCAGAACTGAGCCGGCCTATGAATTCTTGAGGAAAGTGAAGAAAAAATACTCCAATGACTCTACACTGACGGTAATTGACATGCAAAAACAAGAGATTCGGCCCTGGAAGCTACTATTGTGCCCGGGAAATCAACATTCGTCTCCGCACATTTCTTGACCTAATTAAGTTGAATATGTAGAGAGAGTTTTCCAAGATAGTGCACAATTTGCGTTTTAGACCCCAATTCTACAATTTACGTAGAAATGTGGAGGTGTTTTGATAAAAATGATTGGCATTGTTTAACTATTATTCTTTATCTTGATTATTTTGATAATCAATTATTAAAAACTAATTATATTATAAACAATTTCAATAAAATCTAGCTTGACTAACTTGTTACGAACAAACTTTTTGAATATGTTAATTTTAATATTTTTGGATGTCTATCATGCAGGCAAGAATATCTATATGATATAATCTGACAACTGTTCACTTGCTTGTTTATGTGTTTGTTATATACAAATCAAGTCACATTGGATAAAAGAAGTAATCAAAACAAATAAGGGCCAACACTACAGCTTCATACTTTGCCCTACAACTTTCTTTTTTTAGCAAACCATACAGCTCTTTCGAATCTAGAAATGAGAGAATTTCTCTGATTATGAGAACAATGACCGCATTGTTGTGCTCGTTGGCTGTTGCTGGTGATTTGATAGAACAGAAGCCAAGAATATATATAATTCGATCTGGTGTACAAAGGTGTGGAAAGTTTTGTGAGAATCTGGACAGTTTTGGCAAATGAAGGATCGAAACGGAAAAGAGACGCTAATATTCAACATGTATTCAAGTTTCAAGAATTTTCAATTTATTATTGATACTTGGGAAGTCAAAGGCGAATAAAGTTTGATTCCATTTTCCCTTAATTTTGACCTTAAGATTTTGTTTGCTTCTTGAATATTTTTGTCTTAAATATAATAATACTTTCTACACTGAATTTCATATAAAAGAAAGGGCAAAAATAGGGCTTTGGTATTGTAGTCCAGTGATAGTTTGCAATTTCAATAAATCTTTCATTTTCGTTCTCACATTTTCAAGGTGACGAACTAATTGTTGGCTTATATGCATTGTGATATTGACATACATCTTTGTTGTCAACAGGATTGCATTCCCAGTTAAAGAACTGGACGGTTGGTGCTGTTCACTTTGATTCCACGTATGGTTCTAAGATTTAGTTGCTAAGAAACTTATTGATAATCAATAGACGTGCAACGCAAAAAACAGAATATCATACAAAATAGTAGTACATAGTATATATCAAAATAGTAGTACAAAATAATAGTACGTAGTATATATCAACTTAAAACCCACAGTACTGCTTTTATTTATCTAACGGTGCAAATTATTACGGTACAAATTGCACCTTCCACATGCAATGCATAGTAGGACTGCATGTCAGCAGAGTACAGTTGAAATATCCATGCTTTACCACACACTAGATAATTAATAGACAATACATTATATGTTCTGAGTCTTCACTTCTCTTGAGTTGAGGAGCGCCAATTAATTCATCCAAAATAGGAGTTTCTTGTGCCCAAATGGAGCTTTTAAAACCAGTGCACCATGGACGCCATTCTTAGCTGGTGTGCTCATTCGATATTGCTGGTGAATTTTTCTGATTATGAGAACAATGACCTTTTTGGTGTGCTCATCCGATATTGCTGGTGAATTTAACAGAAACCAACAACATAATTCGAATTGGTATACAACGGCGCGGATAGTTTTGTGAGAAATCTGTATGGTTTTGACGGATGAAGAGGCGAAATAGAAAACAGACGGCAACATTCAATAAACCACACAGCGCTGCTTTTATTTAATTAACGGTGCAAATTATAACGGTACAGTTTGCACCTTCAACATGCAACGCATACTAGGGCTGCATGTCAGCAGTACATTTGAAATATCCATGCTTAGTACTTAACCACACACGAAAGATATTTAATATAGAAGACATTTTTTATATATTCGCAGTCTTCACTTCTCACGAGTTAAAGAGTGCTAATTAATTCATCCAAAACAGGAGTTTCTTGTATCCAAATGGAGCTTTTAAAACCAGTGCTTTATGGACGCCATCCTTAGTTCGAATGAGAAGCGCGTAGAGATTAACAGCCACGACGTGCAACTTCAAACCAGAAACCACTTCCTCAAACACCAGCTTGGTTCCGGTCTTCTTGTTGTGCTCTGCCACTGCAAATGCTCCGATTGCAATGACCGTAGGGTCTTTTGTGTTCACAATAGTCCAAGTCGAATCACCTATAACTTTGGTCTTCTGTAAACCAAAACATTAAATCCCAAGAAGTCAGTATTGAAGTAGATAGGTAGAAATTCAGTTGAACAAATCAAGAAATTACGCACGCCACTGGGGAAAATTAGCGGTTAATGGAAACAAATTGGAAGAATTAATTAAACAATTCAAGAATATGTTACTTACTTTTAATTTGAAACTCCTTAACTTCTTCAAAAGTTTAATTTTTCAAATATCTCATATATAACTTCCTTATTTCATATATTGTTTCACTAGTTCTTTTTTATTTTTGAAAAAAAAAAAATTGTAGCTTATGCGAACTGTACATGTTAAAGGTCTACCAAGCTTTGGCCAAATTCATGTCTATCCAAGAAAAAAGAGTCACCTCTCCAGCAGCAATCACTCCAGTGGGCTTTGAATCCTCTATTTCGTTAAACAGCTTCATTAAAGCATCAACTTCTTCGGATGGAGGTCCCTCTGCTGATTTCCATCAAGAAACAAAATGCGTATGTAGTAGGTTTCAGTCCCAATGAAATACGATGCTACTACGTATATCTTTTTATAAGAATAAACATATAAACACATGCAAAGCGGGACTGACTGTTAATTGAATATGCATCCCATTATTAATGCTTGATACTAGAAGAGGGCATTACCAGTTGACAGTGGTACAAAGGAGATGAGTTTTAGCCCAGATAAATCTTCGTGAACAACCACCTCATGGTAGGAAGGATATGGAAATGGAATAAATATAATCTCAGGCCTTGCTGCAATAACGAGCTTGTAGTTCGCGCCAGCTGCCACAATTTGCTTCCACGCATGAACCACGTTCAAAAGCACCAGCTTGATGGGGGCCGTCTTCTTATGCTCTTTCACTGCAAATTCTGCCATTTTCTTGACGTGAGGGTCTGTCGGGTCCAACGGAGTCCAACCACCTGGCTCCTGTATATTACAAAAACAAATCCCGAAAATCAAAACCCATAGAAACTTGGGCAGTAAACTTAATCAAACAGACAATTTCAGTATGTGTGAATTACTTAGAAAATCCTTAAGTAGCTCCCCTTCCGCGCGCGCACCCCCCCCCCCCCCCCCCCCCCCCCAAAACACAAAACGAACCCAAACAAACCCCACGGGGGCAAAAACAAAAAAAAAAAAAAAAAAAAAGAAGGAAAAGAAAGACTCTAGGCCCTTTTAATAGGAAAGGAGTGATCGGAGGGATTTAAGATAGACTGTGGGTCCTTTACTAATTAGTTTAGAAAGATTCTAACCTGGAATTTATAGAAAAACTTAATGAAATTACTCAAACTGGAAATTCACGGACTGCTTGTATGAGAATTCCTTTATAGCTAGATTTATTGTTCAGACAAGAAAAAACATATATAGAACAAAGAATGCAATTTTGAACATTCCCTCAACATATGGTTTATGTTATTCCTTCCACAACTTTCGTAGCTGAGGAAGTTTGTTAATACTGTCAGAATCTTGCAATTAAAAAAAAAGACTAGGAAATTAAATAAATAAAAGCAGTATGTGTGTGAATCTATGTATGTACGTACGTATATATTTTCCTTGATGTACAATCTGAGAATCCTAGCTCCAAAAAAAAAAATATATATATATATATATATATATAGTAAATGACTAACATGGCTAAGTTATAAATACACTTCAAGATTATGGGTAAAAATTTTTCTTTCCTCACATGTTTATAGGGAGCTGAATTCAGTATGGACTGCATAGCCAACCTCGATTGTTCTTTTAAGTTTTTATATCAAATCCTTTTGAGTCAGAACTGTTACCAACTAAAATGAAGGGTCTAATTAAATTAGACAAAATGCATACATGCTACATTCTTTTGTGTACTTGAGTTTGGAGGTTGAGGTTTTTGCTTCCGTCCGTGTAATTTTTCAGTTAATCAATAAAGCTGGCAGGAGTCTATGCTCCACCATCCTAAAAGGTGGCATTCTTTAAACCAAACGTAAAAGTTAAAACGTTTAGGAAATAAATACTAGAATCTTATGACAACCATACACAAACTAATGAAAGAAACATAGGTAAGGGGTGTGATTTACCTGAACGAAAATGGATTTCTCCATTGTATATATTTTTGTAGTTGATTGCTGTTGTCGAAGCTTGGTTGCTGAGTTTGAACGTTAACAAAACATAGTCCCAGTATTTATAGGCGAATTTTTAACCTAAATGCCCTTTATGCCCTTGATGGGAAATTGGGAACCAAATGTTTGAGAATTTGAATTAAAATATTTGCAATCATTTATACTCTCCAATTTTTTATGCATACACTCCCCTTTCTTTGTTTTTTTGCTATAAGAAAAGACTAAAAAACCTTATTCTTTGCACAACTAAACTTAAAATGTCATAATTCAAAGGTATTTTACATGAAATGCAAGCATAAGATTTTTATAATTCAAAAGCATTTTAGTATTTTTACCAAATAAAAAACAAAAAAGGGAGTGTATGCATCAAAAAATGGAGTTCATGAATCAACTTTCTGAAAAGGAACTTCTGCTTTTCAACTCGTAGAAGAGTTACAATTTAGAATGAGTTGATTTTAAAATGTTAATCGAGATCAATATATTTTTTTTGTCACACTTGCAATTATTCACACACATACAGCGCAGAACACTATGAATCACTTTTTGTTTTTTTAATTTTTTTCTCCAAATGGATAAGATGTATTTCTTAGAATACACACTATTCATGATATCATGACAATTGACTTACTAGTATGAAGTGATTTTTTATTGTTCCTTTAAAAAAATTTTGAATATCAAGTATTATATTCGCGATTCTTTAAAAAATTGCATGCATAAGCATAGAGTTAATTAACTTCCTCTTTCTTTTCAAAAAGGAGACACATATTGTAGTTGTCAGATAAAGAAAAAAAAAAACAAATACAAGTCCAATTTAGGCAAAATATACAACTTCGAACTAAACAAAATGATAAGTCAAGACTAATATATAAGTGAAATGGTATTCAAAAAACTATTTATATATTAACAAATAGAAAAACTCATAATCATCATATCATCTTTTAATAATTAAAATATTTACCAGTGAAGGTGTAAACTATTTTTAATATTTGTTTACTTTTATAAACAACACAAGTTTTATTTTTTAAGCATAAAGTTATATAAAAAAAAGTTTAATTTTGATAAAGTTAAAGGATCTTTACTAGCACATTCATTCATATTTTATATATCTTTTAAATGAAAAGAATATAACTCAAATTCATAAGTTATGATAAGGCTTATAGAATAGAAAGAAAAATTTAAAAAAATATATTTGAGAGAGCGAAAGCAATTCTTGAACTTCTTTGGAAAAATTTTAAAAATTCTCTTCAACTATGCATGCCACAAAGAAAGAGAAAAATATTCAATTGAAATAGCAGTTTTCATACACACACTGCTGTTATATTTGAAAGCATTGTTTTTAATTTTGGAAGCAATATTTGTTTTCAAGTCAGACAAGTGTCTATGTGGAGTCCATGCATAACATGTGACATGACCAGTGTGTATATATTAGGGGTATTTATTGTCTTGCAAAATTTATGTCCACATCCTCATATTCACACACGCTGATGCGAATACTAAGGACGCATGGTCTAGCATTAATATTGGGGTTGAGATTTCGAAACTAGAATTTTTAGATTCTAGTAATACTATTGAGTGAGGTGTTAATTTTGGTATGACATTATAATTCAAGTGTCATTTCTTTTGATATGATTTTGTAATGCAGTGTCAAAATCAAATAATAAAGGCCTTGAAATTTCAGCGCTTGAGGAACGTGATTCTCGTTCATCCTCCTTGATACAGTTATGAACCCTAATGTGTCATTTCTTTGATTTAATGTATACTGTGTCAAAATCAAATACTGTACACTTCGGTTAAGGCTTTGAGAGTTTCATTATTTGAGGAAACGTGATTCTCGTTCATCCTTCATGATAGATTATGCAATTTTTTTTTTTTTGGAGAATAGAAGAATTAATAACTGTATATGCATGCATGAATTTTTTGAGAGTAGAAGATTAGCAATTGTCATCTCTTGATCTTGCTGAGTTGTAGTTGTAGTTGTAGTTGTAGTTGTCATTGGTTGCTATTGGCGAAAGCTTGAATGCTGAGTTCTAACGTAGTAACGGGAATTTATCGGCCTTTTTTTGAGCCAAAATGCCCTTTATGCCCTTTGTGGAAATGGGGAATTACACGGTTGTTTTGGATTGCGTTTTAAGTATAATTTCATTGGGCATCCACAAGCTTTTGAGTCAACAGACGAGAAAGGCGGTTGAGAATGAAAGTGTTGTAAAATTAAAAGCCTTTGCCTCTCATATCCAATCGCTTAGGACTTGCATTGGTTTCTTAAAGTTTCCGTACTTCGAGCAAGGTGATTCTCGTGCATCTTCCTCCTTCACAAGATTGGTATTACGAAGTAAACTGTTTTCTTTAAGCAATATTCAAAGTGTTGTAAAATTAAAAGCCTTTGCCTCTCATATCCAATCGCTTCGGATTTGCATTGGTTTCTTAAAGGTTCCGTACTTCGAGTAAGGTGATTCTCGTGCATTCTCCTCTTTCACAAGATTATTATTACATCCTCCTCCTTCATAAGAGTAGCATTACAAAGTGAACTATTTTCTCTTAGTAATTAGGTGGTGCTGGCTTTGCATGCAGCCCAGGCAATAAGGTCCGTTGTCCAGCTGTTCTAAGGTTCAGAGAAATGTTGTTGCAAGATTTAATCATGACATACTGAGTACCTGTATTCAAGGATTATTGCAACTGGAAGAGTGTAAGTTAAAGAACAGCGTTTATATTTGCATATGTATTGCACACGTAGTGCATGTAAAAGCAAGAGTGTGCATGTTGAATCTGAAAATCTGAAATACGATACTAAATATGCAAAAAATTGAAAGGGGGAATCTTAATGTCTTAGTTAATAGGCTTCAATTGTCTATTTCCGTGAGAAGAATTTGCAGTTTAAGGAATAAGTCACAATACAGATCATGACTCACAAGCTGGGGTTCATAAGTTCGCCTTGTTGCAGTTTACCAACAGATACAAAACAAACATATTATGACTCTTTAAATTATAACCGATGACCAAATTTCAGTGGATGTGTGAGCTGTCCTTAGCTCTTTTTGAGGGGCTTTCTTGCATGTCTTTTCTAGATGGTGCTGAAGTTTGAGAAGGAAACTGAAGTGAGTGGCCTGCAGAAGCTGCTTTGGTTGGAGGGGAATTAGATTCAATAACTGAAGCTGCATTTTCAAAAGGTTTTTCCCCAAATGGAGAACTTTCTTGACTCCAGCTGATGTTGATGCCCCTTTTTCTACAGTAGTGGTTTGTTCAGCAATTTTTTTAAGTATCAACTTCGTCGTTGGAGTGAACATGTCATTCTTCATTGTAAATTTTTGACTGCTGACAGGAGTGACTGTAATAAGCTCAGCAATAGCAGCAGATGTAGCTGCATGCATGGTTGGTGGTGGTGCAGGTAGGAATTCATCAAGAGTGTATGACTTAAGAAAGCTGTGTCTTCTTTGTGTCTGGCCACGAAATTCCACGTCATAGCTTCTGAGGAAGCAAGCTATGGTGCGTTTATTAATCGAATTTGTTAGCTGAAGTTCAACATTTATACTCTACAAATGTAGGAAGCCATTATATATGGGAATTAACTGTTTTTGTAGACAATGAATCTAGTTTGAAAATTTAGGATTTAATTTATGAACTTACAATTTCATCTGCTTCTTTCAGTTTGGCAGCAATAAAAAGAATCAATTTTTCAGCATCCTCACCAAAAATAACGCGATCAAAGCTTCTTGTTGGATCAGTCAATGTGACAGTAAGGCGACATCTAACTTCAGCTTGGGTATAGTTTTTACACGAAAGACATGTGATGGTCCAATCAACATCAGCACTGACTTCTTTTTGGTAGTTTGCACAAGAAGTATACCAAAATAATTAAAATTCCATTTAAACTTTATGGCGCTTTAGGGTGGTCTGATAAGAAAATGAACTAGTTTTGCTATTTCAATACTTGTCTCTAAATACTTTAACCTATGCCCTTTTCTTTTGTAGAAGAAGGTTTTAAAAAAATTATTTAATCTAACTAGCTCACAATCCGTGTAATGCACGATTTTCATCACGGATAAACTATTGGGATTGGCTACTTTAGAACTGGTAATTATGCACAAAAAATATATTTAGAATTGGTAATTATATGAATATTTAGAACTGGTAATTCTATGTATATAACTAATAAATAAATATGTGTAGGTTCTAAAACTATTGGGGTTGGCTACTTTAACTTCTCCCTAAAATAATCTTATCTTGAGATCATTCAAAAAATATATATATTTGTTTTTAATCAGTCTAAAAGTATATTATACTTTCTAGATGAGAAGTAAAAGGATTAAATGAAAAAAAAGAGAGAAGTAAAGGATTATTGCAAATGGTATTAACTAATGACTAGTGAGAGTCACTTAAGAGGTTGCTTATTTTCTCACACACACACACAAACTCTTAAGAAAAAATACGCTCCATTCAAAACTTAAACACACAATGCTTTTATTTATTTAATGGTGCAATTTGTTGGTACAATTGCACCTTGGACATTCAGTACATACATATATAACAGAAACGGATGTCAGCATGCAGAACACCCGAGCATCCACACTTCATTAAGTATAACACACACCAGATAATTAATACTAGTACATTATTGTCTTCGGTCCTCAGCCATGGGACCGAAATTACTTAGTTCAACCTTACGAAGCTTTTCAGCATTAGGGTGCGAATAGTGCTTTCCATGACAAGGGCCTCGCAGAGGGAAAAGTATACAATACATCACGTGCATTGCCACGTGGTGTACTAGAACCAATAATTTATCGCCATGTGGCAATGGTGGGCCATACCTCGTATTATTTGGCGATGTGTGATTGGTTCTAGTGCACCACGTGGCACGCCACGCGGCGCGCGTGGTGCACGCAATACTCACTCCTCGCAGAGAGATTGTTGCCCTTGCCCATTCTTAACTGAAACAGTAAGCCTGTGGTACACTGCAACTCCGTGGATTCTTCGGCTGTCCACACCAGTCTGGCCAACATAAACTAAAGGTGGATCATGTGTCTTGTTGTACTCATCCACTGCAAATTCTCCTAGCTTTCTAATGTGAAGGTCCTTCTCATTCGCTGGTGCCCATTCTTCCTGTGCTCCAGAAGTTTTTTTTTTTTTTTGGGTTGAAAAGAGGGGGGGGGGGGGGGGGGGGGGCAGAAACTCAATCAAACAAATTTATTCAGAACTTATATACCGCGACAAAATTTTAATTTTAAGTGTAATTCAAAAATTCAATGATACTATATAAGTCTCTAAAGTATTAAATTGTCTTATGTATCAACGTTTTCAAATTTTGTTACATGGATCGGTTTAGGTCTTTGGCCGCAAGCAAATCCTACCATTAAAAAAATTAACATTCAGGTTTTAACCTCAAAATCTTTATTTTATACTGCAAAATTATGTGATCTCTGATAATTGTTTGAAAATTTTGAATTTTGTAAGAGGAAACTTGAGAATCAAATCATTTCACTCATAAATAGTTATTCTAGATGACTAACAAGTACAAGTGAAAAGTTAAGGATCTAAACAGAACCTTGTGAATAAGTTGAAAGGATTTTAGAATGAATTAGCAATGTTGAATAATCCAGTCACCCGGACATAAACTAGGGAAAGAAAAATAGGTTTACGAGAATTACCGGCCGCAGCGTTCCCGGTTGAACCGCGGCTGGTTCTGCATTCATATGAACGTGTTTTAATCCCAAGAAAATAGGATACTGCGTATATTTTTCACGATAAATGTGATATTAAGGCCCTTAGGGACCTTTATGAAATTAAATCTTCTTGGGCCATTGTGTGTTTTGTATAAAGTAGTGGTCTTGGTTGAAATTTTTGAAACTTCAAATTTTGCCCTAAAGACTAAAATCCCTTCTTCATTTTCCCTCATTCTTCCTCTTCCCTTTTTAAAGAATTTCTCTAAATTTCTTCCCACTTTCTCAACCCATTGAAAGAGGAATTGAAGGGATTTCATCTCCAAAGGAAGCTAGTAGAAGCCATTTTGAAGTTGTTTTCCCAAATCCCCCTCAAGGTAACTCTTCTTCCTACTTTTTAGTTCTTTCACACTTTGATTATTTTGCTTGGAAATTCAAAATCATGGCTTTGTTGATGCTCTTAGACTATGTTGTTCTTGGAATAGATGATTTGTAGTAGTAGTGCAAGTGTATGTTTAATAGGATAAGTGTGTGAGGTGAGTGAGTTAGGGATTTGAGGAACTTTGATGAGGATTGATAATGTCTTGATTTTCTTGAGCAATCTGAGTTTTGTATGACTTATTCCTGCTGTTTTGAGTCTGTATTAGCTGCATTTTGAGTTGGGTTGGTGTTGGATGTGAGTTTGAGAGAAGGGAGGAGGTATTTACAGAAAATCGCAAGTGAGCCGTGGGTGGGTTGAGCCCAGCCGCGGCCACGGCTCAGAAATTCATCACCCGCGTCAACTCTCTAGAATTGAGCCGCGGGTGAGGGTTCTCGAGCCACGGTCGCGGCTCGAGAGTTTTGGGCTGCGTCAACTCTCTGCCCACGAGCTGCGGGCAGAGAGGAGCCAGCCGCGGCCGAGCCCGCGGCTCGGCCTCTGGCCTTGAGCCGCGAGTAGGCTCCTTTTGATCCGCGGGCGCGGATCAGGTGATCTCACCCGCGGATCAGTCCTGTGTTTCAGGTTTTTGTGATTTTTGTGTGTAATGAGTATGGTATTGCGTTTGGTCACGTTCCTTTGATAGAATTAGAGTATAATTGGGTGTTTATTGTGTATTATAGGCGACGAAGGTGATTATCCCTACTCGGACTACCTAAACTAGTCCTTAGAGTGAGGTAAGTAGTATTTGATTCACTTTGCTTTTGAAAACGCTCTTTGATGATAATAAATGATTTGAATGATATTTTCTCTATATAAATGGGCTTATGTTTGGTTACATTGGTTTTGTTATGAAATGAACGTATGTGGTCCAAATAATTGTTTGAGTGAGTATACACTTGAGCTCTTGTATGTGAAATGGCTCTATGACGGGACTAGTTCCCTAAATTAGCATTTGTAGCAAGTTATTTTGAACCGTACTAACCGGGTTATAGTTAGTCTTGAACCGCACCAACCGGGTGGTAGTTGGTTTTGAACCGCGTTAACCGGGTTATAGTTAACAACTGGAATTCCAGGGTCGTGTGTCCACTAACTACTTGAGCTCTCGTTTTCTTTGAAATGTATCATGTGATATTTGAATGTGTTGTTTGATAACTTGACCACATGTTATGATGACTATGACTTTGATTTTGGTTGGAAATTGTACCTATGTATGAATAACAAACTTAAGCCCCAAAGAGAGCCTTTACTACTTATTGGGTGATTATATCACTCACCCCTTCTGTTTAACCGCAGGTGATGAATTTGTTGAAGGTGATTGGACTGATTTTTGGGCCTCATAGTCTTGGTTAGAATAGGCATGAATGAGGTTATTTTTGTAAAGCATTGATGTATAGCCATCCTCTTGTATAGACTAGGTTATACATGATTCCCAACTATTTTTGCTATTGGGAAATGGAATTGTATTGGACCATGTATATTTTTGAGTTATGAATGAAAGATCTTCTTGGAGCATACTTGAACATTTCTTTGAGCATTTTATCAAGTTAGTTGATCTTTTGTCTTGGTTTAGCCTTGTGTCCTAGCTTAGTCTAGGGCATGGCGGGTGCCACGTTTCGGGCAGGGGGCGTGACAATAAACATCTAAACGAGAATAGAATATTACTACTACCGATACCTGATTCCATTTGTTCCCGAGGGGTAATGAGAATAGACTGTTGTAGTTGGTTGCGATTGTCGAAGCTTGAATGCTGAGATCTAACGTAGTAATGGGAATTTATAGGCCATTTTTTGGAACCCATATGCCATTAATGCCCTTGTGGAAATGGTAAATGACACGTGATTCTCGATTAAACTGTTCTCTGTTAGTGATATTTGTACTTTTAAGTACTAAATAAGTTGAGTAAACAACCAATGGAATACCAATTCTCTAATGGCTTTCTCGGCTTGCTACAAAAGGCTTTGATGAAAGAAATAAAGGACTTGAAGTTCCGTAAAAAAAAAAAAAAAAAAAGGACTTGAAGTTGATAGAACAATAGATTACTAGTTGTCAAAATGTCATTCATCAATTGTGTCGAAATTAGGTTCGACGTAATAAATATGGCCAACACGTGTTTCTCGTTTGGTAACATGGTACACTTTTTTTTTTTTTTTGAGATTTTAGAAATCCTCTAAACTTTATGAGACATAAATGGAAGGAATGAAGAGCCAAACTTTGCCTAACTAATGTCTTTTTTGGTTGAGCTAAAATTTAAGGACTCAAATTGCAAATCTATGCTCATTGTGTTATAAAATAATAGTTTTGAACACCCAATCAGGGATAGGCCCAATATTATGTGTTTGGTGAAGCAACATTGGCATATATGTGTAGTTAAAAAAATGAAAAATTTTATTTTAAGGGTGAAAATTTAAATAACTATAATAATGTATTGAGAAAATTGAAGTTTTAGTATCAAATGTTTAGGAATCGGTAGTTTTAATCGCTAAAGTTTGGGCAAAAGCAAATCTAATACCGAATGTTTTAATTTTTCAGCATGTTTAGTTTTATTGATCAATTTTGTCAAAAAACTTACTGCAATCTAATCACATGATATTCACATATCTGTTACTAAATTCTCAAACAAATAGATAAAAGGAAAAAAAAAATGATTGCCATAATTTGTAATTAAAGGCACATACGAATGTATTATCTAGGCAGATCTTTTAGTTTATCTGCATATGTGTAAACTCAAATTAGTACCTTTAACTACAAATTATCATAATTAAGATTTTCCCTTTTTTGTTTTTTTTTTTAAAAAATTTGGTCACTAGCATGTGAGTATCACGTGACTGAATTCCAAGAAAATTTTGATAAAACTGTCAATAAGACTAAATATACTAAGAAATTGAAACATTTGGCACTAGATTCACTTTCGTCCAAACTTTGTAGATTGAAACTGCCGATGCCCCAAATATTTGGCACCAGTATTGCAATTTTCCCTATTGTATTATAAATAAAATATCTTTCAACTAATATTTGGTATATAATGATAAAATCATATTACATAATTAAAATATATAATCAAGCTCATATTCAAATTCCAAAATCACACATACGTATGTATATATGTATACGTGTGTATGCAAGTTATTTCTTTAGCAAAGTAATAATAAACTACTAATTTTCTACTACTTCTTCCAACAAGAAAAAGTTGAATAGTAACAGTAGTAATTAAAGAATGAAAATTTACCGCTATTTTTTTTGCTTTCAATGATTAAAACAATATATCTCTTGACTTATCTATATATATATTTTTTATTTTGTCTTATATTAGACTTATCTTGTCTTATTAAATACTTTGGTTATTACAGGACTTGTATAAAGTATGGGGAGTAATAGAACATTTAAGAAAAGTTTGGGAAGTAAAAAGGTATTAAACTGAAAATTACCACTAAAATTTAAAATATAAAATAAATTTTGTAAACTTTTTAGGGTTTAGATTGCCCCTTTCCACACCCATTAGTTATGTCTATGCACGCAATTATAAACCCAATCAACACATCGTTACATCAAATTACTAAGCTGATAAACATGTGGCTTTCAGCTCAAGGTTTGGCTAAAAATTATTCATAAACCCAGGAGAATTATATTACGACTTATTGTTTGAAGGCACATCTCCAAATGTAAAGAATAGTTTGGACAGACTTCATGTGAAAAATCAATCCGAACTGGAATATTTGAGCATTGCAATCTTATTTCAGACAATTTTGTTGCTCTAGAACTAACTACTTTTGTCCTATTTCTCTTGATCAATGTGAAACCAAAACACAGAATTAGTCTAGACTCTTAAAAAAAAAATCTATTTTAAGATTTATTTTTATGTTTCACATCATAAATTTTTGCGTTAGACAAAAAGTGGGCCAAAAAAAAAAAAGGACGGAAATACGTCCAATTCAAGGCTTAAAGAATGCTTCAATTCAAGGCTCTCCAATAAAAAAAAAAAGGAAAAAAAAAAAGAATGACCAATTGCGTCGTTGGGGATTCTTGAAAACGCGAAGGCACTTATCCTTTTTCTTGCTGTCCATCTAACCATTGAAGTCGATAGAACATTAAATTATTAGTACAAGAAAAGTCATTCATCGTTGCAGTTATGTCGAAATTAGGTTTGACGTAATATATATGGCCAACACGTGTTTCTCGTTTGGTTACATAAGACACCTTTTTTTCCCCGTTTTTGAGATTTAAGAAATTCTCTAAACTTTATGAGAGAAAAGAGAGAAATGTGTGGAATTAATAGCCAAGCATTGCCTAATTAGTTCTTTGTTGTCGAGCTAAAGCATTCGAACTCAAATTACAAATCTTTGCTCATTATGCTGAAAAATAATAGTTTTGAACACCCAATCGGGGATAGAGGCTATATTTTGAGTTTGGGGAAGCAACATTGGCAAATATGTATAGTTAAAACAGCACAAAATCTTATTTTAAGAGTGAAAGTTATATATATAACATTATTCAATTAATATTTGGTATATAATGAAAAACCTATTGTATACAATTAAAATATATAATCAAGTTCATATTCAAATCTCAAAATTATATATATATATATTTGTGTGTGCGAGCGCGCGCTCAAGTAATATATTTGACGAAGTAATAATAAACTACCAATTATACACTCCTTCCATCAAGAAAAAGTTTGATCTTAAGAATTGTAACCAAGAGAATGAACATTTATCCTTACATTTTTTTTTTGGTTTTCTATGATTAAAACAAAATATCTCGTTGACTTGTCTAAAGTTTTTTTTGATTTTATCTTGTATTGGACTTTTTTTATGTTATTAAATACCTTGGTTATTGGAAGACCTTAATGAAGTAAGAAGAGTAATAGAAAATTTAATAAAAGTTTGGAAAATAATAAGGTATTAGACTGAAAATTACTACTAAAATTTAATAAACAAAATAGATTTTTTTTTTTAATTTTTGGGGGTTCGACTGCCCTTCTCCCCACCCTGTTAGTTACGTCTAGACACCTCATTATAAACCCAATTAACACATCGTTACATGAAATTGCTGAACAGTAGAGATCATAATAAACATGTGGCCAAGGCTTGGTTGAAGATGATTTCATAGGCCCCCGAGGATAATGCTATTCCTCTCCGCTTGAAGGAGGGGCATCTCGAAATATAAAGAATAGTTAAACTGAATTCATGTAAAAAAGCAGTCCCAACTAGAATATTTGAGCATCGCAATCTTATTTTATATAATTTTACTGCTCTAGATCTAACTTTTTTTGACTATTTTTCTTGATCAATATGAAAGAACACAATAGAACTAGTCTATACTCTAGACTCTTCAAGTAAAAATTCTATTTTAAGATATATTTTTATGGGTTCACATCGTAAAATCTTATGTTATTAACAATTGTTAAAAAAAAGGAGGACAGAAAATTTGAAGTGCATTTTTACAATATCAATATAAAATTACTTAGAACTTGTCTAGGACGGCAATGAGTTTATGAGTCTAAATAAGTTGAATGCCATAATTTTCAAACTTGAATTCATTTCTTAGCAAATTTAAAAGTATGTTCCAGTTTGGTGTTTATCAAGTTGAATTTGAGTAGAGTTCATATAAATCAGTTGATTTGTATGTAAATTTCAAATTTATTACTAATTGAATCGACTAAACTTAACAAGTTCACAAATATTAATTTATCAGATTCAAACTTGACTTGGTTGTTGAAGTACCATTTTGGAACAGCGGATTGACCTTCTTGGTTCATCTTTCATTCTTAAACTTGTCTCTTCATACGTACCCTCACTTCATAAACACAACTGTTGGATTGGCATTCGTTCCTTATTTTTCCTCTAAATATTTGAATGGTGTAAAGAAGACGCCACTGAATAAACAAATTGTTGAATGGTTGTTGATATTTATTACATTCTGTTGAGTAGCCGCCAAAAGAAGAATGCGGAAAAATCAATGACGTTACAATGTTACATATATGCAGAGGTGTCGGTGAATCCTTTGAATGAGCTAGGATAGTAAGATCTCAGTAATTGACGACCGAACGTCACATCAGGCAGCTTTGGAGCATTCCACAAGTTACAAATCAAAGTTTACTTGATAAGTTTCATGAAAAGGACTATGTATTTGTTGTAGCCTAAGTGATCATTAATGGCAGTAGAAGTTTGGCGGAAGTAGTTGTGCTGTTTGATTGCATGTAAGATGTCGGCGATACTTGATTTTGATTTTTTTTTGTTTTGAAAATTACTTGATAAGAATTATGAGTTGTAAGATGCCTTACAACTCATAATTCTTTTGTCAGCGGAACACGCGTTAGGTCGAGACTTTTAACCTGGGCAATTATAAAAAATAGAAGAAAAAAAATTAGGAAGAGTTAGATAGATACACTAAGAGTCATACACAATTTATTTAGGAATCACACTACAATTTAAATTTAAGAGTTTCATTCTAATTGTATTAGGCAAAAGATATATTATAATGAAATTTGATGATCAAAAAATTAATTCTTTTGTCGAGAGCTCTAAAAGTTTGGACTAGCAAAATTCAAATTCAATCGAAATGCATAGATGATATTCAGTTTTGGAATTCTCTCATTATGATCTAGTGCTAAATGCTATGGGTGTAGAAAATCATATCCATAGGCTGTTTTCCGACAAACGCGACAACTCAGAATTAAATTAGCCGACAAAGGCATGCATTCTTTTTGCATTGAGAGAAACACGATGAAAGATATACAGACAAGTGAATATGAAGGTGACATCAACAGTTATGTATGCCAGTATTCATCGTTCACGCTCCTTACTGAAGAGTTCTATCGAGGGTTCCCTGCCAATCCTCTATCAGGCCTATCACTAACCAACATGAAACTTTATATGCTTTATGGGACCCGACCGTTAATTATGAGCGGTTAGCTAGCCAGTGGTTAAATCAACTTGCTTGGATAATTGTCGGCAACAATTTTATAGCAATTGAAAAATTAAAAATTATATAATTAATAACCCTATTGTTTTTCATCCGTGATTAAACTAAAATCTCTTTGCCCCTCCTCTCTTTTCTTCTTTATTACTTCCTTTCTTTGCTCTAAGAAAGCCCAGAAAAAAAAAAAGGAAGAAAATTGGAGAAAGCGTATGAATCCTAAATCTTGAGGAACTACAATATCGGCGTAGTTATAAAGTTTGATCAATTGACTGGCTGCACAAGTCACTACATCGTTGCAGGAATCATTGCTGTATAGCCAGTGGCAAAACTATTTTATGGCAAAACTAAAACTTTCATAGACCTTTAACAAGTTTGCCATTTTAATTAGTGTAACAACTTTGTCACTATAACTGGTTTCTTTTCTAATTAAGAGAGTAATGATTTTATACTTTTGACATGTATTTTTAACTTTGTAAACAAATAACAAATTCATTGAAATTCTAGATTATATAAAAATTAATAGTTTAAAGCGCAAACACATTTAGTGTGCGAACATCACTATCAAGAGTAACCCATTAACTAGATCCACAGTGATAAAAATTAAAAATAAGACAATATAAGGGCATCGATAGATATTAATTTTGATTCAGCCATATAGTTCCACACAAATAACTAAATTAGAAAATTTTTATAGTCCCAATAGATATGGCATTGCATTGAAATTTTTTTAGTTGAGCGTGCTTTTGACCCATCTTTTAGTTAATCTTTTTTATTCAAGATTTCTTATTTAATTCTATGAAATATCTATTATTGTTATTTCATGAACATTGAAATAATTACAATGTATCCATTAGCACGTTGAATGCAAAAAAAATAGGAGATTCGACCTGCAATCGCGAAGGGAAATATATCGGAAAACTCTTAAAAGGATCCAATTTATAGTTCTACCTGTGAACCTTGTGGTAAAACATAAAGTCACATAAGTATTCTTACATCAACATAGATCACTATACTTATTTGGCATTCTTTTTTACCACGGAGTCCACAAGTGAAACCGTAAACCGGTCCACCGAAGAATTTCCCGATATAGAAGTGTAATACCCAAGCACACACAATGCCTTTATTTTATTTAATGGTGCAATTTGTTGGTTTGACGTAATAAGTATGGCCAACGTGTTTTCCGTTTGCTTACACCGGACACTCTTTTTTTTTTTTTTGAGATTTAGGAAATTCTCTAAACTTTATAAGAGAAAGAAGAAATGGGAGGAATTAAGAGCCGAACTTTGCCTCATTAGTTTCTTTTTGGTCAAATTACCAATCTCTGCTCATTATGTTGAAAAATAACGCCCAATCAGGGACCCAATATTTTGAGTTAGGGGAAACGAAAAATTTTAATTTAAGGATGAAAACTTGATCAACTATAATAATATATTATGTATAAATCATTATTCAATAAATATTTGGTATATAATGATAAGTCTAATCTCTTATTACTGCTCTCCCCCAAAACCGCATCCCAAGTCAGGCTTCTTACACTAGAAAAAAAAAAATATCCACATTAGTGTGCTAATAAGCTCAATAACCATTCTAGTGGAACAAGCACATTTAAAAATAAAAATTTCAAAAGCATTCCACATTTCTCACAACAATCAATAAACCAATAGACAATAAAAATGCATTTTTATAACTTGATTTTTATTGTCCATTGCACAATTCACATTTCCCATTTCACACTCCAATATCATAACTAACTCGAGTTTTAGCAATAAGTGATGTAACCCCCGAGGCAGGGACCAGTAAGCAACCAACAAAGAACGCTAAATATTTTCGCATTAAACACATTTCCAAACTCCATAACTATAAACAATAACATTCATGCTTGTTCTAATTTTCTTAAATAATAATTTCAACAAAACAATCTCATTCCATAATAAAATCATACATTTCAATAAATCAAACTGAAGTTAAAATATTTAGGAAAATAATTAGAGTAGTTCAACTACTTACCTTTGCATTTTCAAATACTCCTCTTAACTTACTTGAATCAAAATCACACAAAATTCCCTAAAATAGAATTATGCAGCAAGTTAGTGAAGAACTATCAAAATCAAACGATGCATGCACCACCTACCCATTATCCAGTACTCACAACTTTGGGGAAACCCTCCAATAGATTTAAAAAAATTAAAAACCTTCTTTGTGTATTTCAATAGAATTTTTCATAAGCAAATAATACTTCAAAATGAAGAACTCTCAGATGCCGTCATCATTTAAGTACACCTCCCACATAAAACTATTCCTTACAAAATAGGGTTCTTTGTATATTGAAAATAGAGATGAGTAAATTTTAATTATGTGATTATAATAAAAAAAGAGAAAAAAATAGGGTTCTTTGTATATTGAAAATGAGAATAATTTAATTCAAAATTTGAATCTAATGACAATAAGAAATGTGACAAAATTTTGAAGCATTTTAGTATATGAATTTCCAACATTAATAAAGTAATTGATAGGTAAGCAATAGACTATTTATTAAAGAACGGATACTAATTGAAAAATCATGGGGAAGTATTTACAATATCGTAATAATATTATTGCATAATTTAAAAATGTTTAAAATGAAAGAGGAGAAGAGCGTATCCAAATCAATACACCCCCCTCCCACACACACACACATATGTATGTATATGTAGGGGAAGAGAGTGATACGCGCACACAAAAAATATATTTAGAACTGATAATTATATAAATATAACTAATAATTGTATAAGTTCTAAAAATATTGGGGTTGGATAATTATAGACAGCTATTTTACAACAATTGAAATTAGAAGTTAAACAAGCAATAACCCTAATTGTTTTTCACCCATTATTAAACTAAAATCCTTTGGCCCGTCCTCCCGTTTCTTCTTGGTTACTTACTTTGATCAGTTGACTTGCTGCTCAAGTCACTAAATTGTTGCGGGAAATTATTGCTGTATAGACAGTACTAAAACTATTTTATGGCAAAAGTAAAACTTTTCTAGACCTTTGACAAATTTCAACTGGCGTAACAAACACTATAACTGGTCTCTTTTCTCAAATTTGTTGTGTTAGATGAACATGAAATTAATGAATGGTTGAAAATGATCTCTTAACAGGGCTCTTAAAAGCCGATCTAGCTTCTATCTAAACTGGAAATAGAATGAGAAAATGCTACAAATGTCTTAGTGTTTTTATACCCATTTAAGTTTTATTTTAATTGTCAATTAAATCCAACACGCCCCTTTTTGCTCAATTATCCAACTTGAGGTATTATTTATAAAAGAGTTTGGTAAACATTTTAATGCATTTCTTTACATTGGTAAAAAAATATAGCAATAGTCTCACTAATAAAAGGAGAGTAGGGTTTAATCTTATAGTCTCTTCCTCTCTCTTATTATTTATTTATTTATTTAATTAGGGTAAAAAGACCCCCTCTTCAATAAAATTTCCAGAAACAACTTTCAACAAAAAAAAAAAGTTATTACCTATATAATTACCTATCTAATTAAGAGAGTAATGATTTTATACTTCTGACATGTATTTTTAACTTTATAAATGAATAAAAAATTCAATTTAGATTCTAAATTATGTAGAAATTAATATGTTTTAAGTGCAAAAACATTTAGCGTGCCAACGTCACTATTAAAAGTAACCCATCAACTAGATCCACAGCGGTAAAACTTAAAAATAAGACAATATAAGAACTTCAAAGGATATTACTTTGGGATAATTTCACATATCTCCTCTGATGTTTGTCATAATTACACTCACCTCCCCATAGATTTTAAAAATTATACTTACACCCCCTGTATTTATATTTTTCATAACAAAATAGTCCATCTTGATAATGTAACCCAAAAACATCAATCAAACACTTTAAAATATGCTTAATTGCTTTTAAAAAGATAAATAAATCTTAAAAAATTAATTAATTAGTCACAAAAATATCAAAAGTACTTATATTTTTACATCAAATTTTAACTGCCACCAAATATTACTTCTTCGAAACTCAGCCATCTAACTAATCTAAATAAAATTTTTTTATCTATTAAAATTTTACGAACAAATATATTAATAAGAAAGAGATAACCAATTTAAAAGCAATTCAGGATATTTTAAGGGATTTAATTGGTTTTTTTTAGGTGACATTATCAAAATGGACTTGTTTTGTTATGAAAAATATAAACACAATGGGTGTAAGTGTAATTTTTAAAACTTGAGGGGAGGTGAGTGCAACTATGGAAAATCTCAAGGGAGGTATGTGAAATTATCCCTATTAATTTTGATCCAGCCATATAGTTCCACACCATTAATTAAATTAGAAAAAATTTATAGTCCCATTAGATATGGCATTGTAATGAAAACATTTATTTGACGCATATTTTAGTTAATCTTGCATTATTGGTTAAAACTTTTATGAGATACATTGTAGCATTAGTACTTGGCCACAGTAGATATTAGATTAGAGTACATTCTTTCACTCTAAACAGCAATTCAACACTCGTAGGAAGTGTGGCATTGCATATCACCTATGCAGTCAGTATGGGTAAAAAGGATGTGAGCTGTTTTTTCCATCCATCTGGGGATGCATTTGGTCTGTAAACCAAAATTTAAATTCAACACGTCATAATACTTTGAGAATTGGGCAATTAAAGAAATTTATAAACCCCAGAATCATGACAAAAGGTCCTTATTAAAAAGTTCAAGAGATGCGAACTGGAAGAATGATCACCACATGGTCAGCCTCATAACACACGGATCAACTATGGTTCAATGGCTGTCATTACATACTTATTTTTAGGTTTTTAAGCCCATTATTCACTGGCCAACGTCCTCACAAATATAGGAAAACCTACTGCTACGATTTGGATAATAATTTGGTTCAAAGTTTATTAGTTAAGTACATATTTGAAATAGTGAAGTACTGTTTGATGAATAAATTCGTATTTTTCTGTTAATTCTTATTTAATAATCTTATAACTTATATGAACATAACTGAGATGGTAGAACTATTGCTAGTAGATAAACACGTGTATTTTTCCTTATTCATTGTTTTCAATTATTCAGTCATAGCTTATGCGAACTGCATTAGATTCTCATTAAATAGAACCTTATGTTGTGAACAAGTAGAAAGACTTGTAGATAATAACAATGTTTTAAAAACCGGACCGGTCAATGAACCGGAGGGGGGAGGGGTTCAAGGTTGGACCGGTCGGACCGGGGTTCAATGATTTTTCTTTTTCTTTTTTTAATTTAATTTAATGTATAATAGAAAACAAATACTAGATATAAACCACCTAATTGAACTCGTCAACTCATTAATTGTTTAAATATATTCAACTATACAAATTAATGAATTTATTATATTCAAATTCACAATAACTATAAAATTTACCATTAAAGTATGTTATTATATTTTTAAATATTTTAAATTACAATCTTGAACATTCTAAATTATTAAATCATATCTGTTGCTTGCTTTCACATTCTCTACTTTTTTAATATTGTCAAGACTTATTTTTCAATATAAAATTCAAATTTATTTCTAATACCAAATAATACAATTTGTATATAAGGCGGTTCGAGTAAATGTAATTTTTTAAAATAAAAAAATTTCTTTTGCCCTATTTTTTAATATAGGTTCGCATATCAAATGATTTTCAAATTTCAATTTTATTATCTTACTATTAGTTTAGATCTATTTAGTTTTTAAATTTTTTAATTTTTTACGTTTTTTTGTTACAATATCTAACGAGAGGTAATTTCTAACAGTTTTGTACCAATCAAGAATTTCTTAAAAGAGCCTAAACTTTATTTAAAATCGATTCTCAGGCTTTATCTACAGACGTATTCTCTCCAAAAAAAATTTTATTTTTGACGTATCGGACTATTGAGTGAGTCAATTTGACTTTGTACAATAGTCTTCAAAATAAAACTAACTGTAGACACCAAATTTTGACACACCTTTGGTAAAAATATGTGTGTTACTTTATTTTAGGGGGTACCTTTCATTTTTCGAGGGTCGATTAAAGTTTTCATGCAATTATATCTAATTTGTCATATCAGGGGCAAAATGGTAAGTTTACAATGTAAATATTAGTTTATTTTATTTTATTTCCTAAATACATAATTTTGCTATTTTTATCATTATTTATGATTTTAATAATTTGCGGGAGTCATTTATTATTTATTTAAAAATTTAGCATTTTTCATTCAACGGCACGTTTTCCAATGCATTATTTTTATGAGAATTTTCAAGTGAAAAGTTTTATATATGCATTTTGTATATTCATAAATTTTCTACAAAAACTTCATAATTTTTAGAGGTCATTTAGTATTTATTTAATTTTAGTCTTTTATTTATTAAGGGCACGTTTTTCGAGAATCCGTTAATCTTAAAAAGTTTGAGTGAAAATTATACTATATGTGCTTTATGTGATAATGCATGTTGTGTAAAATTTTTGTGATGTCATTTATTAATTTTCATAAATTTTATAATTTTTGCCATATTTAGGTCCGTTTTCCAATGCACTTTTTATTTACAATTTTCTTTATGAGAATTTTATCTATGAGCATTTTATAAATTTTATGTTAAAAAAAATTATTATTATTTTGTTTTTTTTTTGTTAAGACCATTTTGATATTTATTTTTAGTTGTATTTTTCTAATATTAAATTAACCTTTAAGTTGTTGCACTAAATTTTACCTTTTCTTTTTTATATAATGTTGTATTTCAGTTTTTTTTATATAATATAATTTAAAAAAAAAGGGTTCAAGTAGTTTTATTTTATTTTATTTTCATTTTTCATTTTCTTTATTTTCTTCTTTTTCCTTTTAAAAAAAAAAAAAAAGCAGGCTGCGTTTTGCAGCCTGCTGCTGTAGCAGCATGGCTGCTACAGCCATCAGAACAGCTTACACTCATCATCCCAACTTGCTCCTGGCCTAATCACATCACTTGCACTCATTGTTTATCAGATTTTTGGGGATTTTGATTGAGTTTTGGTTTTGACCATTTTCACACACAAACACACCAACACACGCCAGTTTTCATCCATCACCATTCTCTCAATATTTCTGTTTTTCCTTCTACAACTCACACAGAGATCATACACGCACCACACACACTCACTCAGTTCTTTCTCTCGGTCTCCCTCACATTCACACACAACCAAACCTGCACCCTCACTTCTCCCTCTCGGCTCCTTCACTCCCTCATCTCCCCTGCACCAAAAAAAACACACACACAGAACACACATTCACATAGCTCACACACATCACACTCCACAAACAAAACACCATTACACACCCCTGCATACACACACACTTCCCCTGCAAACACTCACGCACACGACACACACAAATCAAGCACACAAACCTGCACCAACACTCACTCATACCCTCTCTGCCTCCTCCTCCCAACTCCAGACACAAACACACATTGCACACACTTTTCCATTCTCCCTCACTCCTCAACCTCACCACAGACCACACACTTGCACGTTTTCATCCCACCAGACACATTCAAACACTCACACACACGGCACACACCTGCACACACATTCAAACACACCTCCACACATATTCAAACGCACAGAAACACACACAGCCAAGCAGAACACACAAAACACACACTCAGGACACATACACGCACAAGCACAATCACACAAAAAATCACTGTCCCACATACATACACGCACCAGCAACACACAAACACCATTCACACACCTGCACACCCCTGCATACACACACCATTACACAGAAACGCACACACAACACACAACACACCTGCATACACACCCCTGCAAATCAACCAAAAAAAAAAAAAAGAAACAGCAACAAAAACCAACAACAGCAGCAACCATCACCACCTCCACCATCGACGTCATCAACCAGCAACCCACTTCCATGCCCCTTCAAACACAGGTAAATCTCTGCTCTTTTCTTTTAGTACTTTTTATTATTTAATCAATGGAACAGATTGTTGAATGTTGTTTGGTTCTTGATAGAAAGAATTTGGGTCTTGATTCTGGGCAATTTTAGTTCGGTTTGAGGGATCGAAGAATGGGGATTTGGGGGGGGTGAGCTTATTTCTATCCAATTTGGGGAGAATTGATAAGAAACTGATTCTAGAATTTTGGGGGAAATAATTCGGATCTCTTAGAAAAGAGACCGAGTGAGAGAGAGAGAAATAGAGAGAGAGGAGAAATCGAGACCGGACGAGGAGAGAGACCAAGAGAGAAGAAGGTCCGGCAAGGAAAGTGAAACCGGACGGAGAGAACGACGGAGAGAGAGCCGGACGGCGAGAGAGAGAACAGAACCCGGGGGGGGGGGGGAAAGAAGAACCAGAGAAGAAAAAAAGAAGAAAAAAAATAGAAGAAGGGAGAACAGATCGAGGAAGAAGAAAGGAAAAGAAAGAAAAGAGAGAAAAGAAAGAAAGAAAGAAAGAAAAAAAGAAAAAAGAGAAAAAGAAAAAAAGAAAAAGAAAAGAAAAAGAAAAAGAAAAACCGGATAAAAAAAAAATAGTTTTGGTGAAACTACGTCGTTTTGACGTAGTTTCACTCAAAACTACGTCGTTTTGATCAGGTTAGTTTTTTAATTTGTTTTTAATTAATAATAGGTATTATTTTATAGTCCTTATACTTTCATTAATGCTACTGTGGCCCCGATGATTTCTGATTTGTGCATTTAAGTTTTTATTTTTTATAGATTGACCCCCATAATTTAATTTTATTTGCAATTAGGTCCCAATTAATTGCATTCAGATCCCTTAGCTTTTAGATAATTGTAATTTTTTCCCCTACATTTTTTAATTTCCATTTTTGACCCTATATTTTTCGGTAATTACATTTTGACCCTTGTAATTTTTCTGGAATTGCAATTTTACCCTCTGATATTTATGAAAATTGCAATGTTACCTCCCAAGCTTGCTGTTATTGTATTTTAGGCTTTAAATGTCGCTGGAATTCTATTTTAGTCCTTGAATGTGGCTGGAATTTGCAATTTGGTCCCTCACATTGCTGGAATTTTTGCATTTTTGTCCCCAAACTTGCTGGAATTTTATTTTTGGCCCCTTATTGTTGCTGGAATTTATATTTTGGTCCTTTATGTTGCTGGAATTTGTTTTAAGACCTCCATTAATTGTTAGAATTATATATTAGCCTTTTATTTGTTGCTGGAATTTGTATTTTTATACTTGTAGTTGCTGGAATTTTTTATTTTGGCCCTTTTATATAGCTGAAAATTATAATTTGACCCTAGACATTGCTGTAAATTAGGTATTATTTAATGACTTTGCTGAAATTATATTCTTGGACTTAAGTATTGCTGCAATTTTTTATTTTTGGGCATTATACTTGCTGAAAATTATATTTTTTTAGCCTTCAAATTTGTTGTAAACTATGTCATTACCTTAATTAGGGTTTAAAATTATAATTTTACCCTTTTGTTTGTTGTAAATTACATTTTCACCTTAGAATGTTGCCTAAATTTCCATTTTAATCCAAATCTTATAGTGTTTTACATTTCTTAAAAAAAAATTAAATTAAATTAAAATTAGTTAAGTCCTCAAAGCTTTAAATTATTTCTTTTCATATTTTCTTTATTTATTTTATCAAATTTATAATTAATGTTCTAAAATTGAGTCTTGTTAGTCTAATTAATGTTCAAATTAGTTTCTTTATTTTCCTTTTAGTTATTTTAATAATCATTATTTGGAGTGTTAAAAGTATGTATTATTGTATTGTATCTTCTATTATTATTATTATTTCTTTATTTATTTATTTACTTATTTATTTTTACTTAAACAATTTTCATGTTTCTTCCTAAATAATTAATTATTATTATCATTATTTTCTTCCTCTTATTTTGTTTATTATTGCTATGATTTGTTTAAATTATCGTAGTATGTTCATAGTGATCGATAGGAAATTATTCAATTAGTAGTTTATTTATTTGAATAGTGGTATTTTTAACATGTTTGTTCATTTTAGTAGCAATTTGTACCGGGTCTTCGAATAGGAGGTACCTCTATTACCTTTTTATTATTCTTTATGTGCTCTTACGTGCTTCTATGTGTTTTCTATGTGTTTTTATGTATATTTGTGCTTATAATTTTATCCACGTGTGAGTGTTTATTTATTTATGTCGTATTATTTACTCGAATTTAATTTTTGATTATTCAAAGAAATGTAATAGATAGGTAATATATTCTATTTAGCAAAATTTTGTATTTAGATAGTTAATGTAATAGATAGTTTATGTTTTATCTATTTAATTAAAACCTATGTATTTTAGATAGAAAATGTAATAGATAGCTTAGATAGGTTATCTTTTATTTTTATTTCTAGATTGTAATTAGGCTTTCCCGGTGTAATAGTTAAGGCTTTGTGTGCTATGTGTGCTATGTGCTTATGTGTTTTATTTGCTTTCTTTAGGATTTTGCATCTAGAATATCATGTTTATGTGTTATGTGCTCCTATGTGCTATTATTTGCTTTTATGTGATTATTGCTTTAATACATGCTTTATTTATTTACTTGCTTTAATTATATATGTGTATCGTCGCCACACTAGTCCAAAGCTAGTTGTGGGTAATTCCGGTTTCTTCACTAGTCCAACGTTAGCGGAGAACTTATAGAAAATAGGCTAGTCTAATGATAAGCCTTTAGGTCATTTTAGCATTAGGAACATTTTTCGTATGCATTTTATGACATTTCACACACATTTTATCTTTTTTAGGCTTTTTCCCATTTTCTATGAGTTTTTTATATATACTTTATAACTTATTACTTATTTTAACATCTATTTAGTGCATAACATTTAGATTCCACTACACATAGAATTTTAGGTCATTTGCGTGATTTCGACTAAGAAATAGTCATCTACTCACGTGGGAAGTGATGGCGTACATGTCGTTCCCCCCTCCGTGAGTAGAAACAGATAGTCACGAGTCTATTAGTCCTCCGCACCCTTTATGTTGCATCCCCATTTTCTTTGTTCACTTACTATCTATACTATTATTTTTCTTTTCTTTTGCACTCCATTCAGCATCTATACTCGTGACTCCATCGAGGTCTATATCCGGGTTTCGCAATTAATGCGATAATTCCGACCAAACCTCAGTGGAACATTTCGTCCCTTAACGGTATCCATTCTTAGGAATAGACTTGCATTCATATAGTTGCATCCAAATGTGATAAAATCTTAGGGTTACATTAGGAAAATTTAGACTAAACCCCGCAACTAGTTTCGGCTAGGTTGAACGAGTGCCTTAGGCGCAAGCCTTTGCCTTCCCTTTCTTCAATTGTGACTCCCGAACCTTTTTTCTCTCTTGTTTTCAAAGACCTGGAGTCGTCTAAAAGGATTTTTCTTGTTTTTCTTACATTTTTTCTCAAAAATCATTTCTGATCTTCTTATCTTTATAAAAATATTTTCTGGTGACTTGGTACACCAAAACTCAATACCAGGTGGCGACTCCGTTTTTTCACTAAAAAAAACCCTTTTTAGACTCTATTTTCGGGCCCAAAAACCGTCGCATTTTCAAAGTCCCATTTTAGGCCTTTTTTCTTTTTTTAAAATAAAGTATTTGTCTTGTCACATTTTTATCAAATCATTTTTTACAAAGCATCTTCTTTTCCGAACTCACTCCTCACACTTTATCATTTTATTATTTTCCTTCCTTCGAAAAATGGGGCGTGACACTAACAAGTAAATCTATTTGCTTAGTAGTTCTTAATTTAATCAATTATGTTTAATTTACACATTTTCTTTTTGTATGTCAAGAAAAGGTGGATATGTGATACTATAATAATATGATTTTAATCATCTAAACTGATTTTTAATTTTTTTAATAAAGAAAATAACTTTTGATCCACTTACTTTCAAAATGTCATAGGTGCTTATTATTGAATAATGATTAACCATAATTTAAAAATTTGCACAAATGCTGTACAAAAATACCAATTTAAACTTTTAATTAGGAGAATGTTTTAGGCATAAATGAATAATTAAGCAATTCAGATTAAAAAACTAATCTTAGTAGGAGAGATTTTGGTACAAGTAAATCCAAGATTTCTTTAATATAATGAATTTGGATGCCAAGATAAAAAGGTAAGAATAAATTAATTTCATTAAATATAATTAATAAAACAAACAAATAAATTAAAAAAGTAAGAATCAATTAAATTCATTAAAGATGATTAAAGAAAACAAAGAAACTAAAAATGTAATAATCAATTAACTTTATTAAAATGATTAAAGTAAAAAAAACTAAAGAAAGAACAAATAAAAAGGTTCCTAATACTAAAACAACAAACGCATGAGTGGTCTGGTGGATCCCGTGCAGCAAAGGACAAGGGGAGGTCGCAAGTTCGACTCCCGCGGGAGCCAAAAAATTTTTAAAAAGTCAAAATGTCAAAAAATCGACGATTCAATTCGGTTCGGCGGTTCAATTCGGTTCGCATGGTTCAACCGATTCTGAACGGTTCGTCTGGTCTACAGTATTTTGGATAGAACCGGACCGAACACAAGGCCGGTTTGCGGTTCAACCGGTCGAACCGGCCGGTTTGGTTCGGGTTTAAAAACACTGGATAATAATTCACCAACAAAGAAACCGTACACAAACTAGTGAAAATGAAATGGGTGCACGAGTATCATTTACCTCTTTAACTTTGCTTGGTGCTTCCACTTCAATGGGCTGGACTTCCTGTACTGATATCCATCAAAATACTATTGTACATTGTATTTAAAAAGATAATCAAATAGGGCTCTACACTGCCATTGCACACTTCCGGCTCAACACCAATCCATTCTTTTTAACACACTGGGCTTTATACTTTGGTCTTTGGAATCTACAAATGAGATTTTTTTCCACTTATGTAAACAATGTCTCATAATGTTGGCGTATCGTCGGAAATAGCTGGTGCTGTAACAAAACCAACAATACGATTCGAATTGATATATATACTGATGAGGAAAATTTTGTGAGAATGTGGATATTTGTTGAGGTATAAAGTATCGAAACAGGAAAGAGAGAGTCACATACACGTACTTAACTTTCAAGAATTTTCAATACTAGTGACAGTTCAGAGAGCAAAGGGGCGAATAAATTCTACGGAGAGCAATGGGGCGGACAAATTCTATTTCCCCTTGATCTTGACAATAAAATTTGTTTGCTTGTTGACTGCTTAAGATAGTTAAATATTTGTCTCTAATGACTCTTGTCACTTAATTTCAAATAAAATGAGGTTCTGTTTGCTTATTGACTGCTTAAGATAGTTAAATATTTCTCTAATAATCTCTTTGTCACTTAATTTCAAATAAAACATAAGGCATATCATAGTTCAAGAACAATATCGGTTTCTATCTCAAAGCCAATTGGCCTTGGGTGGGAATGATCCATGTATTTTATATATTAAAATATGATTCATTGGTAATCGATGTGGGATTTTGTCCTTTGACACCACCTCTCACGTGACCCAAACTTGTTGATACTCTCCTCATAATAGATACTAGACAGAGTACATTCTTTCACATTCTCCCAACCTTTTTTTTTATCAACCTTTCTATTGTCTCTAATTAAAAGTATTACCAAATTAATCTCTAAAACTCAAATTTCCTTCCACTCTTTAACAAACTAACCAAATCTACTTAAAACCCCTCTGTTCGTTTGATTTTGTTTTTCAAAAACATATATTTTAAAAACTTTAAACAGATTTTTTAACTAATTTTTATCTCACATACACATTTACCAAAAAGAATATCTAAAAATACTACAATAATTTAAAAAAAAATAGCCATCCAAATGAATATTTCCCAATTAAAAACTCAGTATTTGATAAATAGCCTTAACAATAAAAAAAATGTATTCACCTTTGAAAACATGACAGTCTTTAATTTTTTTTGTGAGAGCACTATTGGTAAGAACATCTAATTAATTCGTCACAATTTACACAAATAAAACATTGGGCACAAGTATTGTAGTCCAATTATAGATTGCATTTTGAATAAACTAATCATTTTTGTTGTCATGTTTTGAAGATGACGAGTCATTCTTGGCTCAGATGCACTTTAATAATGACATACATCTTTGTTGACTAGGCATGACTATAATCCCGGTTCAAAAACTGGACAATTCATGCGGTGCACTTTGATTTCATATATAGTAATACCGAGATTTAATTAAGAAAATGTATATCAATACGATAGTAATAGACGTGCAACCAAAGGAGATTCCAGCTGAAAATGTGAAACAAAATATAGTAATTGACGTGCAAAACAAAGGAGATTCTGGCTGCAAATGTGAAACAAAATAGTGCAAAATATGGAAAATGACATTGTCAAAAACTGTTACTAGATTTTTAGTTACAGACAAATTTTGATCGTATAAGGATTATTATCTATTACAAATTTTTATTCTTATCTAACCGATAACCTATACTATTAGTTTCTTACTTAAGTATCTATCTGTTTGTACGACCCAGAAGCAATTGGATAAACAACTAGCAGAAGATGATTAACTAAAGCACTTAGATGATAACAGTAAAAGTGACTGTTAGTGTCCCTGTTTAGGTGAGTGTTGTCTAAATGACTGTTAGTGTTTAATCTAACTTGTATAGGTGAGTTATTTGACAATTTGTCAAAAAAACAACTCTGTTTGGGTGAGCTTGTGTGCTAACAGTAAAAGATGAGTGTTAATTCATCCCACATTGACAACAGGTGTGGTAGTGTCCCTGCACTTAAGTTCCATGGGTTGATCCTTAAGTCAGCAATTGCCTTTTGAATTAACTTGTGGGGTGTGCTTAGGTGAGTGTTGTCTAAATGACTGTTAGTATTTAATCTAACTTATATAGGTGAATTATTTGACAATTTGTCAAAAAAACTTAGATGATTAGTTGAAAGAGTTAGTTACGGGGAACAATTACAGGTAGTTAGCAAAAGTAGTACTACTAGCAGTTAGTTAACAGCTTCTATTTTCATTCATGTGTAAATAAGCCAAAGACATGGAGGGACTTTTAGTTTTGGAGTCATTGTATGCTGTAATCTTCCTCTAATAATCAAATACAATTCCATTTTTCTCTCTCTATTCTCTCTCTTATCACCCTAATCTCATTTGCTTTCCCTCTTCCCTCAATTCCTCTTCTGTTTTCTCTCTTCACCTTAATTCATCTTCTGTTTTCTCTCAAATTTCTGATTTGACCATAATAATTGGTATCAGAGTAGCTGGTCCTTGGTAATTCTTGATTCTACATCCATGGCAGAAGGCATCCAATTGAAATTTCTGGAAGATCAATGGTCTAAGCAAGAAAATGGACTGCAGGGCCACATTGATTCTAAAAGAAATTCGGATGACAATTATTTCATTATTAATTCAAGCATGACTGGAAGTAGTGTGGTCAAAGCATTGGAGGATCTGGATTGTGCAACAGGATACAAGTCTTCAAAATGGAATCCAGCACTACTGAATTAAGAAGTTATTTGAGGGCATTGGCAAACCAGTTTAATGAAGTGGTAAAAGTCTTCATGGAAAAAGACCAAAGAAGATTTCCTTTACTTGATGAAAGTCAGTGGGTGAGAACTTCAGACATTCAAGCCAAGAAGGTGTGCAATTTCCATGAATCTAATGGCAAAACCTCAATGGTTTTCAGTTCCAACTCACCATATGAAGAAACCTGCAATATAATTCTTGAAGGACATTTCAAGAATCAGATTCTTGACTCCAAGAAAATGAAAGCAGTGGACTTCAACACTTTGTCAAGAATGTGTACTAAGGAAATTTTCATAGACAGTTTGACTCATGAAGAGCCAATTGCGGTTGCTGAAGAAAAAATAGGATTACATACTTATTTTTGGGTTTTAAGCCCACTATTCACTCGCCAACACCTTCACAAATATAGGGAAACCTACTGCTACGATTTGGATAATAATTTGGTTCAAAGTTTATTGGTTAAGTACATATATGAAATAGTGAAGTACTGTTTGCTAAATAAATTCATATTTTGTCGGTTAATTCTTATTTACTAATCTTTTAACTTATATGAATGTAACTGAGATGGTAGAACTATTGCTAGTAGATAAATACATATAATTTTGCTTAATCATTGTTTTCAATTATTCAATCAAGGCTTATGTGTACTGTATTAGGTGCTCATTATAGATTTTCGCCAATTTGTCATAAATTAGTATACTTGGTGTATGTGCGAAATTTTAGATTTTTGAAATTAAATTGAGAAAAAAAATTCCGACCAAAATTTCTAGCTCTTACAAAATAGAGGATTGGAGTGAGTGAGTGAGAATATGAGGAACTAAATAGAACCTTGTGTTGTGAACAAGTCCTGTGAACAAGTTGAAGGACTTGTAGATAACGATTCACCAACAAAGAAACCGTACGCAAACTTGTGAAAATGAAATGGGTGAGCATCATTTACCTCTTTAACTTTGTCTGGTGCATCCACTTCAATGGACTGGACTTCCGGCATTGATATCCATCAAAATAGTAATTCAAATAAAATATGTTGTTTTAAAAAAGATAATCAAATAGGGTCTACTGCAGTTGCAGACTTTGGGCTCAACAACTATCGAGTTCTTTAACACTCTGGGCTCTACACTTTGGTCTTTGGAATCTAGAAATGAGATTTTCTTCACTTAAGTGAAAAATGTATCACCATGTTAGTGTATCATCGGATGTTGCTGGTGCTGTAACAAAGCCAACCATACGATTCGAATTGGTATTATATCATTGAGGAAAATTTTGGTGAAAGTGTGGATGTGTTTGACGTATAAAGCACCGAAACAGGGAAGAGATAGTCACATACATGTAGTTAAGTTCAAGGATTTTCAATTATTAGTGATAGTTGGGAAATCAAAAGGGCGAATAAATTCTATTTCTCCTGGATTTTGACAAAAAGATTCTATTTGCTTAAAATAGTTAAATATTTGTCTATAATAATCTCTTCGTCACTGAATTTCAAATAGAATACAGGGCATAGATATTATAGTCCAATGATCTATCGGACTGAATTTGTGATTAGCAAGAATTTAATATCACAGGCACAATAACATGCGAGCGCACAAGATTGGACCTGCATGGGCAAAACAAAATTATACGCTCAACTAGCACTGCTGTTAATTATTTAACCGTGCATTTTGTCCTCCCTCCCTTTTTTTCTTGAGAATTTTTGGAGGTGAAATCAATCTTCACCGCAACGTTCACTAAAAGATATTTTCCTAACACAATTTCATATATAATTTCCAATATATTCTCTAAACTAATCACTTCTCCCTTCCTATTTTTTAATTGCCACGGCCCGAGCTTGAATCCCTAGACCTTTGGAAGGGGAGCACACTTGTAAGCTTGGTCGGTTCTAATGGCACTTTGGAACATGCAATATAAACCGGAAATGCACGTCAACAGTACATTGGAGACATTGCAGCATTAGTACTTGGCCACACAGTGGATACTGGATAGAGTATAGTCTTTCATTCTAAATAGCAATTCAGCACTTAACAGGAAGTGTGGCAATGCATATATTCTACACAGGTAATACTTTATTTTTTTATTGAAAGGTATTAGGATTCAAATGCAGAAATTAAAGATAACTATTTGAGAAATAAAAAACACAACAATTTAATGAGAATAAAAACAACTCAAAATATGAGTGATACACACAAGATTTAACGTGATTTGACTTAATTACTACTTAGGTGCCATTTGGTAAAACTAAAGTCTGAAGTCTTAAATCTAAAATCTGAAATTTAAGTAATGAAAATATTAAGTTGCTGAATAAATAAAGTTATACCTGTTTGATAATTAACTGAATTTATACACTGAATTCAAATATTTTACCTTATTAATATAATTATTTTATCTTAAAAAGTTGAAATAATTTATTGATAATATGCATGACAAAAGAAGATATTATTTTGTGAGAGATAAATGACAAATGCATTTGTGTGTGAGAATGTGTGTGAGAGAAAGTATATGTATATGTGTAAAAGTGTAATAGTGTAAAAATGTATATGTATGAAAGTGTATGCAAGTATGTGTCGCGCCCCATTTCGAAAGAAGTGAGTCGGGAAAAGGAAAGGGATTAATTGTTGTTGTGGTGTTTAGTTATGTGGAAAAAGAGTTCAGGTTTTTGCAAAATGATTTTAGAAAATACTTTACAAAAATTGGTTTGACAAAAGACGTAATTTTTAGAAAATGCTTTATTTTGAAAACACAAAGAAAAGGGCCTAAAATGGAACTTTGAAAATGTGACAATTTTTGGGCCCGAAAATAGAGTCTGAAAAGGGTTTTTAGTAAAAAAAAACGGAGTCGCCACTTGGTATTGAGTTTTGGTGCACCAAGTCACCAGAAAATATTTTATAAAAGGTGAGAAAATCAAGAATGATTTATTTAGAAGATGATTTTTGAGAAAAAATGTAAGAAAACAATAAAAACCTTTTTAGACAACTCTAGATCTTTTGGAAACAAGAGAAAAGGTTCGGGAGTCACAGTTGAAGAAAGGGAAGGCAAAGGCTTGCGCCTAAGGCACCCTTTCAACCTAGCTGAAACTAGTTGCGAGGTTTGGTCTAAATTTTCCTAATATAACCCTAAGATTTTATCACATTCGGATGCAACTATATGAATGCAAATCTAGTCCTAAAAATGGATATCGTTAAGGAACAAAATATTCCACTGAGATTTGGTCAGAATTATCGCATTAATTGCGAAACCCGAATATAGACCTCGATGGAGTCACGAGTATAGATGCAAAGTGGAATGCAAAAGAAAAGGAAAATAATAATATAGATAGTAAGTGAACAAAGAAAGTGGGAATGCAACATAACGGGTACGGGGAACTAATAGACTCGTGACTAACTATTCCTACTCACGGAGGGGGGAACGGCATGTACGCCACCGCTTCCCAGGTGAGTAGATGACTATTTTCTTAGTCAAAATCACACAAATAACCTAAAATTCTATGTGTAGTGGAGTCTAAATGTTATGCACTAAACATTTGTTCAAAATAGATAATAAGTGATAAAGTACATACAAAAAATCATACAAAATGGAAAAGGCCTAAAAAAGAAAAAATGTGTGTGAAATGGCATGAAATGCACACGAGAAATGATTCTAATACTAAAATGACCTAAAGGCCTAGCATTGGACTAGCCTACTTTCTAGAAATTCTCCGCTAGCATTGGACTAGATAAGAAAACGAAATTAACCACAACTAGCGTTGGACTAGTGTGGCGACGATACACATATATAATAATAAAGCAAGTAAATAAATAAAGCACAGATTAAAGCAATAATCACATAAAAGCACATAATAGTACGTAGGAGCACATAGCACACAAGCATAATATTCTAGATGCAAAGTCCTAAGGAAAGCGAATAAAAACACATAAGCACATAGCACACATATCACACAAGAGCCCTAACTATTACACCGGAGAAGCTTAATTAAAATCTAAAAATAGAAAGAGAAAATAAATGATAACCTATCTAACCTATCTATTACATTTTTTATCTAAAATACATGGGCTTTTATTAAATAGATAAAATATAAACTATCTATTACATTAACTATCTAAATACAAAAATTTTGCTAAATAGAATATTACCTATCTATTACATTTCTTTGAATAATCAAAAATTAAATTCAAGTAAATAATATGACATAAAGAAATACTCACACATGAATAATAATTATAAGCACAAAGAGATACATAAAAAAAACATATAGAAAAACACATAGGAGCACGTAAGCACATAAAGAAAAATAAAAGGGTAATAGAGGTACCTCCCATTCGTAAACCCAGTACAAATTGCTAAGAAAATCAACAAACATGTCAAGGTACCACTATTTAAAGTATAAAATATGAAATACTTAAAATTGGGGATAAAATGTCAATTTTGAGCAAAATTAGGGGCTTAGAATAAAATTTCAACAAGTATCTAGGGCTTAAAACTAAGATTTCAGCAAGTTTAGGGACTTAAACTAAAATTCCAGCAAGTATAGTGAACTAAACAAAATTCCAGCAAGGTTGGGGGGACAAAAAATAAAATTCCAGCACTGGTAGGAACCAAATTACAAAAATTTCAGCAACTTTCAAGGGTTAAAATACAATTCCAGCAAACTTGGGAGTAAAATTGCAATTTCAGCAAACATTCAAGGTTAAAATTCAAGTTCTAGCTACTTGGGGGGCAAAAATGCAAAATTTCAGCCATGTGAGGGACCAAATTTACAATTTCCAGCAACATCCAAGGGCTAAAATACAATTCCAGCAAACTTGGGGGGTAAAAACAAAATTTCCAGAAATATTGGAGGGTAAAAAGGTAATTCAGAAAAGTATAGGGGTCAAAATGTAATTTTATAAAAATATGGGGGTCAGAATACAAATTAACAAACATAGGGGCAAAAATTATAATTATATAAAAGTCAGAGGACCTAAATGCAATTAATTGGGACCTAATTGAAAAGAAAATAAAATTATGGGGGTCAATCTATAAAAAATAGAAACTTAAATGCACAAATCAGAAATGCTCAGGGCCATAGTAACATTAATAAAAGTATAAGGACTATAAAATAAATACATATTATTAATTAAAAAAACAATTAGAAAAACTAAACCCTAAACAAAGTAGTTTTGAGTGAAACTACGTCAAAACGACGTAATTTCACTAAAACTCTTTTCTTTTTTTATTACCCGGTTTCCTTCTTCTCTCTCTCTCTCTTTTTTCTTTCTTTCTTTTTCTTCTTTCTTTTCTTCTTTCTCTTCTCTTTTTCTCTCTTTTCTTTTTTCTTTCTTCTTCCTTCCTCGATTCTCTCTCTCGGATCCTCTCTGTCTGTGCTTGCTCTCTCTCTCAATTTCTGATCTCTCTCCGTTCTCTCTCTTCTAACTCTCTGACTCTCTCTTTTTTTTCTCTTTTTTTTTTTCAAGTTCTTGATTTCTCAAATTAATTTTTTCCAAATCCCAAATCCGAAATCATGAGCAAATCCATCAAAAGCCAACAATGAAGCACAATTTTAGTGTAATAAAGCTATGCAACAAAACAAAAAAAAAAAAGAAAAGAAAAAGTGTTGAGAGCTACCTGATTTAGGGAGATGGAGGTAGCGTGATTTCTGGTAGGCGATGGGCTTGCTTTTTCTCTCCTCTTTTTTTTTTTTTTAATGCAAGTGATAATTTGGGGCTGCAATTTGTTTCTGCAGGTGGATTTTTTTTTACTACATGGCTGATTCTGTAGGAATTGTAGGGGTGTGTGTGTGTGTTTGCAGGGGTGGGCGTGTGTGAATTGAATGTGTATCTGGCTTTGTATGTTGTATTGTGTGTGCGTGAGTCTGTGTGTGTGCCTGTGTTGTTTTTTGGTGAAGTGCAGGTGAATGTGAATGTTGCAGGTGTGTGTAGTGTGCGTTTGTGAATTGTGTAGATTGAGAGTCGAGAGAAGTGAGGAGGGAATTGTGTGTGAGTTGTGTCTGTGAGTGCACCGTGTGTAATGTGTATGTTCTATGTGTGTAATTGGCACTGTGTTCTTGTTGTGAGTGGAACTTGTGTGTGGTGTGTTGTGAGTGAATTGGTGTGTTTCTACTTGTGAGGAGTGAAATTGTGGGGAGTAAAGTGTGTGTGTGTGTGTGTGTGTGAATTTGTGAAGAATGCAGGTGTGTTGTGCCTGTGCGTATGAATGTGTGTTTTGTGATGTCTGCGTGAACTTGTGAAAAAAATGGTGTGCACTTGAGGTGTGTGCAGAAGTGTGTCTGATGGAAGAAGAAAACTGAGAGGGGGTCTGAATGGTGAGTGTGTTTTGTGGAGGGAAAGGGGAGGCCGAGAGAGTTGAGGAGAGGTGCGTGTGTGTGCTTGTGTTCTGGTGAGAGAAGAACCAGTGCAGAGAGTGGAGAAGTGAGTTTTTAGGTGAAATGAGAGTGCAGGTGTGTGATGTGAGAATTGAGAGGGAAGAGAGGTGGGTTAAGTAGAATTGGAGGTGTAGAAAGTATGGTTGGGGCTGTCATTGCAGAAAACAAACAGCAGCAGCAACGCTGCTGCTGCTGCTGTTCATCTCTTTTTTTTTTTTTTAATGAAGAAAACAAAAAAAATGAAAAAATAAAAAATAAAATAAAATAAAAACTACTTGAATTCTTTTTAAATTATATATTAAAAATTGAAATACAACATTATAAGAAGGAAAAAAGAAAAATTCAGTGTAACAAATTAAAAGTTAATTTTACGTTAGAAAAATACAATTTAAAATAAATAACAAATGGGTTTTAAAATAAATAAATAAATAAATAAATTATGAAAATTTTCTTTACATAAAATCTATAAAATGCACACATACAAAATTCTCATAAAGAAAAATTTAAAATAAAAAATTGCATTGGAAAACGTGACCTAAATATGGCAAAATTATAAAATTTATGAAAATTAATAAATGACATCACAAAAATTTTACACAACATACATTATCACATAAAGCACATATAGTATAATTTTCATTCAAAAATTTTAAGATTAACGCATTCTTGGGAAACGTGCCCTTAATAAACAAAAAGATAAAAAATAAATAAATACTAAATGACCTCTAAAAATTATGTAATTTTTACAAAAAATTTATAAATATACAAAATATACATATAAAATTTTTCACTCGAAAATTCTCGTAAAACAAAGTGCATTGAAAAACGTGCCATTAAGTTTAAAATACTAAAATTTTAAACAAATAATAAATGACTCCCCAAAATCATTAAAATTATAAATAATGATAAAAATAGTAAAATTGTATATTTAGGAAATAAAATCAAATAAAATAATATTTACTTGGTGAAATTACTATTTTGCCCCTGATGTGACGAATTAGACGTAATATACACAAAAATTATAATTGGTCCCTGAAAATAAAAAATACTCCCTAAATAAAGTAATACGCATATTTTATAAAAGGTGTGTCAAAATTTGGTGCCTAAAGTATGTGAGAGAGAAAATATATGTGTGGAAGTAAGAAAAAAAATAATATACTTATGTATGTGTGTGTATGTGTGTCTGAAAGTGCATATGTAAGAAAAATTGCACATGGAGGAGAATATGTGCATATATGCATGTGTGCGTGCGTGCATAGTGTATGTTTGCTTGTGTGAGAGAGGAAGCGAACGTATGTATTTGTGTGCAAGTGTGTGTGCACGTGTGTGTGAGAGAGAGAGATTGTACGTGTGAGAAGGAGTGTGTGTATGTGATAAAAAAAAATTTTTATGTTATTACGTGTGTGTGAGGAAAAAAAATATATGTGTGCAGTTGCAGTAATGACTGTGTGTGTGTTTGCGTGTGTTGAGTGTGTGTGTGTGTGTATGTGCAAAAAAATGTGTGTGAAAGAATATGTTTGTATGTGTGTGTGCATCAGTGAGTGTGTGAGGATGCCTGTGTGAAAGAAGGGGGGGAGAGAGAGAGAGAGAGAATACTACATGTATATAAAATTCAGCAAATTAAGTGAAAAATTTTCACTTAAAATTTTGTGTACAAATTAAATAAGTGCTTAATGTATTAAGTAATAAAGAAATTTGGTTATCAAACACACTGAATTCAAAAAACTCTTAATGTATTAATTTTCAGCATTAAGTGGTGTTATCAAACACCTCCTTAGTTTGGGAGTTTGAGATGGAAAAGAAAAAAAAAAAGAAGAGGTAATAAAAGAAAAGAAGGGAAGGGAAAGTTTCTTTTCCTTTCCTTTCATTTCCTCCCAAATTTGGGAGGAAAAATTTTGGAGAATAAAAGGAGAGATTTTCATCCATTTCCTTTCTTTTCTTTCATTATTTTTACTCCCAAACAAAGGAAAGTGGTTAAGAATCTTTTTTTTTTTCATTTCCCTTCTTACTCCCAAATAGAGGAATTGTTTAAACAGCCTTTCTCTTCCTTTCTTTTCTCTCCATTTCCTTCCACCCAAACTAGGCATAAACCTACATCCATGGAGAGAAAATTGCTTTTTATTTTGACTAAAAATAAACAAATACAAGATAACAACTTGTATCCCAATCTCAACTCTTTGTATTCCTTCTCTCACTACTAAGAACTGTCTCACCCTTTCTCTTGTATGTCTCTTGACAATGCTAATTCACCTATTTAGAAGGCACACTACTTGACCAATGCCTAAATAATCAAAGAAACATCTTGCCTTAAAATATAAATCTGACAATTAGGAAATTACTTGGCAATTACTATAAGAAATTAGAATAAATAGGAAATTACTTATTCTCCACACAAAAAAGAAAATTACTAAGAAAACTTGCCAATTTCCTAACAATCTCCACCTTGGCAATTTTTCTTTTATCACACAGCAAACTAATAAAAAATAAACCTACTCGCCTTTAATTACCAATTATCATGGTGCCTAGCTACACATACTGAATCAATACGATCCTGTCTCCACTTGATTCGATCGACAAATGAACATGTGTAGCTAATCGAGTCCAAATCTCAGTTAACTCGTGAGAGTGGCCTCAATTTACCCTCTCCCTTTGTAAAAATTTTCTCTTTGCCACCACTTGGTATTTGGAAGCAATCTTAGGTCCCTTATTTGTGAACTCCACTTCCAATCCATTAAGGTTGCCAAATGGTACAAATTTCTGTTCTTTTTCCTTTCAACAGGATCATCTTGCTACATGTGAGTTTCAAGACACCAACTCCACTAAAATACTTGTAGCCTTCAGAGTTGAATTGGATTAAAAAAAAATTAGATTCCTTCGTATCTTTGGGACATATGCCACACCACCCAAAAATGAAGTGTTCCATCAAGCCTTTTGATTTTCAAAAAGCTCCAACACCCTTGACTGCACAAGTACATCCATCATCCAAAGACTTAAAACCTACCTTCTTTGCTTGAAGTGTATCAAAATAATCTTTCTTGGAAGAAACATGTAAAGACTACTAGAATCTAAAATCCATCCAACACGGGACGAAGTATCCATACTGGAATGATCTCACAAAGTATAGATTGAAAGAAAGAACACAAAAAAGATGAAAGCAGAACAGGAAAAAATTTAAGGTAGAAATGCGGGCAATTTAGAGAGAGAAATGCGAAGTTTTATTGAGGATAAGAAGAGAGACAATTATTTTGCACAAGTTGTCTTCTACATAGCCTAATGTTTTCTTTTATGTCAGTACAATGCAGTAGAATCCTACCTAGAAGAAGTTTACAAATCAGGAAACTAACCAACTGAATGTTGACAACTGTTCCTAATTAACTCTAACAAACTTTATTCCTTTCAGCTGCTTTTCCCGCCATTTTGATTACTACATTTTTCCCTTTTTATTCCATCCCCTTATTAAGTCTGCTAGTCTTTGGTCATTACATACGCCCCTCCTTAAAACAAATCCTAGTCTCTAGGATTTGAAATTTGGAAGATGAGTTTTAATCACTGAACAGTCTTCCCCAGTGGCATCTTCCAAGTCCATGTTAGCCCACTGAATCAGGATTTGTTCTACTTCCAAGTTGTTCCTTTTGATAGTTCTCCTGTCCAAAACTACAACTGGAGCCACTTGAAGGTCTCCTTCATCAATGACTCTTAGTAGTTCATTGCTCACCACAGCATCTTTAATAGACTATTTTAGCAAAGAAACATGAAAAGTAGGATGAATAGAGGCTCCTTCTGGCAGTTTGAGCTTGCATGCCACTCGTCCTACCTTTTCCAACACCTCATACGATCCATAATACTTAGCAGCTAGTTTCAAATTCTTAGTGCAACTGCGGTCTGTCTATAAGGTTGAAGTTTCAGATTCACTATATCTCCAACCTTAAAACTTCTGTCGACCTTAAAACTTCTGTCGCTTCAATTTCTGTCTGCATTTTGCTTCATTCTATTATGTGGTTCATACAAATTATCTCTCTGCAGCTGCTAGACATTTCTTCCACCTGGTTGGTAGTTGTAGACACATACACCTCAGATAATTTTTCACACATCAATAAGTATGTTTGAATTTGACGTGATGATACGAGCAGAGTTTATAAAAGCTTTTACACCTAAATTTCAATAAATTTAGAGCAGGTTTGGTTTATAAGTGTGAGAGACTAGAATGAACATCGAAATTGTGAAAAATTAGTATGCCTTCTAACTCATAATTCTTTTGTCCAGTGCTCTTAAATTTTCGACTATAACAATTCAATAACAATGAGGATATAGAATGATATTCGGCTTTGGATTTTTCTTCATCATAACCCAAAAAGCCATGGCATCTATTCATAGCTTGTTTTGCCATTTGTCATTGGAAAATTTTTTGGCTTGTATCATAATAATGAGCAGGACCAATTGCCTATACAGTCAACTTTGAAACAATAAGCTTTCACATTTGACAAAAAACATTTATTACCATAATTTAATTAACAGATACTAGTAGTTTTATATTTAATATAGTCTAACAAAATCCATTATTTTAGTAAAAGGGGCCCATTAATTTTTCTGACTAGAACTTATTTTTTAGTCTTACATTAAATTAAATTCAGATCATGTTTCACATCAGGTCGCGTTATTTTGAGAATTGTGTTGAAAAACGTATTGTACTTATCCTTTCATTTAATTTTTTTTGCCTGTACTGGACTGTAAAATAATAGAAAAAAGAATATCTTAGACAGAGAGTGAATTCCTTACCTTAAATAGAAAAAAAAAAAGAGTATCTAAAAACATTCTATACCATATTTGTCCTTCACCTTCAATTTTTTTTTGAGCAAAAAATAATAGTATATTTTATAGATGATAATAATTTGAGTTTGTACAAAGACCAGTATTTGGCCACTCCATAACCAGTTTTCAATTTTGGCAGTTGAGTGGGACTCTCCTCCAAGAACTGACTACTACATTTACTGACAATCGTACTTCTTGAACGACATCACTGGGAGCCATGTGTTTCTTTTGATGTAAACGTTGACCCACATCTGTCCTCCACCTTCAATTTATTGGCTAAGTGTATTGATCGGCAATTATCTTGGGCACACAGCGTCCGTGATTGCGTTCAATAATATCGACAATTATATACACAAGAGGTTCACAGAAACTTAGGAATTCCAACCATTCATATTTGGTACTTATCCTATAAGTAACAAACCTAAAGAATAGGGAACACAGCTCACAACTCAGACTAAACAGCCCAATCCCAGCTACATCACAATGAGAATTTGGGATGCCCTAAAAAGTGTCCATATAGCAATAATTACCTTGCCAAGGTAAATACCTGTGGAATCATTTAGGAACGATTACCTTGCCAAGGAAATAATTGTGGAGATTCAATGCATTGTCACGGTGCAATTGAAGTTCACAGCCACCCATTTTTCCATATTCACAACAATTTATCCATCTAGAACTATATCTGTAAATAAATTTCTATTTGACAAGTCAGCCATGCGAAAAATATTCTCTGTAACGTTAAGATCTTGAATCTCATACTTGTTCATTATACAAAACAGTTAGGTTCCAAACACTTGTAGCATAATTTTCATGTAACTATTTCATAGAAATCACATCGATTATCAAAAGTATTGGCAATAACAACAAGAATGAAAGATTTATAAAGTTCTTCCCCATTCCTTTATCTCTTTTCAATATACAGTAGTTAACTTCTAGTACACTTCGTATCACAAAATTCTACTCCTAGCTTTAAATTCAATTTTGAATTAACAGAAGAATCGGACCTAAGCTTTGCTTTTGACTTTGGCAAAAATTCTCAGCACGTGAGATCAGTTGTACTAGCAGGTTAATAGATTTCCTGTGATGTAATTAATCTAACAATAGCACTTATCAAATGTTTGCAAGACAAAATTTTTCCAGTTTATAATCAAATTAACTGATTTTTGAAACCTCTTTGCTATCCTATTGACAATTTCATCTGTATTAGATACCTCAATTGCAGTTGCGTTTGCAGGCGAATTCAGAACTGAGCCAGCCTATGAATTCTTGAGGAAAGTGAAGAAAAAATACTCCAATGACTCTACACTGACGGTAATTGACATGCAAAAACAAGAGATTCGGCCTTGGAAGCTACTATTGTGCCCGGGAAATCAACATTCGTCTCCGCACATTTCTTGACCTAATTAAGTTGAATATGTAGAGAGAGTTTTCCAAGATAGTGCACAATTTGCGTTTTAGACCCCAATTCTACAATTTACGTAGAAATGTGGAGGTGTTTTGATAAAAATGATTGGCATTGTTTAACTATTATTCTTTATCTTGATTATTTTGATAATCAATTATTAAAAACTAATTATATTATAAACAATTTCAATAAAATCTAGCTTGACTAACTTGTTACGAATAAACTTTTTGAATATGTTAATTTTAATATTTTTGGATGTCTATCATGCAGGCAAGAATATCTATATGATATAATCTGACAACTTTTCACTTGCTTGTTTATGTGTTTGCTATATACAAATCAAGTCACATTGGATAAAAGAAGTAATCAAAACAAATAAGGGCCAACACTACAGCTTCATACTTTGCCCTACAACTTTCTTTTTTTAGCAAACCATACAGCTCTTTCGAATCTAGAAATGAGAGAATTTCTCTGATTATGAGAACAATGACCACATTGTTGTGCTCGTTGGCTGTTGCTGGTGATTTGACAGAACAGAAGCCAAGAATATATATAATTCGATCTGGTGTACAAAGGTGTGGAAAGTTTTGTGAGTATCTGGACAGTTTTGGCAAATGAAGGTGAAAAGATTTAGGATGGAGAAAACAGATCTCTTTTCTGTTATTGATAAAGATGAACTTTCAGTCTACATATATACATACATCAAAACTCCTAAGATATAGCCGGTAATTACGTAACTACACAAAATCGTAAACTCCTTATGTATAGCCCCTAAATACGTGACTGAATTTCCTATAATACAAGTCTACCTAAACTACAACATCTTCTATATATACAATATCCAATACTCCCCCTCAAGTTGGTGCATGAAGATTTTGAATGCCCAACTTGCTAAGGAGATGTTTGAACTGATTACGACCAAGTCTCTTTGTCAATATGTCTGCCAATTGTTCGTTCGTACGCACATGGCTCGTAATAACATTTCCCGGTTGTATTTCATCACAAACAAAGTGACAATCAACCTCAATGTGTTTCGTTCTCTCATGGTACACAGGGTTGGCAGCAATATGTAACTGCTGCTTGACTATCACAATACAAGCATGCAGAATTTTCAGCAGAGACTCCCAAGGATCGTAAAAGTTCTTGCAAGCCACTTCAACTCACAAGTCGTGGTAGCCATGGAATCGATACTCAGCTTCGGCAGAGGAACGTGACACCGTATGCTGCTTTCTTGGTCTTCCAAGAGATAGGTGATTTACCCAATAACACTACATAACCTAGTCAAAGAACGACGAGTCAAAGGACAAGCTTGCCCAATCTGAATCACAATAAGCCAACAATCTCAAATCACTATCCGATGACAATAATATGCCTTGTCCAGGACTTCCCTTCAAATACCTTACAACACGCAATGCTCCTTCCCAATGATCCAGTCTCGGATTTTGCATAAACTGAGCTAGTACATGAACTGAATAACAAAGTTCAGGTCTAGTGATGGTCAAATATATTAGACGTCCCACCAATCGTCGATATCGTTCCGGAATCACCCATCAGTGTTCCATCTGCAAGAGCTAAACGGTGATTCTGCTCAATTGGAACCAAAGCTGGCTTAGATCCTAGCAATCCGGTCTCTGTAATAATATCAAGTGCATACTTTCTCTGACACAGAAATATTCCTTCAGGTCCACGGGCTACTTCAATGCCAAGGAAATATTTAAGCAACCCAAGATCTTTCATATGAAAGCACGAGCTAAGATATTTTTTGAGTTTATTTATAGCATTGGCATCATTTCCAGCAATAATCAAATCGTCCACATACACCAGCACATTTAGACAAGTGGAATTCTTGCAATGAGTGAATAGAGAATAATTAGAATAAGATTGAAGAAATCCATATCTTTTTAACACAGTTGTCAACTTAGAGAACCAACATCTTGGAGCCTGTCTTAATCCATATAAAGATTTCTTCAACTTGCAAACTTTCGTTTGATCGAAGGATGAGAAACCTGGAGGCAACTTCATGTAGACTTCCTCATTCAAATCCCCATGCAAGAAAGCATTATTCACGTCCATTTGATGCAGCTCCCATTTCTTTACTGCCGCCACAGCCAACACTGTTCTTATTGTAGCCATCTTCGCCACCGGAGCGAAAGTTTCATTGTAGTCAATTCCTTCAATCTGGTTATTTCCCAATATCACTAATCGTGCCTTATATCTCTCAACCGTGCCATCTGACTTGTACTTTATTTTGTATACCCATTTACATCCTATGGCCTTTTTGTCTGCAGGCAATTGCTCAAGAGTCCACGTTCCGTTGTCTTCTAGTGCCTGAATTTCTTTTCTCATGGCATCCCTCCATTTCTTGTCTTTTACTGCCTGTGCATATCCTTTAGGCTCAACACCAGCATTAACTGCAGCTAGAAAACATCGATGTCTTTGCGAAAATTTAGCACATGTCACATAATTGGATATAGGATAAGGAACCATACCTGAGAGACTCTGCTTGGAGTTGGGCTTAGCACGAGTGGGGTCTTTCAAACACCTAGCACTATAGGTGACAAAATCCTTCAACAAAACCGATGGTTTGGGCTGTCGATGTCCTCTTCCCAAATTCCCTTCTTCATTTCCCTTTATACCTCCTACACTGTCATCATCCTCTCTTAGTGTCTCAATTCTATTAACACTCCCCCTTGCATGTTCAATGTCAACTCCCTCTGTCAAGTTTTCATCTTGATTATTCGACACATTTTCTATGGTTGCATCAACGTCCATCTCATCATGAATTGCCGTATCTATTGTTGGTTCAAAACGAATTTCAGCGGCTCTTTCTTTATCCTCACCATATGGAAATACATTCTCATGGAATATCACATCTCGTGAAACAAAGTATTCTCCTTTTTCCACATCATATAGACGCCATCCCTTCTTGCCCCAAGGATATCCTACAAAGATACATCTTCTACTTCGCTCACCAAACTTATCTCTTTCACGTGTGATCCGTCGGGCATAACAAAGACACCCAAACACCTTGAGACACTCATACTGAGGTACCTTGCCAAACAAAACCTCATAAGGAGTCTTCCCATCAAGTAGAGAAGAGGGGGTTCTATTTATCAGATATTTTGCAGTTAGCACACACTCACCCCAAAACCGAATAGGCAACTGAGCCTGAAACCTCAATGCTCTAGCCACGTTTAGTATGTGTCTATGTTTTCTTTCTACTCGTCCATTCTGTTGTGGTGTTTCGACACAAGACATTTGATGCAAGATTCCTTGACTTTCAAAATATGATTTCAAACATGTAAATTCAGTCCCATTATCACTACGAACAATTTTGACTCGTTTCTTAAATTGACGTTCAATCATCGCACAAAAATTCCTAATTGTTTGTTCTACTTGTTTCTTTTCAAGCAGCAGATAAATCCAAACAGCACGTGAAAAATCATCCACAATTGTCAAAAAATATATTGCACCACAAGATGCAGGTTCTTTGTAAGGACCCCACAAATCACAATGAATTAAAGCAAAACATTCATCAGCTTTATTGTCACTTTGACGAAAAACTCTACGAGTTTGTTTAGCTCGATAACAAACATCACAAAATTCATAATTACTACTTCTAGTAACAGTTTTGCTTCCAATTTTAAAAACATTAGACAAAGCTTTCTCACATGGGTGTCCTAACTGTCGGTGCCACATTTCATTCTCATTTTTTCCACTGACTTTATTGGCTTGCACTGATGCTGTCGGTTGGAAAAGATAGACCCCATCGCATTGCTCACCCGCTCCAATCAGAGTCTTCGAAGCTAGGTCCTGTATAACACACAACTGATCAGTAAATGTGACAATGCTTTTTAGTTCTTGTGCTAATTTGGCTACAGAAACTAGAGTACAATTCATCTGCGGAACAAACAAAACATGGTTTACATATATTTTGTTTCCTAAGCACAATTTTCCTTCTTTCACAGCCATTGTATGTTTTCCATTAGGCAATCTCATACGACATGGTGCAATATCTCGAACATCAGATAACAGGCTCTCATCACCAGTCCTATGATGTGAGGCTCCTGAATCCACAATCCAGGCATTTAGTGATGAATCTACATTACCAGAAAGTCGTTCCACTCCGCTTGTTTTTGTCACACTGAGCATGTCAAGCAGCTTTGCCCATTGTTCATCACTCAGTCCAGGAATTTCACTGCGATCAGCATCCACAGCGTTGCTGCTTTTTTCTGTAGCAACTCGAGTTGCACCTCCTCGACCGCGATTCGTAGAATTTGCACCAGTCCCTCCATGACCTCGATTACCACCCTTTCCAGTCCCTCGAGGTCTGTCTTCCCACCATTCTGGGTACCCAATAATCTGGAAACATTCTTTAGCTTCATGCCCAGCACGTCCGCAATGACCACAAGCCCCATTCTTGTTGTCCTTTCTGCGCGCAACAGCAGCTTTAGCACCTAACTCTGCTTGTGCTGTAAATCCCATGACTTCTCCACGTCCATCTTGACTTCGGGCAAAATTTCTGTGCCTCTCTTCTTGAATTACCATAGAATAAACTTTATTCAAATTAGGTAAGGGTTCCATACTCAACACATTAGAACGCAAAGTTCCATACATCACGTCATCAAGACCCATCAAGAACTGATGAATCCTTTCTTCTTCCCTTTTCTTTTCAATTTCAGTAGAAATATTGCAGGTGCAATGTCCACATCGACATGCAGGTATTGGTTCATAATTTGCTAACTCATCCCACATCATCTTCATACGCCCATAATATGACATCACTGCGTGCCCTTGTTGTTTACATGCAGCAATATCAGTTTTAGTTGATGGAAGCGGGGCCCATTCCCAATGGAGAACCGTTGCTGAAGATCCTCCCACAAATTCTTTACATTCTCCATACATGTTATGGTAGAACGCAAGGTAGGTTCAATCGTGTTAAAAATCCAAGCCACCAACATCGAATTCACCATTCACCAATCTTCGATTTCAGATGAATCTTTATCTGGCTTCTCCAAACTCCCATCAATGAATCCAAGTTTCTTCTTTGCCCGAAGTGCATTGCGCATCGATCTTGCCCATTCTTCATAGTTTTCTCCTTTCAATTGAACAGGAGAAATAATGGTTCCAGGATTATCAGAAGGATGCAAATAATACAATAAGGCATTCTTTTGCTCTTTTTCTGATCGTTCTCCATCTCCCTGTTCTTTTTCATTAGCCATGGCTCTAATACCATGAAAAGATTTAGGATGGAGAAAACAGATCTCTTTTCTGTTATTGATAAAGATGAGCTTTTCAGTCTACATATATACATACATCAAAACTCCTAAGATATAGCCGGTAATTACGTAACTACACAAAATCGTAAACTCCTTATGTATAGCCCCTAAATACGTGACTGAATTTCCTATAATACAAGTCTACCTAAACTACAACATCTTCTATATATACAATATCCAATAGAAGGATCGAAACGGAAAAGAGACGCTAATATTCAACATGTATTCAAGTTTCAAGAATTTTCAATTTATTATTGATACTTGGGAAGTCAAAGGCGAATAAAGTTTGATTCCATTTTCCCTTAATTTTGACCTTAAGATTTTGTTTGCTTCTTGAATATTTTTGTCTTAAATATAATAATACTTTCTACACTGAATTTCATATAAAAGAAAGGGCAAAAATAGGGCTTTGGTATTGTAGTCCAATGATAGTTTGCAATTTCAATAAATCTTTCATTTTTGTTCTCACATCTTCAAGGTGACGAACTAATTGTTGGCTTATATGCATTGTGATATTGACATACATCTTTGTTGTCAACAGGATTGCATTCCCAGTTAAAGAACTGATCCAGTTAAAGAACTGGACGGTTGGTGCTGTTCACTTTGATTCCACGTATGGTTCTAAGATTTAGTTGCTAAGAAACTTATTGATAATCAATAGACGTGCAACGCAAAAAACAGAATATCATACAAAATAGTAGTACATAGAATATATCAAAATAGTAGTACAAAATAATAGTACGTAGTATATATCAACTTAAAACCCACAGTACTGCTTTTATTTATCTAACGGTGCAAATTATTACGGTACAAATTGCACCTTCCACATGCAATGCATAGTAGGACTGCATGTCAGTAGAGTACAGTTGAAATATCCATGCTTTACCACACACTAGATAATTAATAGACAATACATTATATGTTCTGAGTCTTCACTTCTCTTGAGTTGAGGAGCGCCAATTAATTCATCCAAAATAGGAGTTTCTTGTGCCCAAATGGAGCTTTTAAAACCAGTGCACCATGGACGCCATCCTTAGCTGGTGTGCTCATTCGATATTGCTGGTGAATTTTTCTGATTATGAGAACAATGACCTTTTTGGTGTGCTCATCCGATATTGCAGGTGAATTTCACAGAAACCAACAACATAATTTGAATTGGTATACAACGGCGCGGATAGTTTTGTGAGAAATCTGTATGGTTTTGACGGATGAAGAGGCGAAATGGAAAACAGACGGCAACATTCAATAAACCACACAGCGCTACTTTATTTAATTAACGGTGCAAATTATAATGGTACAGTTTGCACCTTCAACATGCAACGCATACTAGGACTGCATGTTAGCAGTACATTTGAAATATCTAATGCCTGTGAGACATTTAAAAAAATTTAAAATTTTATTGAGAAGCAAAGTGGTTTTCAAATAAAAATTTTGAGAACAGATCGGAGTCAAGAATATATTGCCTGTGATGATTTTCTTGAGAAAAATGGTATTCACCATCAGTTGACAGTGAGGTACACTCCACAACAAAATGAGGTAGTAGAGAGAAAAAATAGAACAATTATAGATATGGTGAAATGTATGTTAAAGTTGAAAAATATGCCAAAATCCTTTTGGGTAGAGGCAGTTGCTTGTGCCATTTATCTGTTAAACAAGTGCCCCACGAGAAGCTTAACTGATAGTACCCCTGAAGAAGCTTGGAGTGATAGGAGGCCATTTGTTGATCATCTCAAAGTATTTGGATGTATTATTTATTCACATGTTCCTAATCAGTTGAGAAAGAAACTTGATGATAAAAGAGAAAAATGTGTATTTATTGGTTATAGTGAAGTGTCCCGGGCTTATAAATTATTTAATCCTATTTCAGGAAAAATAATTATAAGTAGGGATGTGACTTTTGATGAAAGATGTGTTTAGGACTGGAGTAAGGAGGATCCCAAAAATGTAGATTTGACTTTAAATTTTGACAGGGAGGATGAAGATATTAATTTTCAACAAGTGCCTGTTACTCAGAACTCACAAACTGAGTTAATGGGTCGTCCACACCACCACAGATAATTGCCTGCTCGTTTACAGGATTATGTTGTTACTCCTGATAATGTTGCTTCTGATGAGGAAATTGTTAATTTTGTTTTGTTTGCAGATTGTGACCCTGTTGTTTATGAAGAGGCTGCCCAAGATGATCGTTGGGTGAAAGCAATAAATGAAGAAATTCATGCCATTGAGAAAAATAATACATGGGAGCTTACTACTCTTCCTGTTGACAAGAAGGCCATTGGAGTGAAGTGGGTCTTCAAAAGAAAGTACAAGCCTAATGGATAGGTGGAGAGATTCAAAGCGAGGTTAGTTGTTAAGGGATATAAGCAGAAGTTAGGAATTGATTATTTTGAAGTATTTGTACCTGTTGCTAGACTTGACACTGTTCGTTTTATAATTTCCTTTGCTGCCCAAAATAAATGAAAAATTCATCAAATGGATGTTAAGTCTGCTTTTTTGAATGGAGTACTTGAAGAGGAGATTTATGTTGAATAGCCTGTAGGATATATCAAAAGAGACCAAGAAAATAAGGTTTATAAGTTGAAGAGGGTTTTGTATGGTTTGAAACAAGCTCCAAGAGCCTAGTATACGAGAATTGATTCTTATTTTATTTCTCTTGGATTTTTGAGGTGTCCATATGAGCATATTTTGTATGTTAAATCTTCTGCTCGTAGTGATATATTGATTGTATGCCTATATGTAGATGATTTGATTTTTACAGGCAATAATCTTGAAATGATTGTTGAATTCAGGGAGGCCATGATCAAGCAGTTTGAGATAACAGACATGGGCTTGATGTCTTATTTCCTTGGTATTGAGGTTTTTCAATCTGACTGTGGTATTTTTATTTCTCAAACGAAATACTTAGGTGATATTTTGAAAAAATTCAAGATGGATGGGGCTAAGCCAATTTTGACGCCTGCTGAAGAAAAATTGAAGTTGACCAAGGAGGGCATTGGTGGATACGTAGATCCTACCTACCTCAAGAGTTTGGTTGGGAGTTTGAGATATTTGACTTCCAAGAGGCCAGATATCAATTTTAGTGTTGATTTGATTAGCAGGTTTATGCAGAATCCATGTCAGTCACACTTGCAGGCTGCAAAGAAGGTCTTGAGGTACATCAAAGGTACTCAGGGAGATGGCATTTTTTATTTGTGTAGTGATCCTGTTGAACTTTTTGGATATACAGACAGTGATTGGACTGGTGATACAGTTGAAAAAAATAGTACTTCAGGCTATGCATTTTTTACTGGTTCAGGGATTTTTTCTTGGAGTTTTAAGAAGCAATAGATGATAGCTTTGTCTACTGCAGAAGCGGAGTATATTGTTGTACCTAACAGTGCTATTCAGGCATTGTGGTTGAGGAGGATGCTTGGTGTTTTACAACACAAGCAAGATGATCCGACGAAAATTTATTGTGATAGTAAGTCAGCAATTAAGTTGTCCAAGAATCCAGTTCTTTATGGGTGTGGTAAGCACATTGACATTAAGTATCACTTCATACGCGAGTTGATTTGTGATAAGGAAATTGAGATTGATTATTGTAAAACTGAAGAGCAAGTTGCAGATATTTTCACGAAGATTTTGAAGACGGACACATTCTTGAAGTTGAAGAACATGTTGGGTATGTCCACGTTGAAAGAGCTTGGTTTAAGGGAGGCTATGATGGAAGTTAATTAAACCAAGCATTGGTTTGTTAGTTTTGTTGGTGACACGTGTCTAGTTTTTATTTGTTTATTAGATAGGTTACATGGTATTGTTTCGGTCTTATTCATATGGGATTATACCCATTTAGTAATGGTGGTCCAGGTGGTTTGTTTTTAGGCATTTAAGGCTTTATGCATTTTATGTAGGTTTTTCTTCGTTGGTAGCTGTATGCTTTCTTTTGCGCCGTTCTTCTTTGAAATTTTGCAGCCTCTTTGAAAGTTTGTTCAACAAGTTTTTTTTTCTCTTTCAATTTTCTTTGAGTTTCTTGTCTAAAATTCCTGTGGGTTCTATTCATTTATTTGATTTGGGTCTATAAAGTATGCCTTACAATTCATAATTCTTTTGTTAGCGGAGCACGGCTAATGTCAAGAATTTTAACCTGGCCAATTAGAAAAAAAATAGAAGGAAAAAAATTAAGGAGAGTTAGATAGGTACACTAAGAGTCATACACAATTTGTTTGGGAATCACACCTCAGTTTAAATTTAAGAGTCTCATCCAATTGTATTAGGCAAAAGATATATTATAATGAAATTTGATGATCAAAAAATTAATTCTTTTGTCCACAGCTCTTAAAGTTTGGACTAGCAAAATTCAAGTTCAATCGAAATGCAAAGATGATATTTAGTTTTGGACTTCTCTCATTATGATCTAGTGCTAAATGCTATGGGTGTAGAAAATCATATTCATAGGTTGTTTTCCGACGAACGCGACAACTCAGAATTAAATTAGCCGACGAAGGCATGCATTCTTTTTGCATTGAGAGACACGATGAAAGACATACAGATAAGTGAATATGAAGGTGACGTCAACAGTTATATATGCCGCTCTTCATTGCTCGCGCTCCTTACTGGAGAGTTCTATCGAGGGTTCCCTCCCGATCCTCTATCAGGCCTATCACTAACCAACATGAAACTTTGTATGCTTTATGGGACCCGACCTTTAACTATGAGCGGTTAGCTAGCCAGTGGTTAAATCAACTTGCTTGGACAATTGTCGGCAACAATTTTATAGCAATTGAAAAATTAAAAATTATACAAGTAATAACCCTATTGTTTTTCATCCGTGATTAAACTAAAATCTCTTTGCCCCTCCTCTCTTTTCTTCTTTATTACTTCATTTCTTTGCTCTAAGAAAGCCAAAAAAAAAAGGGAAGAAAATTGGAGAAAGCGTATGAATCCTAAATCTTGAGGAGCTACAATATCGGCGTAGTTATAAAGTTTGATCAATTGAGTGGCTGCACAAGTCACTACATCGTTGCAGGAAATTATTGCTGTATAGCCAGTAGTAAAACTATTTTATGGCAAAAGTAAAACTTTCATAGACCTTTAACAAGTTTGCCATTCTAATTGGTGTCACAACTTTGTCACTGTAACTGGTTTCTTTTATAATTAAGAGAGTAATGATTTTATACTTATGACATGTATTTTTAACTTTGTAAACAAATAACAAATTCATTGAAATTCTAGATTATATAAAAATTAATAGTTTTAAGCTCAAACACATTTAGTGTGCGAACATCACTATTAAGAGTAACCCATTAACTAGATCCACAGTGATAAAAATTAAAAATAAGACAATATAAGGGCATCGATAGATGTTAGTTTTGATCCAGCCATATAGTTCCGCACAAATAACTAAATTAGAAAATTTTTATAGTCCCAGTAGATATGGTATTGCATTGAATTTTTTTTTAATTGAGCGTGTTTTTGACCCATCGTTTAGTTAATCCTTTTTATTCAAGATTTCTTATTTAAATCTATGAAATATCTATTATTGTTATTTCATGAACATTGAAATAATTGCAATTTATCCATTAGCACGTTGAATGCTAAAAAATAGGAGATTCGACCTGCAATCGCAAAGGGAAATATATAGGAAAACTCTTATAAGGATCCAACCTATAACTCTACCTGTAAACTTTGTAGTAAAACATAAAATTATATAAGTATCCTTACATTAACATAGATCATTATACTTATTTGGTACTCTTTTTTACTATAGAGTCCACAAGTAGAACCGTAAACCAGTCCACCGAAGAATTTCCCGATATAGAATTGTAATGGCCAAGCACGCACAATGCCTTTATTTTATTTAATGGTGCAATTTGTTGGTTTGACGTAATAAGTATGGCCAGCGTGTTTTTCGTTTGCTTACACCGGACACTCTTTTTTTTTTTTTTTGAGATTTAAGAAATTCTCTAAACTTTATAAGAGAAAGAATAAATGGGAGGAATTAAGAGCCGAACTTTGCCGAATTAGTTTCTTTTTGGTCAAATTACCAATCTCTGCTCGTTATGCTAAAAAATAACGCCCAATCAGGGACCCAATATTTTGAGTTAGGGGAAACGCAAAATTTTAATTTAAGGATGAAAACTTGAACAACTATAATAATATATTATATATAAAGCATTATTCAATTAATGTTTGGTATATAATGATAAGTATAATCTCTTATTACTGCTCTCCCCCAAAACCGCATCCCAAGTCAGGCTTCTTACTCTAGAAAAAAAAAATCCACATTAGTGTGCTAATAAGCTCAACAACCATTCTAGTGGAACAAGCACATTTAAAAATAAAAATTTCAAAAGCATTCCACATTTCTCAAAACAATCAATAAACCAATAGACAATAAAAATGCATTTTTATAACTTGATTTTTATTGTCCATTGCACAATTCACATTTCCCATTTCACACTCCAATATCAATAACTAACTTGAGTTTTAGCAATAAGTGATGTAACCCCTGAGGCCAGGACCAGTAAGCAACCAACAAAGAACGCAAAATATTTTCACATTAAACACATTTCCAAACTCCATAACTGTAAACAATAACATTCATGCTTGTTCTAATTTTCTTAAAAAATAATTTCACCAAAACAATCTCATTCCATAATAAAATCATACATTTCAATAAATCAAATTGAAGTCAAAATATTTAGGAAAATAATTAGAACAGTTCAACTACTTACCTTAGCATTTTCAAATACTCCTCTTAACTTACTTGAATCAAAATCACACAAAATTCCCTAAAATACAATTATGCACCAATTTAGTGATGAACTATCAAAATCAAACGATGCATGCACCACCTACCCATTATCCAGTACTCACAACTTTGGGGAAACCCTCCAATAGATTTAAAACAATTAAAAACCTTCTTTGTGTATTTCAATAGAATTTTTCATAAGCAAATAATACTTCTAAATGAAGAACTCTCAGATGCCGTCATCATTTAAGTAAACCTCCCACATAAAACTATTCCTTACAAAATAGGGTTCTTTGTATATTGAAAATAGAGATGAGTAAATTTTAATTATGTTACTATACTAAAAAAAGAGAAAAAATTAGGGTTCTTAGTATACTGAAAATGAGAATAATTTAATTCAAAATTTGAATCTAATGACAATAAGAAATGTGACAAAATTTTGAAGCATTTTAGTATATGAATTTCCAACATTAATAAAGTAATTGATAGGTAAGCACTAAACTATATTAAAGAACGGATACTAATTGAAAAATCATAGGGAAGTATTTACAATATCACAATAATATTATTGCATAATTTAAAAATGTTTAAAATGAAAGAGGAGGAGAACGTATCCAAATCCATACACCCCCTCCTGTTGGTTTTGTACTAATGCTAATTAATTATAAGATTATAATTTATATTTATTGCCAAGTGATTAGGAACCTAAAGGGTCATACACAATAGAACTAATTATTGAGTTAAATTGATTTAACTAATTATATGATAATTGTGGGATTAATTTGTGAGATAATTAATCTTAAGGACTTATTGATAAATAGAGGAATTATAATAGTAGTAGCATTTCCCTTTTGAAGGAAATTAAAACCTACTAAATATCTTATTTGGTAAGATATCTTAATAGATTACCTATTACTGAATTCTTGTTGAACAAGATAACTTAATTATTGCTCTATAAATAAGTCCTAAACACCAAGACTTGATATGACGTAAGATATTACGCAACATACGTGAGAAAATTAGAGAGAGGAAAAACAATTTTTCTTTATTCAATTTTCTTTGTGTTACGACGTGTCAAGTGGATCTGGCATATTAACTTGGTGTTGATCAATCCTAAAGAGAATCCTAAGAAGGTGTTCGTGTGGATACCTTAGAGACCGGACACTTGTGCGGCTTGTGATTGTCATCACTATCTTAAGTCAGATTAATTTTTATTTACGTCGCCAAAAAAGTACGTTTTCGATTTTGTATAGATAATGAATGATCCTACTTAGAAATCAATTTTAAATTCTGTTGCGTCAATTGTTTATTGGCATATTGATTTCCTAACAATGGTATTAGAGTATCGTGTTTGATTATCTGTATATTATGTGTTGTCATGAATAAATTTGAATATATGTATATATAATTTATTTGAATTATTTGAGAAGTTATATTTTGAAAAATTGTTTCGAAATATTTATATGAAAATTTGGCTGAGAATTTTGTTTATTTGAAAATTTAACCTAGACCAATTTTTCTGGAAATTTTTGTTCTTGGGAATTGCAATAAAATATGTTTCTGGAATTTTGTATTAAAAAAACAAAAGGAAAATTTGGGCCGCAACTGCCGAAACAGTTCTGTCGAAGCAAATGGAAAAGCCAGACGGCAGATGGTTGCGACCGGAGCAATCTGGTCGCCTAGTCTAGCGATGTTGCACGCGACCAGAACGGTTCTGGTTGCACAGCCGCCAGAAAGGAAGAAAGATCTTTGGCAGGATGGAGATCGAGTCGCCGAAAGAGATCAAAGGCCAGATTGAGTGCCGGCCGGAGCGCGGCTGCTGGCCAGATGAGATCTGGTTGGAATCAAGGCGGACGAGAAACCTACGCCTCCGATTTTTACTGCATTTTTCTTGAAAGTCATAATTTTACCAGTTTTTCCTGAGAAAACAATCTTACTCGCTACTAAACACACTAATTTTGGAGAATAAGTAATTAATAAAATAATTTTTTAGTTGATTGACACCCACCACATTCTTCAATACGCAATTACATATTAGTACTAGAAATGGATGTCAGTTATCCTTTTCCATTCTGCCCATCTAACGATTGAAATCATTAATCATTAAGTTAGTAGTGTTATCAAATTGTCATTCGTCGTTGCAATTATGCCGAAATTGGTTTGACGTAATAAGTATGGCCAACGTGCTTTTCTTTTTTTTACATGGTATACTTTTTTTTTTTTTTTTGGAAATTCAAGAAAAACTCCAAATTTTATAAGAGAAAGAAGAAATGGGTGGAATTAAGAGCCAAAATTTTCCTAATTAATTTCTTTTTTGTCAAGCTAAAACCTAAGGGCTCGAATTACAAATCTCTGCTCATTATGTTGAAAAGTAATAGTTTTGAACGCCCAATCAGGGATAGAACCAATATTTTGATGTTGGGGAAACTCAAAATTTTAATTTAGAGATGAAAACTTGAACAACTATAATGATATATAATATATAAAACATTATTCAATTAATATTTGTTATATAACGATAAAACTATTGTATACAATAAATAATTATAAAAATATAGTATAAAATTAAAATATATAATCAAGTTCATATTTAAATTCAAAGATTATGTGTGTGTGTGTGTGTGCATGTTATATTTTTGAGGAAATAATATTAAACTACCAATTATATACTTCGTCTCCTGTCAAGCAAAAACTTAGATGTTAAGAATAATAATTAAGAGAAGAAAATTCACCCTTATTTTTTTCTTTTCTATGATTAAAACAATATATGTCTTTGACTTATCGATTTTTTTTTAATTTTATCTTGTATTGGACTTGCTTGTGTGATTAAATACTTAGGTTATTAGAAGTCTTGTACAAAGTAGGTGAAATAATAAAAAATTTAAGACAAGTTTGGGAATAAGAAGGTATTAGACTGAAATTATTACCAACATTTAATAAAGGAAATAGATTTTTTAAAATTTTTGGGGTTTGATTGCCCTTTTCCCCATCCGTCAGTTTGAATCAATGATGAACGCAATTACATATCGCTACATCAAATTACTGAAGTGTAGATATCCTAAGAAACATGTGGTCTTGGAGCTCAAGGCTTGGTTAAAGATGATTTCATAGGGCGAAAAAAAAAAAGATGATTTCATAGGCACAGGCGGATTACATTACGCCTCTCCGCTTGAGGACACATATGGAAATATAAAGAATATTTTGGACCGAATCACGTAAAAGAGCAGTTCAAAGTGGAATATTTGAGCACTGAAATCTTATTTTAGACATTTTGATCACAAAAGGCCATGGAGATTGATGTAGCATTTTCATTTTTACCTTTCTATTCTCAGGTAAAATGATAAAAATTCCGGACCTCAACGACCCATGTAACACTAAGGCCTTTTATTAAGGGCATTTTTGTAAATTGTCAAGTTTGAGTGCATGTTGGATGATTAGTTAATAGTTAAGGGCCTTAGTTGCAATTTTAAAAAACTTTCATCCCAAATGTTTTAGGGCTTTTCTCCCCTTTTCTTTCCATTTTATCTCCTTTCTGCCTCTCTACCCAATTTCCATCCTTCTTATCATTCCTAGTCTTTTCATTTCTTGAAGAGGGTAGTGAAGGTGTAGACTTACAAGGGCAACCAAATGGGAAGAGCTTAGAAAGGGTTACCTCATCCTCAACTCAAGGTATTTCTTCTTCTTTGTTTCTTTTTCCCTCTTAGATCTTTGAATGAGGAAGTAGATTTTATGCTTTGAGTGTTAGTTAGGAAGATTTGATGCTGTATATCCTAGTGATGATTTTGTATAATGGTGAGTGAGGTGTGAAAGTGGATAAATGTTAGATGAGTGTATTTTTATGCTTGGTGCTTGATGGATCCTTGGAGGAATATGTGTTTGAATGGTTGATATGTGATGTATGTTTGGTTTCTTGTGTCTTTTGAGATTGTTTTGGGTGTTTGATTGATGTTAGATGGAGTTGGAAAGTTAGATTTGGTTTTGGACATGTTGCAGGGTTGCAGAGTGTTTTTCTAGGCTCATCCATGGCGTCACCCGCGCCGCGAATGAGACCGCGGCTCATTGGGGGTAACCCTCTGGGGTCATCCGTGATGACACCGCAGTGCGGATGACACCGCGGGTGGGTTACCCTTCTGCCTCTAACCTGAGCCAGCCACTGTTGGTGAGCCGCGCCGCCAGCGGCTGACGCCGCGGGTCACCACAGTCTCTCTCTTTTTCGCTCCGTTTTGCGCATTTTATTAGATGTAAATCTTAGTTTTGCCTTCTTGATAGAATTGGTGAATTGATTTAGTGTTTGTTTTGTGATATAGATGAATACATCGATTATTCCTATTCATATTACCTTAGTTAGCTCGGATCGAGGTAAATGGGGCTTTATACTATTTGATATTTTGAAAATGAGTTTTATGAACGATAAATGTTTTGAATTGATTATTTGTTATATAAATGTATGGCTTAAGTGTGGTTAATTCCAATTGTTATAAAAGTGACAATGTGGCCTTATTGAATGAATGATTTGATGAATGAATTGATTGAGTTCTTGAATGTGGTACACTTTTGACAGGACTAGTTCCTTAATTGTGTGACTAATGTCTTTGGGACTGCACTAACCGGTTAAAGTTAGTTTTGGAGCCCTACCAACCGCTTAAAGTTGGTTTTGGACCGTGTTAACTGGTAATAGTTAACAACTGGATATCCAGGGTCAATTGGAACTATTTGATAGAACTCATTGGTTTTTTTATGAAAATGTATGTTTTGGCACAAATGCACTAATGGCCATGTTGCCTTCGTAATTACATTCGATAATGACTTTGTTTATGTAATGTATATGTATGAGTAACACTCTTGATCCACAGGGAATACTCTCACCACTTATTGAGTGATTAGTTTCGCTCACCCCTTATTGTTTCATGTAGAGGGCGATGCTTTTGAAGAAGTTGATTGGACCGACTCGTGATACTCGACTTGGAGATAGGATGTGATACATAGCAAAGATTTCATCTTAATTATCTTTGTATAGAATCTTCCATTTAGAGATATTTTGTGATCTTAGTAGAATTGTATAAGATGATCTCTTATTTTTGGTTATGAATTATCTTTGTAATGTATCACATGACTTTGTATTGAGTTAGGTTCAATGAAATGGTTGTTTTGATCAATTTAAGTTTGTTTTGTAAACCTTATGTCATAGCGTAGTCTTGGTATGGTAAGTGTTATACCCCGAACACGGGGTGTGACAACCCACATTCAATTTTCCCAGATTGCTTCCGTTTTGTCACAACATATTGCCTATCGCTTCACAACTTGATTCGAAGGAGCAGCTTCTTATACAAATCCGCTCACGGTTTTTTTTTTTTTTTTTTCCCCCACTTTTTTGAACTTTCTTCTACATCAATATTTTTCGAATTGAACTTCCATACTTCTAGATGGTGGAGAATAAGATAACTGACTGCCAGATTCTTTCACTACCTCAGCCCAAGCTAGATTGACAGATTCTTTCATTTTTCCCAATTCCTTTGTCCCACGTCCAACCCAAAGAACTGACTCTGGTTGTACCTAACTAACATACTTCCCATGTAAATCTTCCTTTGATATCACCTCCATAGTACGTGATTTTGATACAAAGCTAACCATGTTAAGATCTCACCTCATTCAGCCAAAATCCAGCTCGCAAGTTCAGGATCTGAAACTACTGCGAAGAGATTTGATTCAATTTTCTTGAAACAAATAAGCAACAAACAAGAAACAAACTAGAGTAAGCGGTTTAGATGTTTAGGAACTACTGGGATGTTTTGGGTTGGGTACTTTAACCCCTCCTTAAAACAATTTTATCTTAACTTCTTTTAGAATTTTTTTTTTTTAAATTTTTAATCAGTCAGAGGCTTTCTTGATGGGAAGCGGCTTAATGCAACTGGTATCAATTAATGATTACCAAGAACTACTTAAAGGCTTGTTTATTTTCTCAAACATATACATTAATTTCTGCAATTTTAATACACTTACCATCTTTTTTTATTCCCGGGTAGAACTTGCAAATGTCAGATTTATGAATTGTAACTCTAATGTGCTCGAGCTAGATTCAACGTTCTGGTTCTAGTAATGGGACTTGTCTGTAATTTTAATGCCATCACTGGGCCAGGCTCATTATTGCCGAACCGATCCATTATTTTGGTTTGTCTATCTAAAATTTGCAAATGTTTGTTACAGGTAACTTGTGGGTTTTTTGGCTTAGAAATCAAATTCAATTGTATCTTGATTTTTGAATGACTCTTTTCAAGTCAAATACACTAATCATCCCCTTTCTTTTTGTTGGATTTTTACTTGGATGGAGTACGCTTCAATTTTTTTGTTTTGTGAAAAGCAAAAAAAATGGTTTTGAACTTGATGGCTGTTTGATTATGACTTTAAATCCAACATTTAAGTTAGGTAGTCTAATTTCAATTTCCTTGTTATACGTATATGTAATGAACAAGATGAAATGGGGTTAATTTTTCTTTTAAACCATGTTAGCTTGTTGGACTCCACCTCTTCCGCTGCTAGTCCACTTGTGACCATTTTTAAGTTAAGGCAACAAATCAGGCATATGAGTACTAAATGTAGGGTGTGGACTGATTTGCCACTCCATAGGTATCGTCACATAGGAGATACGATCTGGAATTGTGAAGGAAGGAAAATATATGGGCTCCATTTAAACATAAACACACACTGCTTGTATTTATTTAATGGTGCATTTCGTTGGTACAACTACACCTTGGACATGCAGTACATACATATATACTCGAAATGGACGTCAGCATGCAGTACACCCGAACGTCCGTACATTTTTTTTTTTTTTTTGGGATAAATCCATACTTAACAACACACCCCATATAATTAATACTAGTACATTATTATCTTCAGCCCTTGGTCATGGACCTTCATCACTTAGTTCAGCTTTTGGAAGAGGTAGCGTTTTTTGGGCTTCTCCAAAATAAAGGTCTCGTAGAAGCCTGGATCGCTCCCATTCGTAGCTGAAATAGTAAGCCTGTGGTATTTTCCAGCCAATTCTAAGCTCTGTGCATTAGTCACTTCCTGGAAAACTAAACCTGGGTCCAGTGCAGATTTTGCCAGCCCAATAATCTGAGGGTCCGTCACGTCCTCCGCCACCCAGTTTGGCTGTGTGCTCCGGAAAAGAGGAATTTAAAAAAAAAAAAATTGGCAGAAACTCAATCCAACAAATTTATTAAAACTTATATACCGAGATAAAATTTTAATTAAACAATTCTAGTATAGTGTAATTCAGAAGTTCAATGATACTATATAAGTTTTTGAAGCATTAAAATGTCCTATATATAAACGTTCTCAAATTTTGTTAGATGGATCAGATTAGTTCTTTGGCTGCAAGCAAAGCCTACATTACAAAATTAACGTTCGGGTTTTTAGCCCCAAAAACTTTATTTTGTAGTACAAACTTCCCAATATTTTCCCGAAGATAAGTGACCTCCCAACCATTTGTAGGTCGTTTAAATTATTTGGATAATACCTGGGTAAAATTTATTGGCGAAGTAACATATTTGAGATCCTGAAAGTTTCACTTGTACAATAATATATCATATTTGGTCTCTTTTGTGTTGAACTCTTTTTAATTTTTAGGTAATAGATTGCGGGAAGTTGCGAACTGCATATTTTAAGTTTTAATGAAACTTACTAAAAATTTGCTGAAATCAAGTCACCACAAGGCTTATGTGATTTCGGGTACTTGTTTTAAAATTCTAAATTTGTGAAAGGAACATTAAGAATCAAATTATTCCACCCTTAAAAAATTATACTAGATGACTGACATGTACAAGTGAAAAGTTAAGGATCCAAACGCAACCTTGTGAATAAGTTGAAAGGATTTTAGAGTCAATTACTGACGTCTTGCAGTCAACCGCACACAAAGTAGAAAAGAAAAATGGGTTTACGAGAATTACCGACGACTTAGCTCCCGGCTCAACTGCGGCTGTTGCTGCATTCATATAAACGTGTTTTAGTCCCAAGAAAATAGGATACTACGAGTCTTTTTCACGATAAACATATAAACACATGTAAAACTGATAGATGAATATGCATGCACGAATTTTTTGAGAACAGAATATTTTTTACCAGGGTTAGGGTTAGCCATTTGTTCCTCAAGGATAATGAGAATAGATTGTTGTACTTGGTTGCGATTGGCGAAGCTTGAATGCTGATTTTTAGCGCAGTGACGGGAATTTATAGGCTATTTGAGCCAAAATGCCATTTATGCCCTTCGCGGAAATGGGAAATTACACGTTTTTGTTTGGGTTGCAATTTAAGTAGAAGTTAGTTGGGCATTTCTAGAAAGAATTAAAAGCCCTTGACTATCGTATCCAATCGCTTCGGACTTGCATAGGTTTCTTTAAACGTTCGATACTTCGAGTAAGGTGATTCTCGTGCATCCTTCCTTCATAAAATTAGTATTACAAAGTAAACTGTTCTCTATTAGTAATATTTGTACCTTTATGTGCTAAATAAATTGAGTGAAAAACCAATTGAGTCACAAAAGTTTTGATGGAAAATATAAAGGACTTGCGTGGAGGGAATTTACTCTCGAGTTTTCTACTTCTACAATATGGAATACTACATAATTCTGCCGGCTGATACCCAAAAAAAAAAAAAAAAAAAAAAAAAAAAAGAATGCCCTAGCTTTTAGAAGTGTTTCCAGTACATTCTACCAAAAGAATTAAAAAATATATATATAAGGAAGAACATAAGTAAGAGCGACCAATTGCACCGTAGGCGATTGTGGAAAACGCCAGGGCTGTTTTCCTTTTCTTTGCCGTACGTCCAACGATTGAGGTCCATAGAACATTAAATTAGTAATAATCAAAATGTCGTTGCAATTATGTCAAAATTAGGTATGACGAAATAAATTTGGCCAACATGTGTTTCTCGTTGGGCTACATGGTACATTTTTTTTTTTTTTTGAGATTTTATAAATTCGCTAAACTTTATGAGAGAGAAATGTCTTTTTATGTGGAGGTAAAATTTAAGGACTCAAATTTCAAATCTATGCTCATTATGTTACGAAATAATAGCTTTGAACACCCAAATCAGGGATATACCAAATATTATGTGTTTCGTGAAGCAACAGTGGCATATATGTATAGTTAAAATAATGAAAAATTTTATTTTGAGGGTGGAAATTTGAGTAACTATAATGATAAAATTATTGTATGCAATTAAAATATATAATCAAGTTCATATTCAAATTCCAAAATTACAAATCAGAGTTTACATGGAGAAGTTTCGTAAAAATGACTGTATTTATTATAGCCAAAGAGAGATAAATGGCAGTAGAAGTTTGGTGGAAGTTTTGCTGTTTAAATACACGTACGATGTCGGCAAGACTTGACTTTGTTTTGCTGTTTTAATTACATGGTTGATCCTTTGAAGAACTAGAAAGTAAAATCTCACGTAATTGACGGCCTGTCAGGAAATTGACAAATTTTCTTTTAGGTAACATTCTTTCCTTGTGTAGAGAATAAGTAGTTTCCTATTTCAATTGCTTATAATAGTTGTCAAGTAATTTCTTAATTGTTGGATCTATAGTTTAAGGCAAGTTATTTCCTTGATTATTTGGAAATTGGTCAAGTAATGTGTCCTATAAATCGGTGGGTTGGCATTATACAAGAGACACACAAGAAAGATGTTGAGAGAATTCTTGGCAGTAAGAGAAAAAATACCAGGAGTTGGGCTTGAGATACAAGTCCATATTCAAATTCCAAAATTACAAATCAAAGTTTACATGGAGAAGTTTCATAAAAATGACTGTATTTATTGTAGCCAAAGAGAGATCAATGGTAGCAGAAGTTTGGTAGAAGTTTTGCTGTTTAAATACACGTACGATGTCGGCAAGACATGACATTGTTTTGCTGTTTTAATTACATGGTTGATCCTTTGAAGAGCTAGACAGTAAAATCTCACGTAATTGACGGCCTGTCAAGAAATTGACAAATTTTCTTTTAGGTAACAATTTTTTCTTGTGTGGAGAATAAGTAGTTTCTTATTTTAATTGCTTGTAATAGTTGTCAAGTAATTTCTTAATTGTTGGATCTATAGTTTACGGCAAGTTGTTTCCTTGATTATTTGAAAATTGGTCAAGTAATGCGTCCTATAAATCGGTGGGTTGACATTATACAAGAGACACACAAGAGAGGGGTTGAAAGAGTTCTTGGCAATAAGAGAAGAAATACAAGGAGTTGGGCTTGAAATACAAGTTCATATTCAAATTCCAAAATTACAAATCAGAGTTTACATGGAGAAGTTTCATAAAAATGACTCTATTTATTATAGCCAAAGAGAGATCAATGGCAGTAGAAGTTTGGTGGAAGTTTTGCTATTTAAATACACGTACGACGTCGGCAAAACTTAACTTTGTTTTGCTGTTTTAATTACATGGTTGATCCTTTGAAGAGCTAGAAAGTAAAATCTCACATCATTTACGGCCTGTCAGGAAATTGACAAATTTTCTTTTAGGTAACATTCTTTCCTTGTGTGGAGAATAAGTAGTTTTCTATTTTAATTGCTTGTAATAGTTGCCAAGTAATTTCTTAATTGTTGGATCTACAGTTTAAGGCAAGTTGTTTCCTTGATTAATTGGAAATTGATCAAGTAATGTGTCCTATAAATTGGTGGGTTGATATTATACAAGAGACACACAAGAGAGAGGTTGAGAGAGTTCTTGGCAGTGAGAGAAGAAATATAAGGAGTTGGGCTTGAGATATAAGTTCATATTTGAAGACCTTATAGTCTCACATCATCTTAGTTTAGATGATTAAAAAACTAATGATAATGTTTACTAATGTTTTATTGAGTTATCTTTGCAGTAAAATCATTAGGAATCAAAAGAAGATGAAAAATGCGAAGAAAAACTCATCCGGACGACTATACGAACGCACTAGAAAAGATGAGGATGTTCGGATAGTTAGAAGGGTTCAAAATGAGTTGGACAGAAACCATGCAGATGACCATACGAATGACCATCCGGATGTCCGCATGATCCAGATGAGCATCCAGATGCAGTAACGGCTAGTTTTTCAGCATTGTGTTTTTTTACTATTAGAGCCTTTTTTCAACCCCTTTTCTCACCACTATATATACCAATATGTATAGTATTGATAAAGGACTTTTACCTACATCGATTACAAGTGAGTTTGGAGTGATTTTAAGAGGAAATATTCTAGTGTGTGTGTTCTTGTAAGTCTCTGTGAGATAAGTGAGCTGGGATTAGTTAGTGTTCTTCATAGTTTGGGTGGTAACATTCAAGTGTAGCAGTGAGAGGGTTAATTGGATATTGTAAAACTCTTTAGCTCAACTTATAAAGCTTAGTGTGAGTAAAGAGGAAGTCTTTGGCTCAACTAGAGCTAAGAGAGTGTGAGTAAAGAGTGATCCCTCTTTGTACATGTTGGTTTGCTTCACCAACTTGAGAAGAAGCACTTAGTGGATTCAAACTCCAAGTAAAGAGCTTGGGAGTGGATGTAGATACTGAGTTTGATACCGAACCACTATAAATCGGTTTTGTCTCTTTCTCTCTTTTATTTTATTTATTGTTTATTTGTGAATTTATTTTATTATAACTTTATCATTATTATTGCAAGTTCATTTATCTCTATATTGGTTGCATTATTTTTGGGGCGAACAATATTCAAATTCCAAAATTACAAATCAGAGTTTACATGGAGAAGTTTCATAAAAATGACTGTATTTGTTATAGCCAAAGAGAGATCAATGGCAGTAGAAGTTTGGTGCAAGATTTGCTGTTTAAATACACGTACGATGTCGGCAAGACTTGACTTTGTTTTGCTGTTTTAATTACATGGTTGATCCTTTGAAGAGCTAGAAAGTAAAATTTTACGTAATTGACGACATGTCAGGAAATTGACAAATTTTCTTTTCGGTAACATTCTTTTCTTGTGTAGAGATTAAGTAGTTTCCTATTTTAACTGCTTGTAATAGTTGTCAAGTAATTTCTTAATTGTTGGATCTATAGTTTAAGGCAAGTTATTTCCTTGATTATTTGGAAATTGGTCTAGTAATGTGTCTTATAAATCGGTGAGTTAGTATTATACAAAAGACACACAAGATAGAGGTTGAGAGAGTTCTTGGTAGTGAGAGAAGAAATACAAAGAGTTAGACTTGAGATACAAGTTGTATTATTGTATTTGTTTATTTTTTCTCATAATAAAGAGGAGTTTTTTCTCCGTGGACGGAGGCTTGATAATTGAGCTAAACTACGTTAAATTTTGTATTGTTTTATTTTTATTAAATTATTGGATTTTGAATTCTAAAATAATTGTGTCAAAGTTCCGTATGTGAATTCTATCACGGCCCTGAGTCCCATCAGGCAACTTGGGAGCATTCCACAAGTAACAAGTCAAAGTTCGTGGAATCGGGTACACGTTTGATTGAAGTGGTTGTGCTGCTGTGCTGTTTCAATTCAACAGTTCATCCTTGTATGTACGATGCTGGCGAGACTTGACTTTTTTTTTTTTTTTTTTTTTTGAAAATTGGTATGCCTTCTCCCTCATAATTTTTTTTGGTCCCAAGCTATTAAAGTTTGGACCATCTCAAGCGAAGTACATAAATAAGCTTCAGTTTTGGACTTTTCTTCATTATAATCTAAATGCTAAGGGCGTGGAATCATATTCATATTGCTGTTTTCCCACAAACACAATAATGTTTCCGAGAAACCACTTTTATTTTGGGCTCATATTATATTGACAGCATCATCAATTTCATACACAGTCAACCTTGAAACAATAAGCTTCCACATTTGACAGAAATCGTTCCTTGTAGGAGATTTCAAAATATATCCATCTAATTTTTTATGATATTTAATTGTGTTCAATATAAAATTCTACCATGTTAATGTGAAATTACACAAAACTATATTATATCATTTAGTGTTTAGCACGTAATTTCGTATTCGACAAAATTGAACACTAATAAAAGTTTTGATGAAAGAAATGGAAATTTAGGTCCCCGAGTTTTCTACTACAAAAATATAGAAAATGGCCGATAAAAAAAAATTAAAGGATGCGCTAGTGTCTAGAAGTGTTTCGGTATGTTTTAACTAAAAAAATGCTTCAATTCAAGGCTCTCGAATTAAAAAATTTTTAAAAAAAAGAAAAAGAATGATCAATTGCATCGTAATGGATTGTGAAGATCGCTAAGGCAGTTTTCCTTTTCCATTCTGTCCATCTAACGATTGAAGTCGATGGAAATTAAATTGGTAATTATCAAAATGTCATTCATCGTTGCAATTAGGCCGAAATTAGGTTTGACGTAATAAGTGTGGCCAACATGTGTTTTTCGTTTGGTTGCATGGTAAACCTTTTTTTTTTTTTTTTTTGGGATTCAAGAAATTCTTTTAACTTTATCAGAGAAAAGAGAGAAATGGGTGAATTTTAGAGCCGAACTTTGCCTAATTAATTTCTTTTTCTTTTTCGAGCTAATACTTAAGAACTCAAATTACAAATCTTTCTCTCATTATGCTGAAAAATAATGCTCCGTTTGGATAGGATTATTTGAGGATTATTTGAGAATTATTTGGAAAAATTTTTCCAAAGGTGTTTGGATGAGTGAAAATTATTTGGAGATTTTTTTAACAAAATTCAAAAATTTTCCCTCTTATTTTTTGAATTTTGAATGCACTTTTCCCTCTTAACAATTTTCTCATGGCATTGGATGCTAGCATCGGACGCTGGCAACGTCCGATGCCAGTGTTCAATACTGTATTACAACTCTATTAATATTGTAAATGGAGCTCAAAATGTTCGTTACAATTTTTTTCATTTTTCTGAACGAAATTTGTTGAAAAAAATATTATGTTTCGTGAATAATTGTGTAAAAAGTGAAACAAATTATTAGAAAGTTTTATACATTTCAAATAAGTTTTTCAAAATTCAAACACTCCCCCCCCCCCCCACAATTTGCAACAAAAGTCAAAAAAAATTGATCGCTTTTAACCTTTTTAAAAAGTCAATAAAAAACACACTCCCAATAATTTTTTTCAAATAATGCTAAAAAAACATTCCAAATAATCTATCCAAACGGAATAGTTTTGAAAGCCCAATATGTGATAGAGCCCATATTTTGAGTTCGGGGAAGCAACATTGGCAAATATGTATAGTTAAAATAACGCAAAATTTCATTGCAAGGGTGAAGATTTCAACAACTATAATAATGTATTGTACAAAAAATATTACTTAATTAATATTTGGTATATAATGATAAACCTATTTTATACAATTAAAACATAGAATGAAGTTCATATTACTCCTTCTTCCTCAAGAAAAAGTTGGATGTTAGGAATCGTAACTAAGAGAATAAACAGTTACCCTTATGTTTTTTTTCTATGGGTAAAACAATATATCTCTTTGACCTGTCTAAATCTTTTGATTTTTTTCTTGGATTGGACTTATCTTATGCTGTTAAATACTTTGGTTATTAGAAGACATGCATGAAGTAAGAAGAGTAATAGAAAATTTAAGAAAAGTTTAGAAAATAAGAAGGTATTAGACTGAAAATTACTACTAAAATTTAATAAACAAAATAGACTTTTTAAAATTTTTGGGGATCCGACTGACCTTTTCCCCACCCTGTTAGTTTTATAAACCTAATCAACTTTGTAAACCCAATTAACACATTGTTACATCAAACTACCGAACAGTAGAGATCCTAATGCACATGTGGCCAAGGCTTGGTTAAAGATGATTTCATAGGCCCAGAAGGATAATACTATGCCTCTCTGCTTGAAGGAGGCACACCTTGAAATGTAAAGAATAGTTTAAACTGAATTCACGTAAAAAAGCAGTCCCAAGTGGAGGAACATCTAACTGTTTGTTTTTTTTTTTTTTTAAATGAAAGAATAAAAGATATTTCAATAAGTGACCAATATAAAAGCCACACACTAAACACTTTAGCAGATTGAACAAAAATAATAAGAAAATACTAGATTTTCGACACGAGGTAACTTGTTAATTGATACATTAGAGGTTAATTTTTTTTAAAAAAGTAAGATTAAGTCTGAAAATTAATTAAATACAGGACGGGGACAATAATTATAAGCATGTACATTAACATGATAAGTTATGTTTAAAATTGTGCGTATTAATAAGTACACAAGCACCAATTAGAAAAAAAAAATGAACTAAAAAAATTAGTGAAAAAGATGAGTAATATATGGAGGGTTGCGTGCTTCTTACATCTAGAAACATATTGGTTCTCGTTATCATCACCTGCAATTCACAAGGCTTTTTTGCTACTTTTCCGGTTCACGGAACTACATACGTTCTGTGGCGCATTTCTATAAGGGATAGTTCTCATTTCGGCCCCATGAAATTTCAGTTATTATCTAGAGCTAAATGCTTTTTTTTTTTTTTTTGTTTTTTTGGGGCAAAAGATGGTTTATTGTATAGATAGATGGTTTATTATATAGATAGAATAGTGAGTTTTTACAAATGGAGTCAGCTTAAACATCCTTCAATGTAAACAAATGAAGGCTATGTTTAAGCTAGACTTGAGGAAATCAAATATACAACATGAAACAAGATTTCAGAGCTTCGAACATAAGCACTAATCTAGTACAACTTAGGGCTGATAACCTTTGCAGCAGATAGAGATTTCTAGTTATCAAAAATTTTGAGAGGCAAATCCCATTCAATAGCTAGTTTCCAATTTTCAAGGTTGAGAGGTACTCTCCTCCATGAAGCTACCACCTCCCCAATTGTTACTCGTATCTCTTGAACTAACTTGGCTGGATTTATATATTCCTTCTTATATATGTAAGCATTTGTTTTGAACTCTCCAAATATGATAAACTGCTACTACCAGCATTAGCCTGTTAACTTTATTAGCAAATGAGTTTGTCTTCTAGTGGGAATTCATCCAGCTGATCTCTTCTCCCCAAGTGCATTGTCTTTGAATTATGAAACTGAAAGATTGGACCTTATGCCAAACTGCTGTTGTAACTGGACATTGAACGAATAGATGGTCAATATTTTCCTCCTCATGTCTGCATAGTTCACAGTTTGAGTTGTCCAAGTTAGCTCTCCAAGTTTTCATTCTATCTTTTGTTGTTAATCTTCTCCTACATGCAAGCCAGAGAATGAAAAAGAATCTTGGAACAAAGCCTTGCCCCCAAATCAACTTAAACCATTCCACTGCCAGATGCCTTGCTTTTATGACTTTCATTGCTGATTGAACTGTGAAAACACTAGTCTTGTTACCCAGCCAAGTTACTGAATCCTGTGCTCCATTTGGTGGGATGTCTGGAGTATTTTGCTTTAAGAGTTGAATTTCCCATGACGTTTTCCTTCCTTGGGACCGCTTCCACTGGTCTTCTTCCACACACATTGCAACTGCGGACTGTTTGTTTAAGTTCAGGCAGGTAAGCACATTCTGTCAGAAATGTTGGTAGAGTGGCCCTGCTGGATTCCAGTAATCAAACCAGAAATTGGTGTCTTTTCCGTTGCCAAGGTTATGCTTGATTAATGGTTGAACTAGAGCTCTTCCCTTTAGAATCTTTCTCCATCCCCATGAGCTATCTTCTGGAATTTTGTACCCCCATATGGATGAGCCTTTTAAGTTCATAATGTGTATCCATTTAACCCAAAGTGACTCTTTTCTAACACAAATATTCCACAGCAGCTTCAATATGAAACATTTATTCTAGTCTTCTAAGTCAAAGAGATTTAAACCCCCCTCCTGGTATGTTTTGTACATGTCTTTCCAACTCACCTTGGCTCCATAATGCTACTTATTTTCTCTAGCCTAGATAAAACTGGCCATCATGCTGGTAATTTTCCTCATAATAGCTTTTGGTAGGATAAATGCACTAGACGAGAAAGACTGGATCCCGTACAAGACTGATTTTACCAACTGAACACTACCAACATAAGATAGTCTCTTTGCTGTCCAACTTTGAATTTTCTGCTGTATCTTTACCAAAATTGGTTGGCAATCTCTGTAGGATAATCTAGCAGGGCCTAAATATGTCATTGGAAGCTCTCCTGTGGGTATTTGGATGATGCTATGGGTGTAGAAAATCATATTCATAGGTTGTTTTCCGACAAACGCGACAACTCAGAATTAAATTAGCCGACAAAGGCATGCATTCTTTTTGCATTGAGAGACACGACGAAAGACATACAGATAAGTGAATATGAAGGTAACCTCAACAGTTATATATGCCACTCTTCATTGTTCACGCTCCTTACTGAAGAGTTCTATCGAGGGTTCCCTCCCAATCCTCTATCAGGCCTATCACTAACCAACATGAAACTTTGTATGCTTTATCAGACCCGACCATTAATTATGAGCGGTTAGCTAGCCAGCGGTTAAATCAACTTGCTTGGATAATTGTCGGCAACAATTTTATAGCAATTGAAAAATTAAAAATTATACAAGTAATAACCCTATTGTTTGGGAATCACATCTCAGTTTAAATTTAAGAATCTCACTCCAATTGCATTAGGCAAAAGATATATTATAATGAAATTTGATGATCAAAAAATTAATTCTTTTGTCCAGAGCTCTTAAAGTTTGGACTAGCAAAATTCAAGTTCAATCGAAATGCACAGATGATATTCAGTTTTGGACTTCTCTCATTATGATCTAGAGCTAAATGCTTTTTTTTTTTTTTTTTTGGGGGCAAAAAATGGTTTATTGTATAGATAGAATAGTGAGTTTTTACAAATGGAGACAGTTTAAACATCCTTCAATGTAAAGAAATGAAGGCTATGTTTAAGCTAGACTTGAGGAAATCAAATATACAACATGAAACAAGATTTCAGAGTTTCGAACATATGCACTAATCTAGTACAACTTAGAGCTGATAACCTTTGCAGCAGACAGAGATTTCTGGTTATCAAAAATTTTGAGAGGCAAACCCCATTCAATAGCTAGTTTCCAATTTTCAAGGTTGAGAGGTACTCTCCTCCATGAAGCTACTACCTCCCCAATTGTTACTCGTATCTCTTCAACTAACTTGGCTGGATTTATATATTCCTTCTTTTGTAAGCATTTGTTTCGAGCTCTCCAAATATGATAAACTGCTACTGCCAGCATTAGCCTGTTAACTTTATCAGCAAATGAGTTTGTCTTCCAGTGGGAATTCATCCAGCTGATCTCTTCTCTCCAAGTGCATTGTCTTTGAATTATGAAACTGACAGACTAGACCTTATGCCAAACTGCTGCTGTAAGTGGACATTGAACGAATAGATGGTCAATATTTTCCTCCTCATGTCTGCATAGTTCACAGTTTGAATTGTCCAAGTTAGCTCCCCAAGTTTTCATTCTGTCTTTTGTTGTTAATCTTCTCTTACATGCAAGCCAGAGAATGAAAAAGAATCTTGGAACAAAGCTTTGCCCCCAAACCAACTTAAACCATTCCACTGCCTGGTGCCTTGGTTTTATGACTTTCATTGCTGATTGAACTGTGAAAACACCAGCCTTGTTGCCCAGCCAAGTTACTGAATCCTGTGCTCCATTTGGTGGGATGTCTGGAGTATTTTGCTTTAAGAGTTGAATTTCCCATGACGTTTTCCTTCCTTGGGACCACTTCCACTGGCCTTCTTCCACACACATTGCAACTGCGGACTGTTTGTTTAAGTTCAGGCAGGTAAGCACATTCTGTCAGAAATGCTGGTAGAGTGGCCCTACTGGATTCCAGTAATCAAACCAGAAATTGGTGTCTTTTGCGTTGCCAAGGTTATGCTTGATTAATGGTTGAACTAGAGCTCTTCCTTTTAGAATCTTTCTCTATCATGAGCAGTCTCCTGGAATTTTGTACCCCCATATGGACGAGCCTTTTAAGTTCATAATGTGTATCCATTTAACCCAAAGTGACTCTTTTTTAACACAAATATTCCACAGCAGCTTCAAAATTAAACATTTATTCCAGTCTTCTAAGTCAAAGAGATTTAAACCCCCCTCCTTTTATGTTTTGCACATGTCATTCCAACTCACCTTGGCTCCATAATGCTGCTTATTTTCTCCAGCCTAGATAAAACTGGCCATCATGCTGGTAATTTCCCTCAGAATAGCTTTTGGTAGGATAAATGCACTAGACGAGAAACTAGACGAGAAAGACTGGATCCCGTACAAGACTGATTTTACCAGCTGAACTCTACCTGCATAAGATAGTCTCTTTGCTGCCTAACTTTGAATTTTTAGCTGTATCTTTACCAAAATTGGTTGGCAATCTCTGTAGGATAATCTAGCAGTGATTAGAGGAAGGCCTGAATATCTCATTGGAAGCTCTCCTGTGGCTATTTGGATGATGCAATGGGTGTAGAAAATCATATTCATAGGTTGTTTTCCGACAACTCAGAATTAAATTAGCCGACAAAGGCATGCATTCTTTTTGCATTGAGAGACACGATGAAAGACATACAGACAAGTGAATATGAAGGTGACCTCAACAGTTATATATGCCACTCTTCATTGTTCACGCTCCTTACTGAAGAGTTCTATCGAAGGTTCCCTCCCAATCCTCTATTAGGCCTATCACTAACCAACACGAAACTTTGTATGCTTTATGGGACCCGACCTTTAATTATGGGCGGTTAGCTAGCCAGTGGTTAAATCAACTTGCTTGGATAATTGTCGGCAACAATTTTATAGCAATTGAAAAATTAAAAATTATACAAGTAATAACCCTATTGTTTTTCATCCGTGATTAAACTAAAATCTCTTTGCCCCTCCTCTCTTTTCTTCTTTATTACTTCCTTTCTTTGCTCTAAGAAGGCCAAAAAAAAAAAAAAAAAAAAGGAAGAAAATTGGAGAATGCGTGTGAATCCTAAATCTTGAGGAACTACAATATCGGCGTAGTTATAAAGTTTGATCAATTGACTGGCTGCACAAGTCACTACATCGTTGCAGGAAATTATTGCTGTATAGCCAGTAGTAAAACTATTTTATGGCAAAAGTAAAACTTTCATAGACCTTTAACAAGTTTGGCATTCTAATTGGTGTAACAACTTTGTCACTATAACTGGTTTCTTTTCTAATTAAGAGAGTAATGATTTTATACTTATGACATGTATTTTTAACTTTGTAAACAAATAACAAATTCATTGAAATTCTAGATTATGTAAAAATTAATAGTTTTAAGCGCAAACACATTTTGTGTGCGAACATCACTATTAAGAGTAACCCATTAACTTGATCCACAGTGTTAAAAATTAAAAATAAGACAATATAAGGGCATCGATAGATGTTAATTTTGATCCAGCCATATAGTTCCACACAAATAACTAAATTAGAAAATTTTTATAGTTCCAGTAGGTATGGCATTGCATTGAATTTTTTTTTGATTGAGCGTGTTTTTGACACATCTTTTAGTTAACCTTTTTTATTCAAGATTTCTTATTTAAGTCTATGAAATATCTATTATTGTTATTTCATGAACATTGAAATACTTACAATTTATCCATTAGCACGTTGAATGCAAAAAACAGGAGATTCGACCTGTAATCGCGAAGGGAAATATATAGGAAAACTCATAAAAGGATCCAATTTATAACTCCACCTATGAACCTTGTGGTAAAACATAAAATCACACAAGTATCCTTACATGAACATAGATCACTATACTTATTTGGCACTTTTTTTCACCACGGAGTCCATAAGTGGAACCGTAAACCGGTCCACCAAAAAATTTCGCGATATAAAAGTGTAATACAAAAGCACACACAATGCCTTTATTTAATTTTTGTTGGTTTGACGTAATAAGTATGGCCAACGTGTTTTCCGTTTGCTTGCACCGTACACTCTTTTTTTTTTTTTTTTTTTTTGAGATTTAAGAAATTCTCTAAACTTTATAAGAGAAAGAAGAAATGGGTGAAATTCAGAGCCGAACTTTGCCTAATTAGTTTCTTTTTGGTCAAATTACCAATTTTTGCTCATTATGTTGAAAAATAACGCTCAATCAGGGACCCAATATTTTGAGTTAGGGGAAACGCAAAATTTTAATTTAAGGATGAAAACTTGAACAACTATAATAATATATTATATATAAAGCTTTATTCAATTAATATATGGTATATAATGATAAGTATAATCTCTTATTACTGCTCTCCCCCAAAACCGCATCCCAAGTCAGGCTTCTTACTCTAGAAAAAAAAAAATCCACATTAGTGTGCCAATAAGCTCAATAACCATTCTAGTGGAACAAGCATATTTAAAAATAAAAATTTCAAAAGCATTCTACATTTCTCAAAACAACCAATAAACCAATAGACAATAAAAATGCATCTTTATAGCTTGATTTTTATTGTCCATTGCACAATTCACATTTCCCATTTCGCACTCCAATATCAATAACTAACTCGAGTTTTAGCAATAAGTGATGTAACCCCTGAGGCCGGGACCAGTAAGCAACCAACAAAGAACGCAAAATATTTTCACATTAAACACATTTCCAAACTCCATAACTGTAAACAATAACATTCATGCTTGTTCTAATTTTCTTAAATAATAATTGCAACAAAACGATCTCATTCCACAATAAAATCATACATTTCAATAAATCAAATTGAAGTCAAAATATTTAGGAAAATAATTAGAATAGTTCAACTACTTACCTTAGCATTTTCAAATACTCCTCTTAACATACTTGAATCAAAATTACACAAAATTCCCCAAAATACAATTATGCACCAAGTTAGTGAAGAACTATCAAAATCAAACGATGCATGCACCACCTACCCATTATCCAGTACTCACAACTTTGGGGAAACCCTCCAATAGATTTAAAAAAATTAAAAACCTTCTTTGTGTATTTCAATAGTATTTTTCATAAGCAAATAATACTTGAAAATGAAGAACTCTTAGATGCCGTCATCATTTAAGTACACCTCCCACATAAAACTATTCCTTACAAAATAGGGTTCTTTGTATATTGAAAATAGAGATGAGTAAATATTAATTATGTGATTATAATAAAAAAAGAGAAAAAAATAGGGTTCTTTGTATACTCAAAATGAGAATAATTTAATTCAAAATTTGAATCTAATGACAATAAGAAGTGTGACAAAATTTTGAAGCATTTTAGTATATGAATTTCCAACATTAATAAAGTAATTGATAGGTAAGCACTAAACTATTTATTAAAGAACGGATACTAATTGAAAAATCATAGGGAAATATTTACAATATCACAATAATATTATTGCATAATTTAAAAATGTTTAAAATGGAAGAGGAGGAGAACGTATCCAAATCAATACACCCCCTTCCCACACACGCACACACGTGTCTGTATATGTAGGGGAAGAGAGTGACACGCGCACACAAAATATATTTAGAGCTGATAATTATATAAATATAACTAATAATTGTATAAGTTCTAAAAATATAGGGGTTGGGTACTTTAACTTCTCCCACTAATAATTGTATAAGTTCTAAAAATATTGGGGCTGGGTACTTTAACTTCTCCCTAAAATAATCTTATCTTGAGATCATTCAGAAAAATATATTTTTGCTTTTAATCAGTCAAAAATTAAATTATACTTTCTAGATGGGAAGGAAAAGGCAAACTGCAAATGGTATCAACGAATGACCAGTGAGAGCTGTTAGAATATTAAAGATATTTAGTGGAGTTATAATCATCAAATCATGTAACATAAAATAATTAGTGGGTATCATATTCATATATGTAACTCTTGTCCCACTACTTCTTGTATTTTCACTCCATTAGTTACATGTAACTTTCACATCATTATTCTCATGTAACCTTCATCCCACTACTTGGTATGTTATACTCCACTAATCTAATTCTTATTCCACTAATTGGTGAGTTACATGCTATTACTAATATGTAACATATGTAACTCTTACTCCACTATTTGGTGGACTTCATGATCACATTAGTGTTGTGAATTTGTAACATCTCCTATATTATTTTGGTGATTTCATGAGCCTATTATTGTATGGTGGTTTCATGAATTCATTATAGGTTTTAAGAGGTATGTTACAATATTATGGGAGGAAGAAGAAGAGTTATTTGTAGTTATGACTCATGATGGGAAGGGGTCCTCTAGCTCACTATAAATAGGACTCTTGGTCCCTCTCTCCACTCTCTTTGTTCATTGTGAATTCTACCCATCATTTTGTCACAATATTTGGAGAGTTAGGAGAGGGAAGATCAAGAGACTTGATCTTGAAGTTTAAAGGAAGGAAGGAGAGTTAGAGGAAGGGTCAAGGAGCTAATCCCAGAAGGCTTGTAGGAAGAAAGTCTACTTGCAATTGGAATCATCATGGCTCAAGGTATGTCTTATATATTTTTATATACATAATGTTTTAGTGATTTACAAATCATAACCAAAGATCTTTTCTATTATTGCTAACATGTGGTATCAGAGCTTATGGTTGAGGTTTATGATTTGTAAATCCATAAAGTAAAACATATTCTTAATTTATTTGTCCAGCAAGTTTTGGACAAAATAATTGAATTCAAGTATTGAGTCTAATTTGTATATAAATGAGAATGTATTATGCTTGACATTCTTATCCTAAGTAATCTATTATGGAAGTTGTGGTTTGTACTTGAAATTTTGCAGCCACTTGTTTAGAATACTTCAAGATTATGTCTTACAATTTTAATACTAAACATGAGGTTTATGTTTAGCTCTATTGTAATTCATCTTCTCATTCATATTCTATTATTCTCATATTTGTGTTTGACATGATTAGTTCAATAATGCTGAAATTTTATATGTGCTTTGAATCAATTGTGTATCTTGTCTTAAATTGAGCCCGAATATGTTGTTCATTATCGGTTTGGACTCATGATATTTTCAAGAACATTAATAAAATTATTTTATTATAGTTGAAAATATATGTAGGTAATCATATTTTGACTAAATCAAATAAAGTTGATTTAAAAGTGAGAAGTCACAATTTTTCATATTTGCTTTTGATATGTCATTATGTGTTATTGCGATATTTTTACTAATATGTGCAAAATTTTGAGATAATTGTTCACTCAAAATATCAAGAGTTGCAATTAATTCTTGAAATGTTAGTGGAAGCCCTTATAAATGTACATTTGGGCAAATCAAGCTAAATAACTATTATAAACATGAAGAAAATAATTAGTTGTCACCAAAGTGGCCTAATTATGATGATGTTTATTCAATGGTTATTTATGCTTGTTATATATCAAGATTATAGAAATAAAGTTTGCCCAAAGGTATTTTTAATTTCTATACTCTGGCATGAGTTATTATATTACCCAAAGGAATATAATATCTCTATTAAGGTTATATGTATAAGTGAATAATTGTTTCTCACTTGTAGAGTGAATCACTAGCATATCGTTATTCTAACCCAAAGGTAGAATATGATGATGCACTAGATTGCTCTTTTCATGTCTCATGACTTTTATTTGAATTTTTCAGCTATTACTCCAGCTTCACTTTCAGGAATTATTGCTAACATTTCGGAGTTAAATAGGTCTAATTTCTCTGATTGGCGTGAGCAAATGCTCATTACCTTGGGATGTTTAGATTTAGACCTATGTCTCCGAATTGATGAGCCTATACTTCCTACTCCTGAAAGTACACAACCTGAAAAGACTCTTTATGAAAATTGGGAGCGTTCCAACCGTTTGAGTTTGATGATTATCAAAAGCAAAATTGCAAAACACATCAGGAAGTCAATTCCCGAATCTAATAAAGCGCGTGAATTCTTGGCATCTATTGAGCAACAATTTCAAGCAGCTGATAAAGCTTTGGCAGGTACTCTTATGGCTACTTTGACTACTAAGAAATATGATGGGGTAAGTGGTGTGTGTGAGCATATCATGGAATTGAATAATTTAGTTGAACAACTTATCTATGGATATGTCTATTTCTGAGCCCTTTTTGGTGCAATTCATTCTCAACTCTCTTTCTCCACAATTTGGTCCATTTAAGATTAATTATAATACTCAAAAGGATAAGTGGACCATCAATCAACTAATCTCTATGTGTGTCCAAGAGGAAGAGAGGTTGAAAAGAGAAGGATTGCAAACGGTCCATCTGGTATCACAAGGTCATAATGAAAAATGACCTAAAAAGACCAAGAAGAAAGGTCTTAAGACACCAAATAAAGGGGCATCTAACCATGATGGTTTTGGAGGTAGATGCCATTTTTGCAAAAAGAAGGGACATATCCAAAAGGATTGCGTAAAACGCAAGGCATGGTTTCAAAAGAAAGGTAATTTCCTTTCATTTGTTTGTTATGAAACCAATTTAGTTGATGTTCCTTCTAATACTTGGTGGCTTGATTGTGGTGCAACAATTCACATTTCTAATAATATGCAGGGATACCTTACAATCTGCCAACCAATGATAAGGGAAAGAACAATACTAATGGGGAACAAAACGGGATCAAAAGTTGAAGCCATTGGAACTTATAAAGTAGTTCTTCATTCTGGCATTTTGTTAGACCTTCCTAATACCTTTTATGTTCCTTCCTTTTCTAGAAATTTGATTTCCTTGTCTTGTCTTGATTTGGATGGTTATAAATTTCATTTTGGAGACCAATTATTTTCTATGACAAAAAATGGTACTTTTATTGGTAGTGAAACTTTAATTGATGGGTTGTATAAAATAAATCTTGATTTAACTTTTTCACAATCTCTTCTTTCCCTGCATATGAATGTTAATGTTTGCACTAAACGCAGTCGTAATAATGAGACTTCATCATTGTTGTGGCATAAACGCTTAGGTCATATTTCAAAAGAAAGACTTGAAAGACTTGTAAAAGATGGAGCTTTACCAACTCTTGATTTTACAGATTTTGGTACTTGTATAGATTGCATTAAGGGTAAGCAAACTGAAATTACCAAGAAAAGTGCCACTAGAAGTTCTGGACTACTTGAAGTGATACATACATCTGTGGACCATTTCCTCCTTGTATAAGTGGTGAAAAATACTTGATCACTTTTATTGATGATTTCTCACGTTATGGCTATGTCTATCTAATTAAAGAAAAATCTGATGCTTTGAATATGTTTCAAATTTTCAAAGCAGAGGTTGAAAATCAATTAGATAGGAAAATTAAAGTTGTGAGATCTGATAGAGGTGATGAGTATTATGGAAAATATGATGAAACTGGTCGTAATTTAGGACCATTTGCTAGATTTCTTCAAGAAAATGGAATTATAGCTCAATATACAATGCTAGGAACACCTCAGCAAAATGGTGTAGTTGAACGGCGAAATCGAACCTTATTAGATATGGTTCGAAGTATGATTAGTGACACTACTCTTCCTGAATTTTTGTGGAGTGAAGCCATTAGGACAGCCATTTATATTTTAAACTGAGTTCCTACTAAAGCCGTAGCTTATGAGTTATGGGTTGGTAGGAAACCAAGTTTAAATCATATACATGTCTGGGGTTGTCCTGCTGAAGCAAGGCTCTACAATCCACATGAAAGAAAATTGGATCCAAGAACCATTAGTTGTTTCTTTATTGGTTATCCCAAGAGATCCAAAGGATATTGTTTTTATTGTCCTAATCATTATAATAGAATAATGGAATCTAATATTGCTAAATTTCTTGAAAATGAGAATTTTAGTGGGAGTGATGATAAAAGAGAAATGATTTTGATTCCTGAATTAGAAGAAACTTCTTCTACGTCGCTTCCTATAAATGGTCATGATACCACTACTCTCATAGATACACATAACAGTAATCATCTGAATACCTTGCGAAGGTCAAAAAGAATAAAGACTAATGCAATTTCAGATGATTATTTAGTGTATTTACAAGAACAAAGCAATACTGGTATTGATGATCATCCATTAACGTTTTTACAAGCCATAAATAGTAGTGATTCCAACAAATGGTTAGATGCTATGAATGATGAAATAGCATCTATGAAGCCTAACCAAGTTTGGGAATTGGTTGAATTACCTAAGGGTTTCATACCTATTCAATGTAAATGGGTATTTAAGACCAAACGAGACTCTAAAGGTAATATTGACCGTTATAAAGCCCGATTGGTAGCTAAAGGATTCACTCAAAGGGAAGGTATTGATTATAATGAGACTTTCTCTCCTATATCTAAGAAAGACTCTTTCCGAATTATTATGGCTTTGGTAGCCCATTATGATTTAGAGTTACATCAAATGGATATAAAACGGCTTTCTTGAACGGAAATTTAGATGAAGAAATTTATATGAAACAACCTGAAGGTTTTGAGGAGGAAGGAAAAGGGCAACTAGTATACAAGTTTAAAAGATCTATTTATGGACTTAAACAAGCCTCCCGTCAATGGTATCTTAAGTTTCATGATACCATAACAACCTTTGGATTTCAAGAAAATAAACTTGATGATTGTATATATCTAAAGGTCAGTGGGAGTAAGTTCATATTTTTGATCTTGTATGTTGATGATATATTGCTTGCTACTAATGATTTAAGTTCATTGCATGAAACTAAAGAATTTCTTTCAAAGAACTTTGAAATGAAATATATGAATGATGCATCTTTCGTACTTGGTATTAAGATCCATAGAGATAGACTTAAGAAAATTCTTGGTCTATCTCAAAGGACTTATGTAAATAAGGTTCTTGAAAGATTTCAAATGCAAAATTGTTCAGCAACTCCATGTCCCATTGTTAAAGGAGATAAATTTAGTCAAAGTCAATGTCCTCAAAATGATATTGAGAGACATAAAATGAAAAATGTGCCGTATGCCTCAGCTATAGGAAGCTTAATGTATGCTCAAACTTGCACGCGACCTGATATCAGTTTTGCAATTGGAATGCTTGGAAGCTTTTAAAGTAATCCGAGATTTGATCACTGGAAGGTTGCTAAAAAGGTGATGCGATATCTTCAAGGTACTAAAGATTTAATGCTCACCTATAAGCACAGTGATCATCTTGAAATTGTTGGATACTCGGATTCAGATTTCATGGGTTGTGTTGATAGTATGAAATCTACTTCTGGTTATGTTTTCATGCTTGCTGGTGGAGCTGTATCATGGAAAAGTGTTAAACAATCTATCACTGCCTCTTCCACAATGGAAGCAGAATTTATGGCATGTCATGAGGCTACTTCTCAAACTATTTGGTTGCGGAATTTTATTGAAGGGCTTAAAGTTGTAGATTCTATCTCTAAATCCATAACACTATATTGTGACAATTTTGCTGCTGTCTTCTTTTCAAAGAACAACAAGTGCTCTAGCAAATCTAAGCACATTGAATTGAAATATCATGTTGTTCGAGAGAAAATTCAAGAACAAAAGGTGTCCATGAAGCATATAAAGACTGACATGATGCTTGCAGACCCATTAACAAAAGTATTGGCGCCAAAGAAATTTTTGGAACATGTTTGTTCCATGGGTCTTATTAATTTTGAATAAGTGTTTGCTTATTATTTTGGACACATAATTGAAAAAATATTATTTCCTGTTTCTTGTGCACATTATTGTATTATGAGCTTTTCTACAGGATTTAATATTTTGGACCATTGGTAGACTTTACTGTTTTGATTAGTCCATTTCTTCCTCATTCTGTTTATCTACATTCAGTGATTAGAATTGTGATACATGGAAGGAAATATATAATAATACGATATATGACCGCCATGATCCATTCTAATAACTATGTAGGATAAACATAATTAAATTTTGTGGCCACTTTATTGATTATACACTATAATGTGGTCATTTGTCCAAGTGGGAGAATGTTAGAATATTAAAGATATTTAGTGGAGTTATAATCATCAAATCATGTAACATAAAATAATTAGTGGGTATCATATTCATATATGTAACTCTTGTCCCACTACTTCTTGTATTTTCACTCCATTAGTTACATGTAACTTTCACATCATTATTCTCATGTAACCTTCATCCCACTACTTGGTATGTTATACTCCACTAATCTAATTCTTATTCCACTAATTGGTGAGTTACATGCTATTACTAATATGTAACATATGTAACTCTTACTCCACTATTTGGTGGACTTCATGATCACATTAGTGTTGTGAATTTGTAGCATCTCCTATATTATTTTGGTGATTTCATGAGCCCATTATTGTATGGTGGTTTCATGAATTCATTATAGGTTTTAAGAGGTATGTTACAATATTATGGGAGGAAGAAGAAGAGTTATTTGTAGTTATGACTCATGATGGGAAGGGGTCCTCTAGCTCACTATAAATAGGACTCTTGGTCCCTCTCTCCACTCTCTTTGTTCATTGTGAATTCTACCCATCATTTTGTCACAATATTTGGAGAGTTAGGAGAGGGAAGATCAAGAGACTTGATCTTGAAGTTTAAAGGAAGGAAGGAGAGTTAGAGGAAGGGTCAAGGAGCTAATCCAAGAAGGCTTGTAGGAAGAAAGTCTACTTGCAATTGGAATCATCATGGCTCAAGGTATGTCTTATATGTTTTTATATACATAATGTTTTAGTGATTTACAAATCATAACCAAAGATCTTTTCTATTATTGCTAACAAGAGCTACTTAAGGGGTTGCTTATTTTCTCACAGACACCGACGCGCACATTAATTTAAACAATTTTAATACAGTCATCATCTTTTTTTTTTTTTTTGGTGTAAAACTTCCAAATATCAAATTTATGAATTGTAACTCTAATGTACTATAGTTAGATTTAACGTTCTGGTTAATGGGAATTGTTTATCATTTCAATTCCATCCTTGGGCCAAGTTTATTATTTGCCAAACCGATCCATTCATTTGGTTTGTCGATCTTGAAGTTGCAAATGTTTGTTGAGGGTAACTAGTTGGTTTTTAGCTTAAAAATAATATTGAATTTTATTTTGATTTTTGGATGACTCTTTTCACGTCAAATTCACTAATTTTTCCTATTTCGTAACCAACGGGATTAATTTTTCTTTTAAATCATGTTAGCTTGTTGGTCTCCACCTCTTTTGTTGCCCTCAGATTAGGCCACTTAGACCATTTTTAAGTTCATGCAACAAATCAGTACGTAATACTACCAATAGTACGTATCCATCCAAAATGAAAAAATGCTGACTATAGGAGTGTAGACTGATTTGCGACTCCAGGTATCTTGATATAGGAGATACGACCACCGTGAAGGAAGAAAAATATGTACCCCATTAAAAACTGAAACGCACACTGCTTTTATTTATTTAACGTTGCGATTTATTGGTAAAATTGCAGCTTGGACATTCAGTGTATACATGTATAATAGAAATTGATGTCAGCATTCAGAACACCGACCATACACAATTATTAAGCATAACACACACAAGATAATTAATACTAGTCATGGGACCGAAATTACTTAGTTCAACCTTACGAAGCTTTTCAGTATGAGGGTGGGAATAGGGCTCTTCAGTATTGGACTTAAAACCTACCTTCTTTGCTTGAAGTGTATCAAAATAATCTTTCTCGGAATAAACATGTAAAAACTACTAGAATCTAAAATCCAACCAACACGGAACGAAGTATCCATACTGTAATGATCTCACAAAGTAAAGATTGAAAGAAAGAATACAAAAAAGATGAAAGCAGAACAGGAAAAATTTAAGGTAGAAATGCGGGCAAATTAGAGAGAGAAATGGGGAAGTTTCATTGAGGATAAGAAGAGAGACAATTATTTTGCACAAGTTGTCTTCTACATAGCCTACTGTTTTCTTTTATATCAGTACAATGCAGTAGAATCGTACCTAGAAGAAGTTTACAAATCAAGAGACTAACCAACTGAATGTTGACAATTGTTCCTAATTGACTTTATTCCTTTCAGCTGCTTCTCCCGCCATTTTGATTACTACATTTTTCCCTTTTTATTCTAGCCCCTCATTAAGTCTGCTAGTCTTTAGTCATTACATACGCCCCTCCTTAAAACAAATCCTAGTCTCTAGGATTTGAAATTTGGAAGCTGAGTTTTAATCACTGAACAGTCTTCCCAAGTGGCATCTTCCAAGTCCATGTTAGCCCACTGAATCAGGATTTGTTCTACTTCCAAGTTGTTCCTTTTGATAGTTCTCATGTCCAAAACTGCAACTGGAGCAACTTGAAGGTCTCCTTCATCAATGACTCTTAGTAGTTCATTGCTCACCACAGCAGCTTCAGCAAAGAAACATGAAAAGTAGGATGAATGGAGGCTCCTTCTGGCAGTTTGAGCTTGTATGCCACTGTTCCTACCTTTTCCAACACCTCATACGATCCATAATACTTAGCACCTAGTTTCAAATTCTTAGTGCAACTGTGATCTGTCTATAAGGTTGAAGTTTCAGATACACTATATCTCCAACATTAAAACTTCTGTCGCTTCTATTTCTGTCTGCATTTTGCTTCATTCTCTTACGAGGTTCATACAAATTATCTCTCAACAAGGAATTCCAGTTTATACCCTTTGACATCCAATCTTTCGCTTCAGCTACTCTAGTGCAATCAGGTATTAGATTTAACTGGGCAGGCTTACAGCCATAGAGAGCTTGGAAAGGGCTCATTTGAAGACTGGAGTGAAAGTTGGTGTTATACAACAACTCTGCAGCTGCTAGACATTTCTTCCTCCTGGTTGGTTGTTGTAGACACATACACCTCATATAATTTTTCACACATCAATAAGTATGTTTGAATTTGACGTGATGGTACGAGTAGAGTTTATAAAAGCTTTTACACCTAAATTTCAATAAATTTGGAGCAGGTTTGGTTTATAAGTGTGAGAGACTAGAATGAACATCGAAATTGTGAAAAATTAGTATGCCTTCTAACTCATAATTCTTTTGTTCAGTGCTCTTCAATTTTCGACAATAAAAATTCAATAACAATGAGGATATAGAATGATATTCGGCTTTGGATTTTTCTCCATTATCCCAAAAAGCCATGGAATCTATTCATAGCTTGTTTTGCCATTTGTCATTAGAAATTTTTTTGGCTTGTATCATAAGAATGAGCAGGACCAATTGCACATACAGTCAACTTTGAAACAATAAGCTTTCACATTTGACAAAAATCATTTATTACCATAATTTAATTAACAGATACTAGTAGTTTTACATTTAATATAGTCTAACAAAATCCATTATTTTAGTAAAAGGGGCCCATTAATTTTTCTGACTAGAACTTATTTTTTTTAGTCTTACATTAAATTAAATTCAGATCATGTTTCACATCGGGTTACGTTATTCTGAGAATTGTGTTGAAAAACGTATTGTACTTATCCTTTCATTTAATTTCTTTCGCCTGTACTGGACTGTAAAATAATAGAAAAAAAGAGTATCTTAGACAGAAAGTGAATTCCTTACCTTAAATAGGAAAAAAAGAGTATCTAAAAACATTCTATACCACATTTGTCCTTCACCTTCAATTTTTTTTTTGAGCAAAAAATAATAGTATATTTCATGGATGATAATAATTTGAGTTTGTACAAAGACCAGTATTTGGCCACTCCATAACCAGTTATTCAATTTTGGCAGTTGAGTGGGACTCTCCTCCAAGAACTGACTTGTTCATTTACTGACAATCGTACTTCTTGAACGACATCGCTGTGAGCCATGTGTTTCTTTTGATGTAAACGTTGACCCACATCTGTCCTCCACCTTCAATTTATCGGCAAAGTGTATTGATCGGCAATTGTCTTGGACACACGGCGTCCGTGATTGCGTTCAATAATATCGGCAATTATGTACACATGAGGTTCACAGAAACTTAGGAATTCCAGCCAGTCATATTTGTTACTTATCCTATAAGTAACAAACCTAAAGAATAGGGAACACAGCTCACAACTCAGACTAAATAGCCCAATCCCAGCTGCATCACAATGAGAATTTGGGATGCCCTAAAAAGTGTCCATATAGCAATAATTACCTTGCCAAGCACTACAAGAAATTAAGCCTTTAGCTACACACATTATGTGTGGGTAAAAAGACCTTATGTGTATAAAAATGTCTTTACCTACACATAAAATAAATGTTAGCAAATGTCGCTATTGTCATGCGGAGAAATGTTTTTACCTACACATATATTTATGTGTGGGTAAAAATAAGATCTATACCTACACATATATGTATGTTGGTAAATCTATAGTATGTGTGGATAATTTGGTTGCCGATTGTGTGACGATGACGTGGACGATGACGTGGACGATGACATGGATGATGACAAAGCATCCATGCTGGCAGAGTGTGTATGACGTGTATCTACGTGGCATATGATGTGGCATACACGTGGCATGTGAGGTGGCATGCCATTTTAAGTGTAGATAAAACTTTGGATTATATGTGTGGGTAAAAGCATACAATGTGTGGGTAAAAATCTACAATGTGTGGGTAAAAAGAGTACAATGTGTGGGTAAAAGTTATATAATGTGTGGGTAAATGGTTTCAAAATGTGTGGGTAAAAATTACAAAATGTGTGGGTAAAACCTTCATATTATGTGGGTAAATTTTGCACTTACATTAATGGACCGTTCATATGCGTGGGTAAAAGTATCTTATATGTGTAGATAATATTTCTTAAATTTATAAGAAACACATTTGTATGTGTGGGTAAAGCTTTTGGTATGTGTGGGTAAAGCTTCCCTTATGTGTGGGTAAAATTACAAAATGTGTGGGTAAATTTTGCACTTACATTAATGGACCGTTCATATACGTGGGTAAAGTATCTTATATGTGTAGATAATATTTCTTATATTTATAAGAAACACATTTGTATGTATGGGTAAAGCTTTTTCATGTGTGGGTAAAGCTTCCTGTATGTGTGGGTAAAGCTTCTTGCATGTGTGGGTAAAGCTTCCCTTATGTGTGGGTAAAGTTGTGTATGTTAATGTAACCCTGCCTGTATATGTGGCTAAAAGTATATGAATGTGTAAGTAAACAATACCTGTATGCAATTGAAATTTATATTACACATCACATATAATAAACCACAATAACTAAATAAACAAACAAACAATGTCAATAACATCATCCAAACACCAGTATCCAACATTCAAGCATCAAAACAATGTCAATAACACCATCCAAATGTCGAAATCAAACATCCAAAAGTATCACAAAGCATAGCTTGCTAAGCTACAATATGAGTATCACGAGTACATAAAAAAGTCAAGCAACGTCATCATGATTGGAATTAGCATCAACAAAGTCATCGCCACTACTGTGAGAACGAGAGTAATCAGAATGGTGAGAGCCCGGGTCAATGTCTCCTGTGACGGGATGAGATGGTCCTGAGCCGTGATCTGATGGCACATGGGGTACAGGTGGAGGAGGGATAATGTTCTTTGCAGCCAACACATGCTGCATATTTTGAACTGTGCCCTCAAGCTCGACAACTCGATTCAGTAGCTGAGTGTACGTAGGACGCCCAAAATCTCCACTGCTACCTGTGGTCCTAGAAGTGCTAGGTGACCGTCCCCAACCAAACAAACGAACTGAATGTCGTCCGATGACTCTCTCCAATATCTCTTTGTCAGTCATCTGCTCAACGGAATTATCCCTCCTCAACTTCATCATTTCTTCCTATTGAAGTAAATAACAAATATTGGATTGTATAAATAATGCTTTAAAGCTACAAATAAAAAGTAATTAATTGAAGAAAAAAATTAACTTACATATGTAGCAGCTGCCTGTGGAGAAGTCCAACCCCGCTCGGAATGCCAATGTCGTATGCGCCAAGTCTCAATTTGGCCAGTAGGAGCATCCAAATCAACTCCTCGGGCAACATGATGGCGTGCTGTACTCTTGGAGCCATTTCTAGATTCCCATTTTCGTTTGCCACGAGCTTCGGTATTCCTCTTTGACCGTTCCTTAAAAAAACACAAAAAATAGATCTTTATTGCAATGTTAATCGAGAAAATAAATAACAAAATAAAAATCTTATATGTTACAAACACAATGAAAAGAAACATTCTTTTAAGGACCGACAAACAACATGTCAATGGGGCCAACTATAGACTTTCTCTATTCCAAGAGAACCACAAGTTAGCAACATAAAAGCTAAGTTTACATATGTAGGATATGCAACACAAAAATGAATTATTCATTACATAATATTTGCATGAAAAGAATAAAAGGAACACAGTTTACCATCAGATAAATAACATTTAAAGCAACCCAAAATCAATACAAGTTCATTGAAATTGCACAATCAGGCAATAACTCCCAAATAATAGATACAATTTATATCATGTCCATGTCATGGAGAACGAGTTTCAAAGAACATTAGATAAAGAGCTTAAAATTGATAAGTTGAAAAATATTAGAGGACAAAAGATCAGGATGAAGGCGTATAGATAGAAACATTCTTTTTCGTTACCACAATCTTCTTTACTCCTTATGCCTCTATTGGATGACAAATCATCAGCCCTATCCTCAAAGGAAGCAAAGGCAAACAATTTGAACACCATACTTTTTTCTAAATAGGGAAACAATCAACTATTCTAAATAAAGAAATTCTTAGAGCAATTAAATATGGTAAAAAACTTAAATCATAAATTGTGAAATAAATGAAAAGATTTAGAAAATGAAACTGAAGGAAAACATGCTCAAGTCAACATACGAGTGGACATTGTCTTAGTGTTTTTGTATATATATAATTGATTGATGTTCTATTGTCTATAAAAGTGAAATTGCTCCCGAAAAAAAAAATTCCTAACTTCTCCTTTTTTGTCCTTCGTTGTAATTAAAGATGAAGCTCTTTGCTTTAATTATCTTTGTTCTACTCCTCTTTGCCATAGGTTCATTTTTACTGTTTGAATTGCAAATACAATTGTAGGGAAAAAGTCTTTATGAGTAGAGGTTGCTTCATTGCATGTATGAAAGCATGTAAATGCCATCAACAGTTGCTTCATTTGAATTCATTGTGTCAATTATTTTAATCACTATAATACTAAAAATTTAGTTGGCTGCTGTTGTAAAAGTTCACAAAGCTTTTCTTGTTGTGCTAAGGTGTATTACTACATTATTTGGTTTTAGCTCAAGCAGACGTTTACTGCATATTCATGGCTTTGAAGCTACCGGTGGCTGTCCTGATGAGCAGCAATGTGCTCATTCCTATAGATCATTTCAAACATTCATATCATCTCAGTCTAGAAATATTTGACTATTATACTCTATACATACATTATGGTTGGGAGGGCATACGATAGTGGTTTCCAATACCAGCTTCTTCCTTTATTCTAAAGCTATGACTTTGGTTATGTTTTGTAGAAGAGAGAAGAAAAGGAGTTGGTCTGCTGGTGTTTTGGGAGGTTGCCATTCAATTTGTTGCACATGGGAACAAGGCTTGTCCATTCTATTACTTCTTTTTGCTCTCTTAGTAGGGGCATATGCCCTGGTTGTACCAAACCATAGGTGATCCACCCTAGGGCTCTTCCCTTAATCCTGTCCCAATACAACCAAGGCATAACAGGGCCATTTGCTCCACAATGGTCCGCTCTAATTTCATCGAAAGATCAGCTTCGATTTCATACTGGTCTTGAAATTGTGAGGATGCCCTTTTGATGCTTTATATGATTCCACTAAGTAATTAAGATACATGAAGAGAGGAAAGCATGAAAACTTCAGTCACATTTAGATGTTTGAGCTATTGTGATCTCTACAGCTTCACCATCCAACAACACTGAAAACCGCAGTCAAATTTTCGTTATAGCTTAAAAACATCAGGGGCCTATAACAAAGAGACCTTGTGCTAAGTTAAGCTAATCATGTGAGGCTATTAATTGATCAGGAGCCGTAGCCATTGAATACTCCATAATCAGGAATTAAAGACCAATTATGTTTTTGTTGATTATTCCAAAAGATTGGCATGTAACCTACCTCATCCATCTTAATTGTCCACCAAAAGGACGCTTCATAAGTGATTGTCTGTTTGCATATGCTTCTAAAGGAGTTTGAAAGCATGGATTGCTTGCATATCCCACTTGGCATCTGGAGTGGGTTGCATGATTTTTTGTTTCTTGCCTTGTTTTATTAGGAAGTTTATCGTTGAAATGACTAAGCATTGAACAATTAATGAACACTAACAAAAATCCTCTCAAAAAGAACAATTTAATATACATAACACAAACTGAATGCTATCATTATTTAATTATACTGATTATTATTATTTCTTTCATTTTTTGGGTCAATTTTGATGCTAATAATTTCCAAAATTCTTACCTACAAGAGTTTTGAAATGTCGTTGCAGGAATTTTTTATTATTATATCATTTCAAGTTACAAAAGAAATCACTTAGTATTGAGAATATAGTGATAAGAAATGTCGACTTTAGAGATTTACCAAGATTTACCAAACAAAGGAACAATAATACTTATGGCATGCGTTGCATTGAGATTGACGTATTTAACATAGAAAATGACAGACAAGGACTAAGGACAAGAAACATTCACCAAATAATAAATGGAGTGAAAGAAAAGTACTTATGTAACAATAATGTGAAAACAAAAAAGCCTCACGCATTCGGTCACCATTTGAAAGAATTTGCAAGTTTACTTTTCATGTTTTTTATGTCAGATACATATGTACTTATGTAAAATGGTAAGGCAAATAATCTCTAGTAGCATTAAACAATTGACTTTTCCTTGAAATGTACTACATTGACTTTTCCATATAATTCATTGTATTCTTCACACACACACACACACACGAAATGTATTATATCTTTCTTTTGAAGTTTTAATACATAAAGCAAGTTCCCAGATATTGGTCAAAAAGAAAAAACAATGAGAGAAGAAGGTAAAGATAGGGTACAAAACTCTCCTTTGACTAACTTTTCAGCAAGAAATCATTCGCTTCCTAATACTACCAAACATTTCTTAAAAAATCTATAGATACATGATAGGAGAGGATCTCACCATCATAAATTTTAAGCATGAAATTCAAAGCATGTTAAGGAGTAGTGTATTATGCCTAAAAACTTCCAACCAACAATGACAAGCATGCATGAATATTCTAGCTAGTTAATTGGTAGGAATCAAAATACATGCCAATGCCAATTCAAATCAAGTTCACCAAACTATTTATCATGGTATGAAATAGTAAAAAGTCATCAAATATATGTAATATGTAAATTACCTTATATGTACTATTGGTCCAAAGGTCACAGAGATAGTCCCAATCCTCTTGGCTAACTTCTTCAGGGCACTTACTCTTTGCCATAACAGGATCTTCTTCCCCGCCAACCTCTTTGAAGTGTGCATGCAACTTATATTTATGGCCTCTCCAAGCTCTTTGCATTTGCTTGTCGATGCATTTTCGAACATCCGCATTCTCAACATTAATATTGAAAAGTGTCTAAATACCAAAAGAAAGAAATATTACAAATGTGGTCTTTCAATGCTACTCTAGTCATAAAATTATCAATTATGATGTTTAAAATTTTATCAAATTTGAAAAACATAAAAAAATACTTACTTCGAGCTTGTTGCGAAGTGGTCCTCTGACTTCAGATGGAACGAGTCTCCAGTCCTTATATCGTAAGCTGCAATGCTTGCGAACAATATACCCGATCTCATTGTTGAAAAATTCAGCGTTGCTGCAGATGGCTTGCATCAATGCGAAGTCAAACTCTATCGTCAATCTGTCCTTTGCATTTTTCATTGCTTTGCGAGCTCCATGACCACAAGTAATGCCACGTTTGGAGGAACTTTTTTGTGTATTGACAACGTCAACTTGCGGCTCCGTTGATGCAGATAGATCTACAAATGAAATACAAACAAGATAAAATATTATCCATTTGAAAAATGGTATTAATGCTAAAAGCAATATGTTAACATTTTTTATAATTAACTAACCAACTTGTAGCCCCACAGATGTATTTGCATCTGTAAATGAAGTAGAAACAAGTTAAATAACAAATAACTTAAAAACAAACTAAGATAAATTACTGCTTTTATAATTAACTAACCAGTTTGTGGCTCTACCAATGGGGGGGACTCTGTAAGTAAAGTAAGAACAAGTTAAAAAACAATTAACTTAAACAAAAAATAAGATAAATTAATGCTTTTATAATCAACTAACCAGCTTGTGGCTCTACCAATGGAGGGGACTCTGTAAGTAAAGTCAGAACAAGTTAAATAACAATTAAGTTAAACAAAAAAATAAAGATAAATTAATGATTTTATAATCAACTAACCAGCTTGTGGCTCTACCAATGGAGGGGACTCTGTAAGTAAAGTAGGAACAAGTTAAATAACAATTAACTTAAACAAAAAACCAAGATAAATTAATGCTTTTATAATTAACTAACCAGCTTGTGGCTCTACCGATGGAGGGGACTCTGTAAATAAAGTAGGAATAGGTTATGTAACAAGTAATTGAAAAACATAACAAATATTAAAACAAAACAGCTATATTTAATGCTCTTATATAATGGATTAAAGCAATCTTCTATGTGGATTAGCTAACCAGCTCGTGGCTCGACGAATGGAGTTGAGTCTGTCAATGAAATATGCACAAATTAGATAACAAACAATTTAAAAACATTGCTACGTGGATATAAACAAAACATGTTATATTAATACTTTTATAATTTACTAACCAGATTGTGGCTCTATTAATGGATGCAAGTCTGCAAAAAAAGTGGGAGCAAGTTAATTTATATATAGCATCTACTTCTAAGGATATTTTTCTATTAGCAAGGATTGATAAATTCAAACCAGAATGTGTTGTAGTGGAAGAAGTAGCACGCCCACCGCATCGCCCACCACGTCCTCCACGTCGGCCACGTCCTCCACGTCGACCTCGCCCAACCATCTGTTTCAAAACAAGGAACATTATGGCAAATTAAGACATAAGTGATGTTAATTTTAAATATTAATTAAAACTAAGTACGAAAAATTAAACAATGTCAAGTCACTATCAAACAATTATAAATAACAAATAACCTTTTGTATAAGAAAGTCATGCAATATCGTCATCATAAATATGAACATCTGAATCATCAAATTCATCATCAGTTTCAGATTCTAAAGTTGCTTCATCCTCGCAAAAAAGTCTACCCTCGTCCTCACTATTCTCAATATCATGTAAGTTCTCTCCTCGATCATGAAAAGAGGTTTCTTCAGAACGTAGTACACCCATCGTGTGTACGAGTCATTGATTCCCACTCTAATCAAATGAGCTCTAATAACATCTATGCTTTGATGCCTCGTATTGAGACAATCAAAACAAGGGCATAAAGCTAACCCCTTAGAATTCAAATTTTGTTTGGCAACCTGAATAAACTCCTTTATCCCCTCCATGTACTCAGGGGATATCCGATTCCAATTCTTTACCCACTAATGATCCATATTATCTATGTGTTAGCAACCTAAAATGAGGCAACGGTAAAGTTGTTATCGTTAAATTATAATATTCTTGGAGTTATTATTATTCTCACATGATGCTAATCCATGAATTAGGAAGGAAAGAGCAAATGAAGAGTAAAAATCAGCTCCATATAAAGTAGACAATTGACCAAATAATAAAGTATAAAGTTGCTACTTTTGTAATTAAATTGCGACGATATCAAGTTATCTAGAGATGTGACAAGTCATTGTCGGTTGGTGTTAATCAAGTCACCTAAAACATTGTATGCCACAAAAGAGTCCCAAGTCATATATTCAATGATTGAATGTAGACATTTCCTGTGCACATGTCATTTGCACAGGAATATTCCACTTGCACAATAGTTCCACCAAGAGGGAAAATGGAAAGATGAGTGTAAACTTCCCTATAAGATTCTAAGAAGAATCACAACTTCTTATGGACATCAATATCATACAACTTCATTTAACAATTTTTCCTAAGGCAAAACTCATAAAATTTGCATACTAAAAGCATGAAAGTAAATTATACACATAGTACAGAAATTACGACAAGTTACAACACATAAAACAGATAGTAGATTGGAAAACACAGAACAACATGAAATAAGAAGCATAAACATACACCAAACACAATAAAAAAATGATAAAATACTAGCCTTGACATCAGTTGGTTAGAAGTAACTTCAACTACAACTGATCGTCAATATTTTTCAAATCAATTGAGAACAAAAGCAAGTCCACTAAAACAAGTGCTTCATGTAGATCCTAGTACATTCTATCAAAGAGCTTATGGTAATGTATAAGAAGAAAAACAATTTCTTTCAAAAAAAAAACAAGAAAAAACAAATAGATCCAGTTTCAATTCCTCATAATTTCAAAGGTACAATTTTAAAATCACTAAAAAATAGTTCTAGCTTTGCTTACAATTGATCCACCTTCCAGTAGCTTGTCAAGTTCAGTTGATCTTGTATCAATCTGAATGCTTTCGAGCACCCCGAGCACAGAGTTGGGTGGCACTGGTGAAACCTGAAGGCAACAATTATGATGTTGTTGACATAAAACTATACTTCATAACAAGTAAAAACAAGCAACATCGACAATAAAAAACATAAACATATTATAAATAAAAACTATTAGAAAAAGAAAAAACGAGAGAGGACCAAGAACCAAAACAAGGAAATAACAGAGAGGAAATATAATGCTAAACCCTCAACTTAGTCTCTCATCAAAATCTCATACTATAAAGTAATGAAGACAAATTGAACCCTGGCAGACTATGCCTGCAGTTGCAATTAGCATCAAAACAAACCCAAATCTGGCCCAACATAAGACCATATTTCCAATACCCAGCAAAAATTCTTATATAGAAATAGAACAGCCAGACGAAATGTCTTTCAATAACACGCAAAAACAAAGACGCAGACAGCGTATGTTGAACCCATGCCACATTCACCATCCCTAAGGCCCTGTGCCCCATTCACCATCCCTACGAACCTTCAACATCAAACTCCATCAGTTTAGCCATCGTTCTATATTACATAAAACATCAACAAGTAGTAGCAGAAGTTTTCACAAGGAAAAATAGCACAACTACAGCAGTTATAGCTAGAAAAAAGTAGCAGTTATATCTGCAAAAAAAAAAAGCAGTTATAACTGCAAAAAAGCAGCAGTTATATCTGCAGCAAAAAGCAATTATAGCTGCAAAAAAGCAGCAATTATATTTGCAAGCAAAAAAAAGCAGTTATAGCTGCAAAAAAGTAGCAGTTATATCTGCAAAAAAAAGCAGTTATAGCTGCAAAAAAGTAGTAGTTATATCTGCAAAAAAAAAAGCAGTTATAGCTGCAAAAAAAAAAGCAGTTATAGCTGTAAAAAAGCAACAGTTATATCTGCAAAAAAAAAGCAGTTATAGCTGCAAAAAAGTAGCAATTATATCTGCAAAAAAAAGCAGTTGTAGCTGCAAAAAAAAAAAATAGCAGTTGTAGATTAAAAAAAGAAGTAGTAGCAACTACTACAAAAGCAATAACATTAGCAATTACTCAACTGTTAGACAATACCAAAAACTTGCTTGCATTCACACTCATCATATCACACACCCCAATAAGGTTGTATTCTTAGGCAAAAGGTGATATTAGACACTCATCATATTACTCAACTGTTAGACAATACCAACTGGAGATCGTCTATTAGGATAAAAAGATGAGGTACAATTCACACACAAGTGCTAATAATAGTTGTACAAATTAATTAAAAGCATAAATTCAAGAAGCCAAACAAGTATACAAATTATTGCTCGTAAAGCACTTCTATTATTATGCTTGTTTAATAACACAAAATTATCATGAATAGCCAAAAACAAAAATAATGTAGTACCAGAAATAAGTCAGTCATTTGATCTTCGATCCAAAAATGATGTAGATGCATCTTTTTTTTTTTCTTCTTTTTATTGACCAACGAAATAAATGACATCTTTCATTTATTCTAGCTTTATCTTAACGGAATTCGTATATGCAATTGAACCAAAAAAAAGGTAACAAAAGAAACATCTTTTAATATTTTTGTTAAGTTTGATTCCTTCACAAAGTACTCAATCTTTGCCATACATCATCATTTTCCTCACAGTTGCGCCAAAATTTCATAAAAATCTCAATATTCTGGCTGCAAGTAAGATTTAACTTCATATTCATAATAGTAAGCAAATTAAACATAATTTAATATGGTAAGCCAATGAAAACAGAGTATGAACATGCTTTATACAGAAGACTACTGCTAGATCTAACCATTTCTGGTCACTTAAAATTCTTAATCACTTGACTTATTATATGGTAAGTCAATAAAATAGCGTTTTCCTTGAAATGTCATAATCACTTGGCAATAAAGTTACTCATTGAAAAGTTTTAACTTCTCATTTCTTGTAAACTAATTTTAAGAATTCATGAGAGAAACTCAAACTTGCTTAAGGATGGATTATGACCCAAATATTATGATATCTAATGGCATATTATTGTAATAATCGATGATAGATACACTTGTGAACACAACTGCAGTGCATGTAATTCCAAGAAAGAAAAGAGAACATTTTTTTTCTCAAATACGTGTACAGAAATAGTAACATAAAGAAAAGTCATGAAAACCGTCTGATGACCTACATGAAAATGATAAGACATGGCCAAAATATGCTAACATCCATGCACAGCCCAGCTTCAAAAAGAAAAAAATAGACCGCTTTTTACGTCATAGATATACCACCGTTAAGGTATGTTGCGTATTTTATCAGATATGGGACGAAATATGTGTAGGCTGCCGTGTCCAATTGGAAAGTTACAATCGTTGATGGAGTTTGATTGAGCTATGAAAATACATTAAACAACAAAATGTACAAAACAATTTACGTAGTTAATGTGAGACGATTAACATAAATCGATATTCAAACATAAATCTTTCTTGGATATATTCAAACAGATCACAGAAAATGCAAGAGATTCTTATCAACTTTCCATGAAATATGGAGGAAGATTTTGAGATTGTGACACTGTGGGAAGACATTTGGGTGATTAGTTGATATGTAGGCACCAGAAGAACAGCTCAGTAAACCTTGGATGGCTTTTCAACTTGAAACCTTAAAAAGTTCAAAGGCTGGTTAGGGAAGGAGAAGACCAATCCCATAAACAAACAAGAAATATTTTAAAACTAGTACTAATATTTTTTACCAGATTAAAAAGCTACTATCAATTGTAAGATTTATTAATTATTCGTACTAGTGATGTTTTGTTAACTAGTATTTACGTTCATATTCATCATTAAGTCTTAGCCAGATGTTCAAAGGTCTGTGGCCAGTTCACATTAGAACACTGATTAATTAACCCGTGAAGAAATAGAGAGAAGATGTTAATTATGTTATCTAATTTCCTGCGTCTATAAATTGTAAGCAAACTCACCTAAACTAAAGCTTGGGATTTGGAAAGATAAGTCTCTGTCTGTTCCATTCAAGGGTAAGAGAGTTACTGTTGAATGGACAAAGACCAGTAATAGCACTAATGTCCATAATGGTGGGAGTTATGGGTTGTCAGAATAAAAATATTCTTTTTTCTTTGTCCATAATGTCCATAACGCCACCTTAGTCTTGTCCATGTATGTTTTACTTGGTAAAAAAAAAAAATAATCATGCGTACTGGCGCGAGACCTGAAACTTATGCCCTGCAAAAGAAGAAAGAATCACTTGCTCTTGAAAAAAAAATCACATAATACTATTGTAGACAAGTTCTGAACGATATTTTACATTTGAGTGTATCTCACATATAATTTACATACAAATTGTCCTTTGCGGAAGCAATAAAAACAATAAATTTTTCTTCCACATGAAGAGAGGTAAAATTATTCGGCTCGAACAATACTCTTACAAGGATGATAAGACTTTTATTAATATTTTTATGCTGCCTAAGAGTAGAATTCTTTCTTTTTTTATTTTAGAAAAAAAAATCATTTGGCCTCCAGAGAATTAACCAAAAAATATGCTTTTTCTTTTTTCTTTTTTCATTTCTGGCAAGAGTGGCATTTTTCCTATTTTTCTTCTTCTTCAAAATGTAAACTGTATTAGTTAACTAGCTTTCCTACAATTAGATTACATAATGACAACTTGATAGCTTGCTGGTTGCTTGTATTATGTCAAAGTTTGTCCCCTATTAAACCAAGCAAGAAAGTGATTTATTCCAAATGGACACTGATGTATCTTGTCTCCCATGTGGTCGTTCAATACTAGGCCATGCTTTGTCCTCTGACAAGCTTCTATAACTGTCCCAAGAGTTGATAATACATGCATTAAAAGATGTGATGGACAAAACTAAAGTATTCTTTTTTATCAGTGAGTAGATGAATGTAGATCATATCCTCCAAGCTACTCCAAAAATATTTTCTTAAAAACTACTAGGCAAGAAATCTTTATATGTTTGGTACACTTAGTTTAAACATCCAGGCCATTAGACGAGCATAAAGAAGTCTATCACCAAGGAAAGTGATTAGACCAGAAAAAATGTTAATTATCCAATGATTAAACATAAAATTTTCCAATCTTGACATGCTTATAGCTGTCACTTTAAACGAGATGTTCTCATATACTAGTATCTCAGCAAATTCTCTAGATGTCCTAGATGACTAAGTGAATCAACTGATCTAGGAACAGCAACTTGGCATTGCCGGGTTTACCAGGTGCAAGACAATCATCAACAGCAATACCGCTAGATAATAGTGACAAGTCGTGCAAGTTTTAACATACACAAAGTAGCTCATTCATAGAAAACAGATTATACACATTCATTTGTGTCCAAGGGCGCATATCAACACTCTCTAAAATAGATGGAGAACCTCCATTATCTAATGTACTTACTTTTTCTTTTTTTCCATAAAAATAGCATAAGGGTTAATAGACACATCATTAAATTGCCATTTCAGGTTAATATACACTCCTGCAAATCCAAAAACATGCTCAGAAAAGTCCTCATAATTTATTGCTTCCATATTTGTTTGTTAATGCACTCCGTAACACACAGAATTTTCTAGCTCTTTATGGTTGTGGTGGTTCTAGACAAGCAAAGCTGGAAAAGGGATACAAACCCTGAATTGGAAACAGAAACTTTTTAAACAAACAAATAAGAAAGGCAGCTAAAGAGAACTGGATAATTAAGTGACCTTTTTTGCTGCTTCAAGGCAATCAAAGTGGGGAAAGGTAACGTCAATTAGCTAGTTGTAAAAGGGTGAGAAACTAGTAGTAGTCAATAATACATATCTATGTTTGCTCAAAGGCAATCTTCTACTTTGAAGAAAACAATAGTAAAATTTCATTACCATACATGACAAGTGTGATTAATTACACGAATGACCATAGTTGTTTAGATACATCATGATCCAATGTGTAACCGGAAACACTTCTTGCTATTTCATCCACTTTTGCATGAGCCTATAAATGCGAATTTCACTAGATATTTATAGCAAATTCAACTAATTCAAAAGTTGTTTTAATCGTTAAACGTGAAGTTTATTTCACATTATATTTGAAATGCTCGTACATGACCAACTTTACATAACCATGGTAGGGAAGTATAAAGTGTACTGGAGGAATACCTCCTTGTTAAATCTGTAAATATTCTAATCTTACATAAATAAAATACTCAAATTTTGCTCAAAATAAAAAACCACATAGAACCAAGCAAACACTTGCATGCAAATTAGATTAAACACTGCTTTAATATTGTCTACATGCACACCTAACCTCCTAGCTAGTCTGCTGTTGCAGAAATAGATTAATAAGATTAGAATATTCGTTATTTAAAAGAAAAAGATTCAATTGGAACAATGACCCCCAAGACTTTACACCTTAAATTTCTTATCCCTTTGGGAGATTACCCTTTTTTTAAGTTATAAACTTATTCAACAAAGAATTTTTATTTTCAACTGCCAAATTTTCCTAAAATATGATAGTCTCTGCTTAACGACTACCATTAATGATCACTATAACCTTTATATATATATAGAGAGACAAACACAAACACACACACACACACATACATACATACATATATATAGGAGATAGAGTGAGCACGACATTGAATGCAGGCACAAGATCAGCGTAGAAGAAAGAAAGATAAAGTGCAGACATTAAATTCCATATCCATAATTTGCATTCGTGACAACCTCCACCTAAAAAAAAAGGACCTCCCCAAAATCCTCTCATGAGTTTAGGACTCCATGAGTCTGAAGACTAGTCTGGACTTCACTCAGCTTGAAAGCTTCCAACACCCTAATGTCCGTCCGTGCTGATTATTTCACTGATAATCAAAGCACATTTGCCAATGGTGTTGAACTCACAAAATTTTCAAGAATGGAAGGAAAATGGTCACATTCTGTAAAATGAAAATAGAAAGACAAGGAGAAATGCAAATAGAAAGAGAAGGAGAAAATGCAACTTCCTCAGACCAGACCAAACCATTGCACCATTCAAGGATTCAATACTTTCAACTAGATTATTAGGTTAACCTTAAAATCCCAGAATCCATCACTGGAGATCCTCAGGACCTCATTCCAATATTAATTTACTCAAAAGAAACTGCCAATATATCCATGACAAATAACGAAATTAAAACCAACATAATTCATCAAAAATTACATGAAATTGAAAAAAGCCCTACTTAACTTAGTAAAATACTAAAAGCCTACCACCAATGCTTCGAACCTAATTGAAATCAAGATTCCAACAAAAACGGAATTATTTTTTCCCAAAAAAAAAAAACAAAAGATGAACTAGATTTATATGAAATCTGCACGAAAGAATTACTTACAGATTCGAATTAAGGTGAGATCTTCGCTTGTTCACCAGACCGGGGACTCCATGGATCACCTAGCAGCTCACATTACCTTTTTTTTTTTTAAATATTTTGACAATAGAATTAGAGAAAGAAGAAGATAAGCAGAAGAACTGTAAAATGAATTTAAAAGCCAAAAAAGAAAAAAGAAAAAAGAAAAAGACACTAAACATCGAATAGGAGAATCAAAGATGGTACTTATTGGGGGGGGGCGGCGGGAAGTAGAGTGGAGGACGACTAGCGGAGGGGCGACGGCGGTGACGGCGGGGAGCAGGACGGCAGAGGTGGCAGCGGTTGTTTCCGGATGGGAGGAAGAGCTTGGTGGAGCACTAATTGATTTGGGGATAGGATGAAGGGAACCGATAAATGGAAGGAAGGCTTTGTTCTTTCCTTTGGTTTTTTGACAATTTTGTTCTTTTTTTGTTGATTCATTTTATTTTCTTGTCTTTTTTTTTATTTTTATTAACAATACACTAATGTCATTTTAATTTACAAAATTATCCTTTGCTTATCTAAAGTTCAAGCATATTACATTCGTAATTTTATAAATAAAATTGAACAAAAATGTAATTTCATGTATAATATTTAATACATGTGTATGGATAAATGATGTGGCATTTTTTTTTCCACATCATCATGCTTATAATCCTTTACCCACACATACTTGACATTTATATTTATGTGTGGGTAATATAAACAACAAAAAGGTCCACTTCAGCATTCCAAAAAAAATTGAAAATTCCGCCAATTTTCAATTTGGAGGGAAATTTTCCCACTAAATTTATGTGTAACTATTAACCTTTACCTACACTTAATGCAAAATAAAAAAGAAGCCACATCAGCATTTAAAAAATTGTAAAAAGGCGCCAAATTCTCAATAGTGAAGCGAAATTATCCTAACCAATTCATATGTAACGAATGACTTTTACCTACACTTAATGTGAATTTAAAACATGCCACATCAGCAGTTAAAAAAATAAAAAATGCCGCCATTTCTCAGTATTTGGTAAGAAAATTTTCCCACCAAATTCATATGTAACTATACACTTTTACCTACACATAATAAATGCCAAATATATAGTAATTAATCATATTAGATTTACCCACACATATATAATATATGTGTAGCTAAATACCTACACATATTATGTGTAGCAATTTTATGTGTGGGTAAAAACTAAATTTCCTGTAGTGAAGGTAAATACCTGTGGAATCATATAGCAACGAACGATTACCTTGCCAAGGAAATAATTGTGGAGATTCAACGCATTGTCTACGGTGCAATTGAAGTTCACAGCCACCCATTTTTCCATATTCACAACAATTTATCTATCTAGAACTATATCTGTAAATAAATTTCTATTTGACAAGTCAGCCATCTAAAAAATATTCTGTGTAACGTTAAGATCTTGAATCTCATACTTGATTATTATACAAAACAGTTAGGTTCCAAACACTTGTAGCATAATTTTCATGTAGCTATTTCATAGAAATCACATCCATTATCAAAAGTATTGGCAATAACAACAAAAATGAAAGATTTATAAAGTTCTTCCCCTTTCCTTTATCTCTTTTCAATATACAGTAGTTAACTTCTAGTACACTTCGTATCACAAAATTCTACTACTAGCTTTAAATTCAATTTTGAATTAACAAAAGAATTGGACCTAAGCTTTGCTTTTGACTTTGGCAAAAATTCTTAGCATGTGAGATCAGTTGTACTAGCAGGTTAATAGATTTCCTGTGATTGAATTAATTTAACAATAGCACTTATCAAATGTTTGCAAGACAAAATTTTTCCAGTTTATAATCAAATTAATTGATTTTTGAAACCTCTTTGCTACCCTATTGACAATTTCATCTTTATTAGATACTTCAATTGCAGTTGCATTTGCAGGCGAATTCAGAACTGAGCCGGCCTATGAATTCTTGAGGAAAGTGAAGAAAAAAATACTCCAGTGACTCTACACTGACGGTAATTGACATGCAAAAACAAGAGATTCGGCCTTGGAAGCTACTATTGTGCCCGGGAAATCAACATTCGTCTCCCCACATTTCTTGACCTAATTAAGTTGAATATTACTAGAGGGAGTTTTCCAAGATAGTGCACAATTTGCGTTTTAGACCCCAATTCTACAATTTACGTAGAAATGTGGAGGTGTTTTGATAAAAATGATTGGCATTGTTTAACTATTATTCTTTATCTTGATTATTTTGATAATCAATTATTAAAAACTAATTATATTATAAACAATTTCAATAAAATCTAGCTTGACTAACTTGTTCCGAATAAACTTTTTGAATATGTTAATTTTAATATTTTTGGATGTCTATCATATAGGCAAGAATATCTATATGATATAATCTGATAACTGTTCACTTGCTTGTTTATGTGTTTGTTATATACAAATCAAGTCACATTGGATGAAAGAAGTAATCAAAACAAATAAGGGCCAACACTACAGCTTCATACTTTGCCCTACAACTTTCTTTTTTTAGAAAACCATACAGCTCTTTCGAATCTAGAAATGAGAGAATTTCTCTAATTATGAGAACAATGACCGCATTGTTGTGCTCGTTGGCTGTTGCTGGTGATTTGACAGAACAGAAGCCAACAATATATATAATTCGATTTCGTGTACAACGGTGTGGAAAGTTTTGTGAGAATCTGGACAATTTTGGCAAATGAAGGAGCGAAACGGAAAAGAGATGCTAATATTCAACATGTATTCAAGTTTCAAGTATTTTCAATTTATTATTGATACTTGGGAAGTCGAAGGCGAATAAAGTTTGATTCCATTTTCCCTTAATTTTGACCTTAAGATTTTGTTTGCTTCTTGAATATTTTTGTCTTAAATATAATAATCCTTTCTCCACTGAATTTCATATAAAAGAAAGGGCAAAAATAGGGCTTTGGTATTGTAGTCCAATGACAGTTTGCAATTTCAATAAATCTTTCATTTTTGTTCTCACATCTTCAAGGTGACGAACCAATTCTTGGCTTATATGCATTGTGATATTGACATACATCTTTGTTGTCAACAGGATTGCATTCCCAGTTAAAGAACTGGACGGTTGGTGCGGTTCACTTTGATTCCACGTATGGTACTAAGATTTAATTGCTAAGAAACTTTATTGATAATCAATAGACGTGCAGCGCAAAAAACAAAGATTCCATCTGCGAATGTCATACAAAATAGTAGCACGTAGTATATATCAAAATAGTAGTACAAAATAATATTACGTAGTAGATATCAACTTAAAACACACAATACTGCTTTTATTTATCTAACGGTGCAAATTATTACGATACAAATTGCACCTTCTACATGCAATGCATAGTAGGACTGCATGTCAGCAGAGTACATTTGAAATATCCATGCTTAACCACACACTAGATAATTAATAGACAATACATTATATGTTCTGAGTTGAGGAGCGTCAATTAATTCATCCAAAATTGAGCTTTTAAAACCAGTGCCCCATGGACGCCATCCTTAGCTGGTGTGCTCATTCGATATTGCCGGTGAATTTTTCTGATTATGAGAACAATGACCTTTTTGGTGTGCTCATCCGATATTGCTGGTGAATTTAACAGAAACCAACAACATAATTCGAATCGGTATACAACGGCGCGGATAGTTTGTGAGAGATCTGTATGGTTGTGACGGATGAAGAGGCGAAATGGAAAACAGACGGCAACATTCAATATGCATTCAAGCTTCAAGAATCTTCAAAGTGACGAATTAATTCTCGGCTTATATGCATTAGGATATTGACAGACATCTCTGATTGCCAAGGATGGCATTCCAAGTTAAAAAAACAGGACAATTGTTGCAGTGCACTTTGATTTCACATATAGTACCAAGATTTAATTACTGAAATACTTTATTGATAATCAATAGCACACGTAGTAATTGACACGCGTGCAATGCAAAACAATGGGGATTCAATCTGCAAATGCGGAACAAAATGGTAGTATATATCCACTTAAAACACGCAGCACCAAATAGTAGTATATATCAACTTAAACCACACAGTACTGCTTTTATTTAATTAACGGTGCAAATTATAATGGTACAGTTTGCACCTTCAACATGCAATGCATACTAGGACTGCATGTCAGCAGTACATTTGAAATTTCCATGCTTAATACTTTAACCACACACGAAAGATATTTAATATAGAAGACATTTTTTTATATTCGCAGTCTTCACTTCTCACGAGTTAAAGAGTGCTAATTAATTCATCCAAAACAGGAGTTTCTTGTATCCAAATGGAGCTTTAAAAACCAGTGCTTTATGGACGCCATCCTTAGTTCGAATGAGAAGCGCGTAGAGATTAACAGCCACGACGTGCAACTTCAAACCAGAAACCACTTCCACAAACACCAGCTTGGTTCCGGTCTTCTTGTTGTGCTCTGCCACTGCAAATTCTCCGATTGCAATGACCGTAGGGTCTTTTGTGTTCACAATAGTCCAAGTCGAATTACCTATAACTTTGGTCTTCTGTAAACCAAAACATTAAATCCCAAGAAGTCAGTATTGAAGTAGATAGGTAGAAATTCAGTTGAACAAATCAAGAAATTACGCACGCCACTGGGGAAAATTAGAGGTTAATGGAAACAAATTGGAAGAATTAATTAATCAATTCAAGAATATGTTACTTACTTTTAATTTGAAACTCCTTAACTTCTTCAAAAGTTAATTTTTCAAATATCTCACATATAACTTCCTTATTTCATATACTGTTTCACTAGTTCTTTTTTATTTTTGAAAAAAAAAAATTGTAGCTTATGTGAACTGTACATGTTAAAGTTCTACCAAGCTTTGGCCAAATTCATGTCTATCCAGGAAAAAAGAGTCACCTCTCCAGCAGCAATCACTCCAGTGGGCTTTGAATCCTCTATTTCTTTAAACAGCTTCATTAAAGCATCAACTTCTTCGGATGGAGGTCCCTCTGCTGATTTCCATCAAGAAACAAAATTCTTATATAGTAGGTTTCAGTCCCAATAAAATACGATGCTACTACGTATATCTTTTTATAAGAATAAACATATAAACACATGCAAAGCGGGACTGACTGTAAATTGAATATGCATCCCATTATTAATGCTTGATACTAGAAGAGGACATTACCAGTTAACAGTGGTACAAAGGAGATGAGTTTTAGCCCAGATAAATCTTCGTGAACAACCACCTCATAGTAGCAAGGATGTGGAAATGGAATAAATATAATCTCAGGCCCTGCTGCAATAACGAGCTTGTAGTTCGCGCCAACTGCCACAATTTGCTTCCACGCATGAACCACGTCTAAAAGCACCAGCTTGATGGGGGCCGTCTTGTTATGCTCTTTCACAGCAAATTCTGCTATTTCTTTGACGTGAGCGTCCGTCGGGTCCAACCGAGTCCAACCACCTGGCTCCTGTATATTGCAAAAATAAATCCCGAAAATCAAAACCCAAAGAAACTTGGGCAGTAAACTTAATCAAACAGACAATTTCAGTATATGTGAATTACTTAGAAAATCCTTAAGTAGCTCCCCTTCCACACCAGCCCGCCCCACCCCCCCCAAAAAAAAAAAACAAAAAACCCAAACAAACCCCACGGGGGCAAAAACAAACAAAAAAGAAAAAAAAAAGAAAAGAAAAGAAAGACTCTAGGCCCTTTTAGTAGGAAAGGAGTGATCGGAGGGATTTAACATAGACTGTATGTCCTTTACTGATTAGTTTAGAAAGATTCTAACCAGGAATTTATAGAAAAACTTAATGAAATTACTCAAACTGGAAATTCACCGACTGCTTGTATGAGAATTTCTTTATAGCTAGATTTATTGTTCAGACAAGAAAAAACATATATAGAACAAAGAATGCAATTTTGCACATTCCCTCAACATATGGTTTATGTTATTCCTTCCACAGCTTCCGTAGCTGAGGAAGTTTGTTAATACTGTCAGAATCTTGCAATATAAAAAAAAAAAAAAAAGACTAGGAAATTAAATAAATAAAAATAGTATGTGTGTGAATCTATGTATGTACGTATGTGTGTATATTCCTTGATGTACAATCTGAGAATCCTAGCTCCAAAAAAAAAAAAAAAAATAGTAATTGTGACTGACATGGCTAAGTTATAAATACACTCCAAGATCATGGGTAAAAAATTTTTTTCCCTCACATGTTTATAGGGAGGTGAATTCAGTAGGGACTGCATGGCCAACCTTGATAGTTCTTTTATGTTTTTATATCAAATCTTTTTGAGTCAGAACTGTTACCAACTAAAATGAAGGGTCTAATTAAATTAGACAAAATGCATACGTGCTACATTCTTTTGTGTACTTGAGTTTGGAGGTTCAGGTTTTTGCTTCCATCCGTGTAATTTTTCAGTTAATCAATAAAGCTGGCAGGAGTCTATGCTCCACCATCCTACAAGGTGGCATTCTTTAAACCAAACGTAAAAGTTAAACGTTTAGGAAATAAATACTAGAATCTTATGGCAACCATACACAAACTAATGAAAGAAACATGGGTAAGGGGTGTGATTTACCTGAACGGAAATGGATTTCTCCATTGTATATATTTTTGTGGTTGATTGCTGTTGTCGAAGCTTGGTTGCTGAGCTTGAACGTTAACAAAACATAGTCCCAGTATTTATAGGCGAATCTTTAACCTAAATGCCCTTTATGCCCTTGATGGCTTTCTCTAATGTCTTTCTCAACTTGTTACAAAAGCTTTGACGAAAGAAATAAAGGACTTGAAGTTGATAGAACAATAGATTACTAGTTGTCAAAATGTCATTCGTCAACTGCGTCGAAATTAGGTTTGACGTAAGAAATATGGCCAACACGCGTTTCTCGTTTGATAACATGGCACACTTCTTTTTTTTTCTTTTCTTTTGAGATTTTAGAAATTCTCTAGACTATATGAGAGAGAAATGGATGGAATTAAGAGCCGAACTTTTCCTAACTAATGTCTTTTTGGTTGAGCTAAAATTTAAGGACTCATATTGCAAATCTATGCTCATTATGTTATAAAATAATAGTTTTGAACACCCAATCAGGGATAGACGCAATATTATGTGTTTGGTGAAGCAAAGTTGGCATATATGTATAGTTAAAATAATGAAAAATTTTATGTTAAGGGTGAAAATTTAAATAACTATAATAATGTATTGAGAAAATTGAAGTTTTAGTATGAAATGTTTAGGGAATTAGTAGTTTTAGTCATTAAAGTTTAGACGAAAGCAAATCTAATACCAAATATTTTAATTTTTCAACACATTTAGTTCTATTGATCAATTTTGCCAAAAACTTACTACAATATAATCACATAATACTCACATGCCTGCTACTAAATTCTCAAAAAAATAGATAAAAGAAAGAAAAATATGATTGTCATAATTTGTAATTAAATGCACATGCAAATGCACTGTCAAGGCTGATTTTTAAGTTTATCTGCGTATATGTGAATTTAAATTAGTGTCTTTAATTATAAATTATCGTAATTAATATTTTCCCTTTTTTGATTTTTTTTGTAAAATTTGGTCACTAGCATGTGAGTATCACGTGATTGAATTCCAAGAAGATTTTAATAAAACTGGTCAATAGGACTAAATATACTAAGAAATTGAAACATTTGGCGCTAGATTCACTTTCGTCCAAACTTTGTAGATTGAAACTGCCGATGCCCTAAATATTTGGCACCAGTACTGCAATTTTCCCTAATGTATTATAAATAAAATATCTTTCAACTAATATTTGGTATATAATGATAAAATTATATTACATAATTAAAATATATAATCAAGCTCATATTCAAATTCCAAAATTACACACACGTATGTATATGTGTATATGTGTGTATGCAAGTTATTGCTTTAGCAAAGTAATAATAAACTATTAATTTTCTGCTACTTCTTCCAACAAGAAAAAGTTGAATAGTAACAGTAGTAATTAAAGAATGAAAATTTACCGCTATTTTTTTTGCTTTCAATGATTAAAACAATATATCTCTTGACTTATCTATATTTTGTCTTATATTAGACTTATCTTGTATTATTAAATACTTTGGTTATTACAGGACTTGTATAAAGTATGGGGAGTAATAGAACATTTAAGAAAAGTTTGGGAAGTAAAAAGGTATTAAACTGAAAATTACCACTAAAATTTAAAAAATAAAATAAAATTTGTAAACTTTTTGGGGTTTAAATTGCCCCTTTCCACACCCATTAGTTATGTCTACGGACGCAATTATAAACCCATTCAACACATCGTTACATCAAATTACTAAGCTGATAAACATGTGGCTTTCAGCTCAAGGTTTGGCTAAAAATTATTCATAAACCCAGGAGAATTATCGGCCTTAGCTGAGTTCTAACGTAGTAACGGGAGGCCTTTTTTTGAGCCAAAATGCCCTTTATGCCCTTCGTGGAAATGGGGAATTACACGATTGTTTTGGATTGCGTTTTAAGTATAATTTCATTGGGCATCCGCAAGCTTTTGAGTCAACAGACGAGAAGGCGGTTGAGAATGAAAGTGTTGTAAAATTAAAAGCCTTTGCCGAGGACTTGCATTGGTTTCTTAAAGTTTCCGTACTTCGAGCAAGGTGATTCTCGTGCATCTTCCTCCTTCACAAGATTAATATTACGAAGTAAACTGTTTTCTTTAAGTAATATTGAAAGTGCTGTAAAATTAAAAGCCTTTGCCTCTCATATCCAATCGCTTCGGACTTGCATTGGTTTCTTAAAGGTTCCGTACTTCGAGTAAGGTGATTCTCGTGCATTCTCCTCTGTCACAATATTAGTATTACATCCTCCTCCTTCACAAGAGTAGCGTTACTAAGTAAACTATTTTCTATTAGTAATTAGGTTCGTTGTCCAGCTGTTCTAAGGTTCAGAGAAATGTAGTTGCAAGATCTAATCATGACATACTAAGTACCTGTATTCAAGGATTATTGCAACTGGAAGAGTGTAAGTTAAAGAACAGCATTTATATTTGCATATGTATTGCATGCATGGTTGGTGGTGGTGCAGGTAGGAATTCATCAAGAGTGTATGACCTAAGAAAGCTGTGTCTTCTTTGTGTCTGGCCACGGAATTCCACGTCATAGCTTCTGAGGAACCAAGCTATGGTGTGTTTGTTAATCGAATTTGTTAGCTGAAGCTCAACATTTATACTCCACAAATGTAGGAAGCCATTATATATGGGAATTAACTGTTTTTGTAGAAAATGAATCTAGTTTGCAAAATTTAGGATTATGAACTTACAATTTCATCTGCTTCTTTCAGTTTGGCAGCAGTAAAAAGAATCAATTTTTCAGCATCCTCACCACAGATAACGCGATCAAAGCTTCTGGTTGGATCAGTCAATGTGACAGCAAGGCGACACCTAACTTCAGCTTGGGTATAGTCTTTACACGAAAGACATGTGATGGTCCAATCAACATCAGCACTGACTGCTTTTTGGTGGTTTGCACAAGAAGTATACCAAAACTTTATTTGGCCAGCAACGAGTCTTGTGTTTCCTCGAATCCAAGCTGCTCTTAGTTGAATCTGTAAAGAGTCATGATATGATATGTTTATTATCGCATTAAGTGTACAATTATAAGGCACATAAATGTTGTTGTATAAAGTAAGAATAATTTGTATTATTAAACGCTAATAGTTTCAAATGCATCTTGTGCCCTTTTGATTGTTAATATGTCATCTTCCTTCGGCAGAGTTAAAAGAAAGCCTGGATTTTTGTATGCTTTTGTTTCATATATATTCTTTAGCTCTTCTTTGTTAGCATTATACTTGTAACAGTTAGTAAAGAACTAAATGGTGTTTTTGCTTGATAAAAGTAAAAAATGATGAGCTGCAGCAATGTCTGTTAATAAAGAAAGGAAATGGTTACCATTCTTTCATCTGCATGAGTTCAGGCAAAATGGGATTCAGCAGAAATGAATTTTATATGTGTGTTGCTGAAAAGTACTTTTTTGACAGTCTAAATTTACCAACTTGAAAATTAGGATTTTAAAATTAAAGCTCTAATTTCTGTCAACATACCCAACTAAATCACTCAGGTTTGATCCCATGGTTTCTTAAAAGAATGAAGAACAATCTTAAATAAGTTTCAGTGCAGATAGTTCGCCGGCATATGACCGGTGACCGGATTTTCTTTCTCAAACACCCTTTTATGCAAGAATATGGAATCACTGGAGTATGCCCAAAGAGTCGTTAATCACTTCGCTATCTTCTTCAAACTCTAAAACACGTAATCTATATTATTAACCATTTAGACTTGTGTTAATAGGCTTAAAAGGATAATTTTAGCCCATATATAATAACCCTTAATAGACTAAAATAATTAAAATCCCATTTAAACTTTATGGCGCTTTAGGGTGGTCTGATAAGAAAATGAACTAGTTTTGCTATTTCAATATTTGTCTCTAAATACTTTAACCTATGCCCTTTTCTTTTCTAGAAGAAGGTTTTAAAAAAATTATTTAATCTAACTAGCTCTCAATCCGCGTAATGCACAGTTGTCATCACGCATAAACTATTGGGGTTGGCTACTTTAGAACTGGTAATTATACACCCAAAATACATTTAGAACTAGTAATTATATAAATATTTAGAACTTGTAATTCTATGTATATAACTAATAAATAAATATGTATAGGTTCTAAAACTATTGGGGTTGGCTACTTTATATAAATAAATAATTGAACTATTTTTGCATCCATAATCAGTTGTGTGAACCATGTCTGAAAATTACACCTTTGACTAGAGCTTTGTTCTTATTGATTTTAATCCCTATTTATTTCCTTGAATTATTTTTATAATTAGTTAATTATTATTTTCAATTTATTCAAAACAAATCCCCCCAGTAGTTTTTAGTCTAAAAGAAACAAGTTTTCCTCCAATCCCTGTGGAGACGACCCTGCTCACTGCTATATACAAAATTTATATTTTCTTGGAGTAGGATTTTTATTATTGCACAGATTCGAGACCTGTCAGTCTATGCCCACAATTATAAACCCAATCAACACATCGTTAGATCAAATTACTAAGCTGATAAACATGTGGCTTTCACCTCAAGGTTTGGCTAAAAATTATACATAAACCCAGGAGAATTATACTACGCCTTATTGTTTGAAGGCACATCTCCAAATGTAAAGAATAGTTTGGACAGAATTCATGTGAAAAATCAATCCGAACTGGAATATTTGAGCATTGCAATCTTATTTCAGACAATTTTGTTGCTCTGGAACTAACTTCTTTTATCCTATTTCTCTTGATCAATGTGAAACCAAAAAGACAGAATTAGTCTAGACTCTTCAAAAAAAAAAAAAAATTCTATTTTAAGATTTGTTTTTATGTTTCACATCATAAATTTTTGCACTTATCCTTTTTCTTGCTGTCCATCTAACCATTGAAGTCGATAGAACATTAAATTATTAGTACAAGAAAAGTCATTCATCGTTGCAGTTATGTCGAAATTTGGTTTGACGTAATATATATGACCAACACGTGTTTCTCGTTTGGTTACATGGTACACCTTTTTTTCCCCGTTTTTGAGATTTAAGAAATTCTCTAAACTTTATGAGAGAAAAGAGAGAAATGTGTGGAATTAAGAGCCAAGCATTGCCTAATTAATTCTTTTTTGTCGAGCTAAAGCATTAGAACTCAAATTACAAATCTTTGCTCATTATGCTGAAAAATAATAGTTTTGAACACCCAGTCGGGGATAGAGGCTATATTTTGAGTTTGGGAAAACAACATTGGCAAATATGTATAGTTAAAACAGCACAAAATCTTAGTTTAAGAGTGAAAGTTATATATATAACATTATTCAATTAATATTTGGTATATAATGAAAAACCTATTGTATACAATTAAAATATATAATCAAGTTCATATTCAAATCTTAAAATTATATAAATATATATATATATATTTGTGTGTGTGCAAGTAATATATTTAACGAAGAAATAATAAACTACCAGTTATACACTCCTTCCATCCAGAAAAAGTTTGATCTTAAGAATTGTAACCAAGAGAATGAACATTTATCCTTACATTTTTTTTTGTTTTCTATGATTAAAACAAAATATCTCTTTGACTTGTCTAAAGTTTTTTTTTTTTTTTGTCTTGTATTGGACTTTTTTTATGTTATTAAATACCTTGGTTATTAGAAGACCTTAATGAAGTAAGAAGAGTAATAGAAAATTTAATAAAAGTTTGGAAAATTATAAGGTATTAGACTGAAAATTACTACTAAAATTTAATAAACAAAATAGATTTTTTTTTTGGGGGTTCGACTGCCCTTTTCCCCACCTTGTTAGTTACGTCTATACACCTAATTATAAACCCAATTGGTTGAATGAAATTACTGAACAGTAGAGATCAGAATGAACATGTGGCCAAGGCTTGGTTGAAGATGATTTCATAGGCCCCCGAGGATAATGCTGTTCCTCTCCGCTTGAAGGAGGGACATCTCGAAATATAAAGAATAGTTAAACTGAATTCATGTAAAAAAAGCAGTCCTAATAGAATATTCGAGCATCACAATCTTATTTTATATAATTTTATTGCTCTAGATCTAACTTTTTTTTACCTATTTTTCTTCATCAATATGAAAGAACACCATAGAATTAGTCTATACTCTAGACTCTTCAAGTAAAAATTCTATTTTAAGATATATTTTTATGGGTTCACATCGTAAAATCTTATGTTATTAACAATTGTAAAAAAAGGGGACAGAAAATTTGAAGTGCATTTTTACAATATCAATATAAAATTACTTAGAACTTGTCTAGGACGGCAATGAGTTTATGAGTCTAAATAAGTTGAATGCCATAATTTTCAAACTTGAATTCATTTCTTAGCAAATTTAAAAGTATGTTCCAATTTGGTGTTTATCAAGTTGAATTTGAGTAGAGTTCATATAAATCAGTTGATTTGTATGTAAATTTCAAATTTATTACTAATTGAATCGACTTAACTTAACAAGTTCACAAATATTAATTTATCAGATTCAAACTTGACTTGGTTGTTGAAGTACCATTTTGGAACAGCGGATTGACCTTCTTGGTTCATCTTTCATTCTTAAACTTGTCTCTTCATACGTACCCTCACCTCATAAACACAACTGTTGGATTGGCATTCGTTCCTTATTTTTCCTCTAAATATTTGAATGGTGTAAAGATGACGCCACTGAATAAACAAATTGTTGAATGGTTGTTGATATTTATTACATTCTGTTGAGTAGCCGCCAAAAGAAGAATGCGGAAAAATCAATGACGTTACAATGTTACATATATGCAGAGGTCTCGGTGGATCCTTTGAATGAGCTAGGATAGTAAGATCTCAGTAATTGACGACCGAACGTCACATCAGGCAGCCTTGGAGCATTCCACAAGTTACAAATCAAAGTTTACTTGATAAGTTTCATGAAAAGGACTATGTATTTGTTGTAGCCAAAGTGATCATTAATGGCAGTAGAAGTTTGGCGGAAGTAATTGTGCTGTTTGATTGCATGTAGGATGTCGGCGGGACTTGATTTTGATTTTTTTTTGTTTTGAAAATTAGTATGCCTTACAACTCATAATTCTTTTGTTAGCAGAACCCGTGTTAGGTTGAGACTTTTAACCTTGACAATTATAAAAAATAGAAGAAAAACAATTAGGAAGAGTTAGATAGATACACTAAGAGTCATACACAATTTATTTGGGAATCACACCACAATTTAAATTTAAAAGTTTCACTCCAATTGTTTTAGGCAAAAGATATATTATAATGAAATTTGATGATCAAAAAATTAATTCTTTTGTCGAGAGCTCTAAAAGTTTGTACTAGCAAAATTCAAGTTCAATCGAAATGCATAGATGATATTCAGTTTTGGACTTCTCTCATTATGATCTAGTGCTAAATGCTATGGGTGTAGAAAATCATATTCATAGGTTGTTTTCCGACAAACGCGACAAATCAGAATTAAATTAGCCGACAAAGGCATGCATTCTTTTTGCATCGAGAGACACGATGAAAGATATACAGATGAGTGAATATGAAGGTGACCTCAACAGTTATATATGCCACTCTTCATTGTTCGCGCTCCTTACTGAAGAGTTCTATCGAGGGTTCCCTCCCAATCCTCTATCAGGCCTATCACTAACCAACATGAAACTTTGTATGCTTTATGGGACCCGACCTTTAATTATGAGCGGTTAGCTGGCCAGTGGTTAAATCAACTTGCTTGGATAATTGTCGGCAACAATTTTATAGCAATTGAAAAATTAAAAATTATACAAGTAATAACCCTATTGTTTTTCATCCGTGATTAAACTAAAATCTCTTTGCCCCTCCTCTCTTTTCTTCTTTATTACTTCCTTTCTTTGCTCTAAGAAGGCCAAAAAAAAAAAAAAAAAAAAGGAAGAAAATTGGAGAATGCGTGTGAATCCTAAATCTTGAGGAACTACAATATCGGCGTAGTTATAAAGTTTGATCAATTGACTGGCTGCACAAGTCACTACATCGTTGCAGGAAATTATTGCTGTATAGCCAGTAGTAAAACTATTTTATGGCAAAAGTAAAACTTTCATAGACCTTTAACAAGTTTGGCATTCTAATTGGTGTAACAACTTTGTCACTATAACTGGTTTCTTTTCTAATTAAGAGAGTAATGATTTTATACTTATGACATGTATTTTTAACTTTGTAAACAAATAACAAATTCATTGAAATTCTAGATTATGTAAAAATTAATAGTTTTAAGCGCAAACACATTTTGTGTGCGAACATCACTATTAAGAGTAACCCATTAACTTGATCCACAGTGATAAAAATTAAAAATAAGACAATATAAGGGCATCGATAGATGTTAATTTTGATCCAGCCATATAGTTCCACACAAATAACTAAATTAGAAAATTTTTATAGTTCCAGTAGGTATGGCATTGCATTGAATTTTTTTTTGATTGAGCGTGTTTTTGACACATCTTTTAGTTAACCTTTTTTATTCAAGATTTCTTATTTAAGTCTATGAAATATCTATTATTGTTATTTCATGAACATTGAAATACTTACAATTTATCCATTAGCACGTTGAATGCAAAAAACAGGAGATTCGACCTGTAATCGCGAAGGGAAATATATAGGAAAATTCTTAAAAGGATCCAATTTATAACTCCACCTATGAACCTTGTGGTAAAACATAAAATCACACAAGTATCCTTACATAAACATAGATCACTATACTTATTTGGCACTTTTTTTCACCACGGAGTCCATAAGTGGAACCGTAAACCGGTCCACCAAAAAATTTCGCGATATAAAAGTGTAATACAAAAGCACACACAATGCCTTTATTTAATTTTTGTTGGTTTGACGTAATAAGTATGGCCAACGTGTTTTCCGTTTGCTTGCACCGTACACTCTTTTTTTTTTTTTTTTTTTGAGATTTAAGAAATTCTCTAAACTTTATAAGAGAAAGAAGAAATGGGTGAAATTCAGAGCCGAACTTTGCCTAATTAGTTTCTTTTTGGTCAAATTACCAATTTTTGCTCATTATGTTGAAAAATAACGCCCAATCAGGGACCCAATATTTTGAGTTAGGGGAAACGCAAAATTTTAATTTAAGGATGAAAACTTGAACAACTATAATAATATATTATATATAAAGCTTTATTCAATTAATATATGGTATATAATGATAAGTATAATCTCTTATTACTGCTCTCCCCCAAAACCGCATCCCAAGTTAGGCTTCTTACTCTAGAAAAAAAAAAAATCCACATTAGTGTGCTAATAAGCTCAATAACCATTCTAGTGGAACAAGCATATTTAAAAATAAAAATTTCAAAAGCATTCTACATTTCTCAAAACAACCAATAAACCAATAGACAATAAAAATGCATCTTTATAGCTTGATTTTTATTGTCCATTGCACAATTCACATTTCCCATTTCGCACTCCAATATCAATAACTAACTCGAGTTTTAGCAATAAGTGATGTAACCCCTGAGGCCGGGACCAGTAAGCAACCAACAAAGAACGCAAAATATTTTCACATTAAACACATTTCCAAACTCCATAACTGTAAACAATAACATTCATGCTTGTTCTAATTTTCTTAAATAATAATTGCAACAAAACGATCTCATTCCACAATAAAATCATACATTTCAATAAATCAAATTGAAGTCAAAATATTTAGGAAAATAATTAGAATAGTTCAACTACTTACCTTAGCATTTTCAAATACTCCTCTTAACATACTTGAATCAAAATTACACAAAATTCCCCAAAGTACAATTATGCACCAAGTTAGTGAAGAACTATCAAAATCAAACGATGCATGCACCACCTACCCATTATCCAGTACTCACAACTTTGGGGAAACCCTCCAATAGATTTAAAACAATTAAAAACCTTCTTTGTGTATTTCAATAGTATTTTTCATAAGCAAATAATACTTGAAAATGAAGAACTCTTAGATGCCGTCATCATTTAAGTACACCTCCCACATAAAACTATTCCTTACAAAATAGGGTTCTTTGTATATTGAAAATAGAGATGAGTAAATATTAATTATGTGATTATAATAAAAAAAGAGAAAAAAATAGGGTTCTTTGTATACTCAAAATGAGAATAATTTAATTCAAAATTTGAATCTAATGACAATAAGAAGTGTGACAAAATTTTGAAGCATTTTAGTATATGAATTTCCAACATTAATAAAGTAATTGATAGGTAAGCACTAAACTATTTATTAAAGAACGGATACTAATTGAAAAATCATAGGGAAATATTTACAATATCACAATAATATTATTGCATAATTTAAAAATGTTTAAAATGGAAGAGGAGGAGAACGTATCCAAATCAATACACCCCCTTCCCACACACGCACACACATGTCTGTATATATAGGGGAAGAGAGTGACACGCGCACACAAAATATATTTAGAGCTGATAATTATATAAATATAACTAATAATTGTATAAGTTCTAAAAATATAGGGGCTGGGTACTTTAACTTCTCCCACTAATAATTGTATAAGTTCTAAAAATATTGGGGCTGGGTACTTTAACTTCTCCCTAAAATAATCTTATCTTGAGATCATTCAGAAAAATATATTTTTGCTTTTAATCAGTCAAAAATTAAATTATACTTTCTAGATGGGAAGGAAAAGGCAAACTGCAAATGGTATCAACGAATGACTAGTGAGAGCTGTTAGAATATTAAAGATATTTAGTGGAGTTATAATCATCAAATCATGTAACATAAAATAATTAGTGGGTATCATATTCATATATGTAACTCTTGTCCCACTACTTCTTGTATTTTCACTCCATTAGTTACATGTAACTTTCACATCATTATTCTCATGTAACCTTCATCCCACTACTTGGTATGTTATACTCCACTAATCTAATTCTTATTCCACTAATTGGTGAGTTACATGCTATTACTAATATGTAACATATGTAACTCTTACTCCACTATTTGGTGGACTTCATGATCACATTAGTGTTGTGAATTTGTAACATCTCCTATATTATTTTGGTGATTTCATGAGCCTATTATTGTATGGTGGTTTCATGAATTCATTATAGGTTTTAAGAGGTATGTTACAATATTATGGGAGGAAGAAGAAGAGTTATTTGTAGTTATGACTCATGATGGGAAGGGGTCCTCTAGCTCACTATAAATAGGACTCTTGGTCCCTCTCTCCACTCTCTTTGTTCATTGTGAATTCTACCCATCATTTTGTCACAATATTTGGAGAGTTAGGAGAGGGAAGATCAAGAGACTTGATCTTGAAGTTTAAAGGAAGGAAGGAGAGTTAGAGGAAGGGTCAAGGAGCTAATCCCAGAAGGCTTGTAGGAAGAAAGTCTACTTGCAATTGGAATCATCATGGCTCAAGGTATGTCTTATATATTTTTATATACATAATGTTTTAGTGATTTACAAATCATAACCAAAGATCTTTTCTATTATTGCTAACATGTGGTATCAGAGCTTATGGTTGAGGTTTATGATTTGTAAATCCATAAAGTAAAACATATTCTTAATTTATTTGTCCAGCAAGTTTTGGACAAAATAATTGAATTCAAGTATTGAGTCTAATTTGTATATAAATGAGAATGTATTATGCTTGACATTCTTATCCTAAGTAATCTATTATGGAACTTGTGGTTTGTACTTGAAATTTTGCAGCCACTTGTTTAGAATACTTCAAGATTATGTCTTACAATTTTAATACTAAACATGAGGTTTATGTTTAGCTCTATTGTAATTCATCTTCTCATTCATATTCTATTATTCTCATATTTGTGTTTGACATGATTAGTTCAATAATGCTGAAATTTTATATGTGCTTTGAATCAATTGTGTATCTTGTCTTAAATTGAGCCCGAATATGTTGTTCATTATCGGTTTGGACTCATGATATTTTCAAGAACATTAATAAAATTATTTTATTATAGTTGAAAATATATGTAGGTAATCATATTTTGACTAAATCAAATAAAGTTGATTTAAAAGTGAGAAGTCACAATTTTTCATATTTGCTTTTGATATGTCATTATGTGTTATTGCGATATTTTTACTAATATGTGCAAAATTTTGAGATAATTGTTCACTCAAAATATCAAGAGTTGCAATTAATTCTTGAAATGTTAGTAGAAGCCCTTATAAATGTACATTTGGGCAAATCAAGCTAAATAACTATTATAAACATGAAGAAAATAATTAGTTGTCACCAAAGTGGCCTAATTATGATGATGTTTATTCAATGGTTATTTATGCTTGTTATATATCAAGATTATAGAAATAAAATTTGCCCAAAGGTATTTTTAATTTCTATACTCTGGCATGAGTTATTATATTACCCAAAGGAATATAATATCTCTATTAAGGTTATATGTATAAGTGAATAATTGTTTCTCACTTGTAGAGTGAATCACTAGCATATCGTTATTCTAACCCAAAGGTAGAATATGATGATGCACTAGATTGCTCTTTTCATGTCTCATGACTTTTATTTGAATTTTTCAGCTATTACTCCAGCTTCACTTTCAGGAATTATTGCTAACATTTCGGAGTTAAATAGGTCTAATTTCTCTGATTGGCGTGAGCAAATGCTCATTACCTTGGGATGTTTAGATTTAGACCTATGTCTCCGAATTGATGAGCCTATACTTCCTACTCCTGAAAGTACACAACCTGAAAAGACTCTTTATGAAAATTGGGAGCGTTCCAACCGTTTGAGTTTGATGATTATCAAAAGCAAAATTGCAAAACACATCAGGAAGTCAATTCCCGAATCTAATAAAGCGCGTGAATTCTTGGCATCTATTGAGCAACAATTTCAAGCAGCTGATAAAGCTTTGGCAGGTACTCTTATGGCTACTTTGACTACTAAGAAATATGATGGGGTAAGTGGTGTGTGTGAGCATATCATGGAATTGAATAATTTAGTTGAACAACTTATCTATGGATATGTCTATTTCTGAGCCCTTTTTGGTGCAATTCATTCTCAACTCTCTTTCTCCACAATTTGGTCCATTTAAGATTAATTATAATACTCAAAAGGATAAGTGGACCATCAATCAACTAATCTCTATGTGTGTCCAAGAGGAAGAGAGGTTGAAAAGAGAAGGATTGCAAACGGTCCATCTGGTATCACAAGGTCATAATGAAAAATGACCTAAAAAGACCAAGAAGAAAGGTCTTAAGACACCAAATAAAGGGGCATCTAACCATGATGGTTTTGGAGGTAGATGCCATTTTTGCAAAAAGAAGGGACATATCCAAAAGGATTGCGTAAAACGCAAGGCATGGTTTCAAAAGAAAGGTAATTTCCTTTCATTTGTTTGTTATGAAACCAATTTAGTTGATGTTCCTTCTAATACTTGGTGGCTTGATTGTGGTGCAACAATTCACATTTCTAATAATATGCAGGGATACCTTACAATCTGCCAACCAATGATAAGGGAAAGAACAATACTAATGGGGAACAAAACGGGATCAAAAGTTGAAGCCATTGGAACTTATAAAGTAGTTCTTCATTCTGGCATTTTGTTAGACCTTCCTAATACCTTTTATGTTCCTTCCTTTTCTAGAAATTTGATTTCCTTGTCTTGTCTTGATTTGGATGGTTATAAATTTCATTTTGGAGACCAATTATTTTCTATGACAAAAAATGGTACTTTTATTGGTAGTGAAACTTTAATTGATGGGTTGTATAAAATAAATCTTGATTTAACTTTTTCACAATCTCTTCTTTCCCTGCATATGAATGTTAATGTTTGCACTAAACGCAGTCGTAATAATGAGACTTCATCATTGTTGTGGCATAAACGCTTAGGTCATATTTCAAAAGAAAGACTTGAAAGACTTGTAAAAGATGGAGCTTTACCAACTCTTGATTTTACAGATTTTGGTACTTGTATAGATTGCATTAAGGGTAAGCAAACTGAAATTACCAAGAAAAGTGCCACTAGAAGTTCTGGACTACTTGAAGTGATACATACATCTGTGGACCATTTCCTCCTTGTATAAGTGGTGAAAAATACTTGATCACTTTTATTGATGATTTCTCACGTTATGGCTATGTCTATCTAATTAAAGAAAAATCTGATGCTTTGAATATGTTTCAAATTTTCAAAGCAGAGGTTGAAAATCAATTAGATAGGAAAATTAAAGTTGTGAGATCTGATAGAGGTGATGAGTATTATGGAAAATATGATGAAACTGGTCGTAATTTAGGACCATTTGCTAGATTTCTTCAAGAAAATGGAATTATAGCTCAATATACAATGCTAGGAACACCTCAGCAAAATGGTGTAGTTGAACGGCGAAATCGAACCTTATTAGATATGGTTCGAAGTATGATTAGTGACACTACTCTTCCTGAATTTTTGTGGAGTGAAGCCATTAGGACAGCCATTTATATTTTAAACTGAGTTCCTACTAAAGCCGTAGCTTATGAGTTATGGGTTGGTAGGAAACCAAGTTTAAATCATATACATGTCTGGGGTTGTCCTGCTGAAGCAAGGCTCTACAATCCACATGAAAGAAAATTGGATCCAAGAACCATTAGTTGTTTCTTTATTGGTTATCCCAAGAGATCCAAAGGATATTGTTTTTATTGTCCTAATCATTATAATAGAATAATGGAATCTAATATTGCTAAATTTCTTGAAAATGAGAATTTTAGTGGGAGTGATGATAAAAGAGAAATGATTTTGATTCCTGAATTAGAAGAAACTTCTTCTACGTCGCTTCCTATAAATGGTCATGATACCACTACTCTCATAGATACACATAACAGTAATCATCTGAATACCTTGCGAAGGTCAAAAAGAATAAAGACTAATGCAATTTCAGATGATTATTTAGTGTATTTACAAGAACAAAGCAATACTGGTATTGATGATCATCCATTAACGTTTTTACAAGCCATAAATAGTAGTGATTCCAACAAATGGTTAGATGCTATGAATGATGAAATAGCATCTATGAAGCCTAACCAAGTTTGGGAATTGGTTGAATTACCTAAGGGTTTCATACCTATTCAATGTAAATGGGTATTTAAGACCAAACGAGACTCTAAAGGTAATATTGACCGTTATAAAGCCCGATTGGTAGCTAAAGGATTCACTCAAAGGGAAGGTATTGATTATAATGAGACTTTCTCTCCTATATCTAAGAAAGACTCTTTCCGAATTATTATGGCTTTGGTAGCCCATTATGATTTAGAGTTACATCAAATGGATATAAAACGGCTTTCTTGAACGGAAATTTAGATGAAGAAATTTATATGAAACAACCTGAAGGTTTTGAGGAGGAAGGAAAAGGGCAACTAGTATACAAGTTTAAAAGATCTATTTATGGACTTAAACAAGCCTCCCGTCAATGGTATCTTAAGTTTCATGATACCATAACAACCTTTGGATTTCAAGAAAATAAACTTGATGATTGTATATATCTAAAGGTCAGTGGGAGTAAGTTCATATTTTTGATCTTGTATGTTGATGATATATTGCTTGCTACTAATGATTTAAGTTCATTGCATGAAACTAAAGAATTTCTTTCAAAGAACTTTGAAATGAAATATATGAATGATGCATCTTTCGTACTTGGTATTAAGATCCATAGAGATAGACTTAAGAAAATTCTTGGTCTATCTCAAAGGACTTATGTAAATAAGGTTCTTGAAAGATTTCAAATGCAAAATTGTTCAGCAACTCCATGTCCCATTGTTAAAGGAGATAAATTTAGTCAAAGTCAATGTCCTCAAAATGATATTGAGAGACATAAAATGAAAAATGTGCCGTATGCCTCAGCTATAGGAAGCTTAATGTATGCTCAAACTTGCACGCGACCTGATATCAGTTTTGCAATTGGAATGCTTGGAAGCTTTTAAAGTAATCCGAGATTTGATCACTGGAAGGTTGCTAAAAAGGTGATGCGATATCTTCAAGGTACTAAAGATTTAATGCTCACCTATAAGCACAGTGATCATCTTGAAATTGTTGGATACTCGGATTCAGATTTCATGGGTTGTGTTGATAGTATGAAATCTACTTCTGGTTATGTTTTCATGCTTGCTGGTGGAGCTGTATCATGGAAAAGTGTTAAACAATCTATCACTGCCTCTTCCACAATGGAAGCAGAATTTATGGCATGTCATGAGGCTACTTCTCAAACTATTTGGTTGCGGAATTTTATTGAAGGGCTTAAAGTTGTAGATTCTATCTTTAAATCCATAACACTATATTATGACAATTTGCTGCTGTCTTCTTTTCAAAGAACAACAAGTGCTCTAGCAAATCTAAGCACATTGAATTGAAATATCATGTTGTTCGAGAGAAAATTCAAGAACAAAAGGTGTCCATGAAGCATATAAAGACTGACATGATACTTGCAGACCCATTAACAAAAGTATTGGCGCCAAAGAAATTTTTGGAACATGTTTGTTCCATGGGTCTTATTAATTTTGAATAAGTGTTTGCTTATTATTTTGGACACATAATTGAAAAAATATTATTTCCTGTTTCTTGTGCACATTATTGTATTATGAGCTTTTCTACAGGATTTAATATTTTGGACCATTGGTAGACTTTACTGTTTTGATTAGTCCATTTCTTCCTCATTCTGTTTATCTACATTCAGTGATTAGAATTGTGATACATGGAAGGAAATATATAATAATACGATATATGACCGCCATGATCCATTCTAATAACTATGTAGGATAAACATAATTAAATTTTGTGGCCACTTTATTGATTATACACTATAATGTGGTCATTTGTCCAAGTGGGAGAATGTTAGAATATTAAAGATATTTAGTGGAGTTATAATCATCAAATCATGTAACATAAAATAATTAGTGGGTATCATATTCATATATGTAACTCTTGTCCCACTACTTCTTGTATTTTCACTCCATTAGTTACATGTAACTTTCACATCATTATTCTCATGTAACCTTCATCCCACTACTTGGTATGTTATACTCCACTAATCTAATTCTTATTCCACTAATTGGTGAGTTACATGCTATTACTAATATGTAACATATGTAACTCTTACTCCACTATTTGGTGGACTTCATGATCACATTAGTGTTGTGAATTTGTAACATCTCCTATATTATTTTGGTGATTTCATGAGCCCATTATTGTATGGTGGTTTCATGAATTCATTATAGGTTTTAAGAGGTATGTTACAATATTATGGGAGGAAGAAGAAGAGTTATTTGTAGTTATGACTCATGATGGGAAGGGGTCCTCTAGCTCACTATAAATAGGACTCTTGGTCCCTCTCTCCACTCTCTTGTTCATTGTGAATTCTATCCATCATTTTGTCACAATATTTGGAGAGTTAGGAGAGGGAAGATCAAGAGACTTGATCTTGAAGTTTAAAGGAAGGAAGGAGAGTTAGAGGAAGGGTCAAGGAGCTAATCCAAGAAGGCTTGTAGGAAGAAAGTCTACTTGCAATTGGAATCATCATGGCTCAAGGTATGTCTTATATGTTTTTATATACATAATGTTTTAGTGATTTACAAATCATAACCAAAGATCTTTTCTATTATTGCTAACAAGAGCTACTTAAGGGGTTGCTTATTTTCTCACAGACACCGACGCGCACATTAATTTAAACAATTTTAATACAGTCATCATCTTTTTTTTTTTTTTGGTGTAAAACTTCCAAATATCAAATTTATGAATTGTAACTCTAATGTACTATAGTTAGATTTAACGTTCTGGTTAATGGGAATTGTTTATCATTTCAATTCCATCCTTGGGCCAAGTTTATTATTTGCCAAACCGATCCATTCATTTGGTTTGTCGATCTTGAAGTTGCAAATGTTTGTTGAGGGTAACTAGTTGGTTTTTAGCTTAAAAATAATATTGAATTTTATTTTGATTTTTGGATGACTCTTTTCACGTCAAATTCACTAATTTTTCCTATTTCGTAACCAACGGGATTAATTTTTCTTTTAAATCATGTTAGCTTGTTGGTCTCCACCTCTTTTGTTGCCCTCAGATTAGGCCACTTAGACCATTTTTAAGTTCATGCAACAAATCAGTACGTAATACTACCAATAGTACGTATCCATCCAAAATGAAAAAATGCTGACTATAGGAGTGTAGACTGATTTGCGACTCCAGGTATCTTGATATAGGAGATACGACCACCGTGAAGGAAGAAAAATATGTACCCCATTAAAAACTGAAACGCACACTGCTTTTATTTATTTAACGTTGCGATTTATTGGTAAAATTGCAGCTTGGACATTCAGTGTATACATGTATAATAGAAATTGATGTCAGCATTCAGAACACCGACCATACACAATTATTAAGCATAACACACACAAGATAATTAATACTAGTCATGGGACCGAAATTACTTAGTTCAACCTTACGAAGCTTTTCAGTATGAGGGTGGGAATACGGCTCTTCAGTATTGGACTTAAAACCTACCTTCTTTGCTTGAAGTGTATCAAAATAATCTTTCTCGGAATAAACATGTAAAAACTACTAGAATCTAAAATCCAACCAACACGGAACGAAGTATCCATACTGTAATGATCTCACAAAGTAAAGATTGAAAGAAAGAATACAAAAAAGATAAAAGCAGAACAGGAAAAATTTAAGGTAGAAATGCGGGCAAATTAGAGAGAGAAATGGGGAAGTTTCATTGAGGATAAGAAGAGAGACAATTATTTTGCACAAGTTGTCTTCTACATAGCCTACTGTTTTCTTTTATATCAGTACAATGCAGTAGAATCGTACCTAGAAGAAGTTTACAAATCAAGAGACTAACCAACTGAATGTTGACAATTGTTCCTAATTGACTTTATTCCTTTCAGCTGCTTCTCCCGCCATTTTGATTACTACATTTTTCCCTTTTTATTCTAGCCCCTCATTAAGTCTGCTAGTCTTTAGTCATTACATACGCCCCTCCTTAAAACAAATCCTAGTCTCTAGGATTTGAAATTTGGAAGCTGAGTTTTAATCACTGAACAGTCTTCCCAAGTGGCATCTTCCAAGTCCATGTTAGCCCACTGAATCAGGATTTGTTCTACTTCCAAGTTGTTCCTTTTGATAGTTCTCATGTCCAAAACTGCAACTGGAGCAACTTGAAGGTCTCCTTCATCAATGACTCTTAGTAGTTCATTGCTCACCACAGCAGCTTCAGCAAAGAAACATGAAAAGTAGGATGAATGGAGGCTCCTTCTGGCAGTTTGAGCTTGTATGCCACTGTTCCTACCTTTTCCAACACCTCATACGATCCATAATACTTAGCACCTAGTTTCAAATTCTTAGTGCAACTGTGATCTGTCTATAAGGTTGAAGTTTCAGATACACTATATCTCCAACATTAAAACTTCTGTCGCTTCTATTTCTGTCTGCATTTTGCTTCATTCTCTTACGAGGTTCATACAAATTATCTCTCAACAAGGAATTCCAGTTTATACCCTTTGACATCCAATCTTTCGCTTCAGCTACTCTAGTGCAATCAGGTATTAGATTTAACTGGGCAGGCTTACAGCCATAGAGAGCTTGGAAAGGGCTCATTTGAAGACTGGAGTGAAAGTTGGTGTTATACAACAACTCTGCAGCTGCTAGACATTTCTTCCTCCTGGTTGGTTGTTGTAGACACATACACCTCATATAATTTTTCACACATCAATAAGTATGTTTGAATTTGACGTGATGGTACGAGTAGAGTTTATAAAAGCTTTTACACCTAAATTTCAATAAATTTGGAGCAGGTTTGGTTTATAAGTGTGAGAGACTAGAATGAACATCGAAATTGTGAAAAATTAGTATGCCTTCTAACTCATAATTCTTTTGTTCAGTGCTCTTCAATTTTCGACAATAAAAATTCAATAACAATGAGGATATAGAATGATATTCGGCTTTGGATTTTTCTCCATTATCCCAAAAAGCCATGGAATCTATTCATAGCTTGTTTTGCCATTTGTCATTAGAAATTTTTTTGGCTTGTATCATAAGAATGAGCAGGACCAATTGCACATACAGTCAACTTTGAAACAATAAGCTTTCACATTTGACAAAAATCATTTATTACCATAATTTAATTAACAGATACTAGTAGTTTTACATTTAATATAGTCTAACAAAATCCATTATTTTAGTAAAAGGGGCCCATTAATTTTTCTGACTAGAACTTATTTTTTTTAGTCTTACATTAAATTAAATTCAGATCATGTTTCACATCGGGTTACGTTATTCTGAGAATTGTGTTGAAAAACGTATTGTACTTATCCTTTCATTTAATTTCTTTCGCCTGTACTGGACTGTAAAATAATAGAAAAAAAGAGTATCTTAGACAGAAAGTGAATTCCTTACCTTAAATAGGAAAAAAAGAGTATCTAAAAACATTCTATACCACATTTGTCCTTCACCTTCAATTTTTTTTTTGAGCAAAAAATAATAGTATATTTCATGGATGATAATAATTTGAGTTTGTACAAAGACCAGTATTTGGCCACTCCATAACCAGTTATTCAATTTTGGCAGTTGAGTGGGACTCTCCTCCAAGAACTGACTTGTTCATTTACTGACAATCGTACTTCTTGAACGACATCGCTGTGAGCCATGTGTTTCTTTTGATGTAAACGTTGACCCACATCTGTCCTCCACCTTCAATTTATCGGCAAAGTGTATTGATCGGCAATTGTCTTGGACACACGGCGTCCGTGATTGCGTTCAATAATATCGGCAATTATGTACACATGAGGTTCACAGAAACTTAGGAATTCCAGCCAGTCATATTTGTTACTTATCCTATAAGTAACAAACCTAAAGAATAGGGAACACAGCTCACAACTCAGACTAAATAGCCCAATCCCAGCTGCATCACAATGAGAATTTGGGATGCCCTAAAAAGTGTCCATATAGCAATAATTACCTTGCCAAGGTAAATACCTGTGGAATCATATAGCAACGAACGATTACCTTGCCAAGGAAATAATTGTGGAGATTCAACGCATTGTCTACGGTGCAATTGAAGTTCACAGCCACCCATTTTTCCATATTCACAACAATTTATCTATCTAGAACTATATCTGTAAATAAATTTCTATTTGACAAGTCAGCCATCTAAAAAATATTCTGTGTAACGTTAAGATCTTGAATCTCATACTTGATTATTATACAAAACAGTTAGGTTCCAAACACTTGTAGCATAATTTTCATGTAGCTATTTCATAGAAATCACATCCATTATCAAAAGTATTGGCAATAACAACAAAAATGAAAGATTTATAAAGTTCTTCCCCTTTCCTTTATCTCTTTTCAATATACAGTAGTTAACTTCTAGTACACTTCGTATCACAAAATTCTACTACTAGCTTTAAATTCAATTTTGAATTAACAAAAGAATTGGACCTAAGCTTTGCTTTTGACTTTGGCAAAAATTCTTAGCATGTGAGATCAGTTGTACTAGCAGGTTAATAGATTTCCTGTGATTGAATTAATTTAACAATAGCACTTATCAAATGTTTGCAAGACAAAATTTTTCCAGTTTATAATCAAATTAATTGATTTTTGAAACCTCTTTGCTACCCTATTGACAATTTCATCTTTATTAGATACTTCAATTGCAGTTGCATTTGTAGGCGAATTCAGAACTGAGCCGGCCTATGAATTCTTGAGGAAAGTGAAGAAAAAAATACTCCAGTGACTCTACACTGACGGTAATTGACATGCAAAAACAAGAGATTCGGCCCTGGAAGCTACTATTGTGCCCGGGAAATCAACATTCGTCTCCCCACATTTCTTGACCTAATTAAGTTGAATATTACTAGAGGGAGTTTTCCAAGATAGTGCACAATTTGCATTTTAGACCCCAATTCTACAATTTACGTAGAAATGTGGAGGTGTTTTGATAAAAATGATTGGCATTGTTTAACTATTATTCTTTATCTTGATTATTTTGATAATCAATTATTAAAAACTAATTATATTATAAACAATTTCAATAAAATCTAGCTTGACTAACTTGTTCCGAATAAACTTTTTGAATATGTTAATTTTAATATTTTTGGATGTCTATCATATAGGCAAGAATATCTATATGATATAATCTGATAACTGTTCACTTGCTTGTTTATGTGTTTGTTATATACAAATCAAGTCACATTGGATGAAAGAAGTAATCAAAACAAATAAGGGCCAACACTACAGCTTCATACTTTGCCCTACAACTTTCTTTTTTTAGAAAACCATACAGCTCTTTCGAATCTAGAAATGAGAGAATTTCTCTAATTATGAGAACAATGACCGCATTGTTGTGCTCGTTGGCTGTTGCTGGTGATTTGACAGAACAGAAGCCAACAATATATATAATTCGATTTCGTGTACAACGGTGTGGAAAGTTTTGTGAGAATCTGGACAATTTTGGCAAATGAAGGAGCGAAACGGAAAAGAGATGCTAATATTCAACATGTATTCAAGTTTCAAGTATTTTCAATTTATTATTGATACTTGGGAAGTCGAAGGCGAATAAAGTTTGATTCCATTTTCCCTTAATTTTGACCTTAAGATTTTGTTTGCTTCTTGAATATTTTTGTCTTAAATATAATAATCCTTTCTCCACTGAATTTCATATAAAAGAAAGGGCAAAAATAGGGCTTTGGTATTGTAGTCCAATGACAGTTTGCAATTTCAATAAATCTTTCATTTTTGTTCTCACATCTTCAAGGTGACGAACCAATTCTTGGCTTATATGCATTGTGATATTGACATACATCTTTGTTGTCAACAGGATTGCATTCCCAGTTAAAGAACTGGACGGTTGGTGCGGTTCACTTTGATTCCACGTATGGTACTAAGATTTAATTGCTAAGAAACTTTATTGATAATCAATAGACGTGCAACGCAAAAAACAAAGATTCCATCTGCGAATGTCATACAAAATAGTAGCACGTAGTATATATCAAAATAGTAGTACAAAATAATATTACGTAGTAGATATCAACTTAAAACACACAATACTGCTTTTATTTATCTAATGGTGCAAATTATTACGATACAAATTGCACCTTCTACATGCAATGCATAGTAGGACTGCATGTCAGCAGAGTACATTTGAAATATCCATGCTTAACCACACACTAGATAATTAATAGACAATACATTATATGTTCTGAGTTGAGGAGCGTCAATTAATTCATCCAAAATTGAGCTTTTAAAACCAGTGCCCCATGGACGCCATCCTTAGCTGGTGTGCTCATTCGATATTGCCGGTGAATTTTTCTGATTATGAGAACAATGACCTTTTTGGTGTGCTCATCCGATATTGCTGGTGAATTTAACAGAAACCAACAACATAATTCGAATCGGTATACAACGGCGCGGATAGTTTGTGAGAGATCTGTATGGTTGTGACGGATGAAGAGGCGAAATGGAAAACAGACGGCAACATTCAATATGCATTCAAGCTTCAAGAATCTTCAAAGTGACGAATTAATTCTCGGCTTATATGCATTAGGATATTGACAGACATCTCTGATTGCCAAGGATGGCATTCCAAGTTAAAAAAACAGGACAATTGTTGCAGTGCACTTTGATTTCACATATAGTACCAAGATTTAATTACTGAAATACTTTATTGATAATCAATAGCACACATAGTAATTGACACGCGTGCAATGCAAAACAATGGGGATTCAATATGCAAATGCGGAACAAAATGGTAGTATATATCCACTTAAAACACGCAGCACCAAATAGTAGTATATATCAACTTAAACCACACAGTACTGCTTTTATTTAATTAACGGTGCAAATTATAATGGTACAGTTTGCACCTTCAACATGCAATGCATACTAGGACTGCATGTCAGCAGTACATTTGAAATTTCCATGCTTAATACGTTAACCACACACGAAAGATATTTAATATAGAAGACATTTTTTTATATTCGCAGTCTTCACTTCTCACGAGTTAAAGAGTGCTAATTAATTCATCCAAAACAGGAGTTTCTTGTATCCAAATGGAGCTTTAAAAACCAGTGCTTTATGGACGCCATCCTTAGTTCGAATGAGAAGCGCGTAGAGATTAACAGCCACGACGTGCAACTTCAAACCAGAAACCACTTCCACAAACACCAGCTTGGTTCCGGTCTTCTTGTTGTGCTCTGCCACTGCAAATTCTCCGATTGCAATGACCGTAGGGTCTTTTGTGTTCACAATAGTCCAAGTCGAATTACCTATAACTTTGGTCTTCTGTAAACCAAAACATTAAATCCCAAGAAGTCAGTATTGAAGTAGATAGGTAGAAATTCAGTTGAACAAATCAAGAAATTACGCACGCCACTGGGGAAAATTAGAGGTTAATGGAAACAAATTGGAAGAATTAATTAATCAATTCAAGAATATGTTACTTACTTTTAATTTGAAACTCCTTAACTTCTTCAAAAGTTAATTTTTCAAATATCTCACATATAACTTCCTTATTTCATATACTGTTTCACTAGTTCTTTTTTATTTTTGAAAAAAAAAAATTGTAGCTTATGTGAACTGTACATGTTAAAGTTCTACCAAGCTTTGGCCAAATTCATGTCTATCCAGGAAAAAAGAGTCACCTCTCCAGCAGCAATCACTCCAGTGGGCTTTGAATCCTCTATTTCTTTAAACAGCTTCATTAAAGCATCAACTTCTTCGGATGGAGGTCCCTCTGCTGATTTCCATCAAGAAACAAAATGCTTATATAGTAGGTTTCAGTCCCAATAAAATACGATGCTACTACGTATATCTTTTTATAAGAATAAACATATAAACACATGCAAAGCGGGACTGACTGTAAATTGAATATGCATCCCATTATTAATGCTTGATACTAGAAGAGGGCATTACCAGTTAACACTGGTATAAAGGAGATGAGTTTTAGCCCAGATAAATCTTCGTGAACAACCACCTCATGGTAGGAAGGATATGGAAATGCAATAAATATAATCTCAGGCCTTGCTGCAATAACGAGCTTGTAGTTCGCGCCAACTGCCACAATTTGCTTCCACGCATGAACCACGTTCAAAAGCACCAGCTTGATGGGGGCCGTCTTGTTATGCTCTTTCACTGCAAATTCTGCTATTTTGTTGACGTGAGGGTCTGTCGGGTCCAACCGAGTCCAACCACCTGGCTCCTGTATATTACAAAAATAAATCCCGAAAATCAAAACCCATAGAAACTTGGGCAGTAAACTTAATCAAACAAACAATTTCAGTATGTGTGAATTACTTAGAAAATCCTTAAGTAGCTCCCCTTCCACACCCACCCCAACACAAAACAAACCCAAACAAACCCCACGGGGGCCAAAACAAAAAAAAAGAAAAGAAAAGAAAAGAAAAGAAAAACTCTAGGCCCTTTTAATAGGAAAGGAGTGATCGGAGGGATTTAAGATAGACTGTATGTCCTTTACTGATTAGTTAAGAAAGATTCTAACCAGGAATTTATAGAAAAACTTAATGAAATTACTCAAACTGGAAATTCACCGACTGCTTGTATGAGAATTCCTTTATAGCTAGATTTATGGTTCAGACAAGAAAAAACATATATAGAACAAAGAATGCAATTTTGCACATTCCCTCAACATATGGTTTATGTTATTCCTTCCACAACTTTCGTAGCTGAGGAAGTTTGTTAATACTGTCAGAATCTTGCAATATAAAAAAAAAAAAAAGACTAGGAAATTAAATAAATAAAAATAGTATGTGTGTGAATCTATATATGTACGTACGTATGTATATTCCTTGATGTACAATCTGAGAATCCTAGCTCCAAAAAAAAAAAAAATAGTAAATGTGACTGACATGGCTAAGTTATAAATACACTCCAAGATTATGGGGTAAAAATTTTTCTTTCCTCACATGTTTATAGGGAGGTGAATTCAGTAGGGACTGCATAGCCAACCTTGATAGTTCTTTTAAGTTTTTATATCAAATCCTTTTGAGTCAGAACTGTTACCAACTAAAATGAAGGGTCTAATTAAATTAGACAAAATGCATACGTGCTACATTCTTTTGTGTACTTGAGTTTGGAGGTTAAGGTTTTTGCTTCCATCCGTGTAATTTTTCAGTTAATCAATAAAGCTGGCAGGAGTCTATGCTCCACCATCCTACAAGGTGGCATTCTTTAAACCAAACGTAAAAGTTAAACGTTTAGGAAATAAATACTAGAATCTTATGACAACCATACACAAACTAATGAAAGAAACATGGGTAAGGGGTGTGATTTACCTGAACGAAAATGGATTTCTCCATTGTATATATTTTTGTAGTTGATTGCTGTTGTCGAAGCTTGGTTGCTGAGTTTGAACGTTAACAAAACATAGTCCCAGTATTTATAGGCGAATCTTTAACCTAAATGCCCTTTATGCCCTTGATGGCTTTCTCTAATGGCTTTCTCAACTTGTTACAAAAGCTTTGATGAAAGAAAAAACGGACTTGAAGTTGATAGAACAACAGATTACTAGTTGTCAAAATGTCATTCATCAATTGCGTCGAAATTAGGTTCGACATAAGAAATGTGGCCAACACGTGTTTCTCGTTTGATAAAACTGGTCAATAGGACTAAATATACTAAGAAATTGAAACATTTGGCACTAAATTCACTTTCGTCCAAACTTTGTAGATTGAAACTGCCGATGCCCTAAATATTTGGCACCAGTACTGCAATTTTCCCTAATGTATTATAAATAAAATATCTTTCAACTAATATTTGGTATATAATGATAAAATTATATTACATAATTAAAATATATAATCAAGCTCATATTCAAATTCCAAAATTACACACACGTATTTATATGTGTATATGTGTGTATGCAAGTTATTTCTTTAGCAAAGTAATAATAAACTACTAATTTTCTACTACTTCTTCCAACAAGAAAAAGTTGAATAGTAACAGTAATAATTAAAGAATGAAAATTTACCGCTATTTTTTTTGCTTTCAATGATTAAAACAATATATCTCTTGACTTAGCTATATTTTGTCTTATATTAGACTTATCTTGTATTATTAAATACTTTGGTTATTACAGGACTTGTATAAAGTATGGGGAGTAATAGAACATTTAAGAAAAGTTTGGGAAGTAAACTGAAAATTACCACTAAAATTTAAAAAATAAAATAAATTTTGTAAACTTTTTGGGGTTTAAATTGCCCCTTTCCACACCCATTAGTTATGTCTACGGACGCAATTATAAACCCATTCAACATATCGTTACATCAAATTACTAAGCTGATAAACATGTGGCTTTCAGCTCAAGGTTTGGCTAAAAATTATTCATAAACCCAGGAGAATTATCGGCCTTAGCTGAGTTCTAACGTTAGTAACGGGAGGCCTTTTTTTGAGCCAAAATGCTCTTTATGCCCTTCGTGGAAATGGGGAATTACACGGTTGTTTTGGATTGCGTTGTAAGTATAATTTCATTGGGCATCCGCAAGCTTTTGAGTCAACAGACGAGAAGGCGGTTGAGAATGAAAGTGTTGCCTCTCATATCCAATCGCTTAGGACTTGCATTGGTTTCTTAAAGTTTCCGTACTTCGAGCAAGGTGATTCTCGTGCATCTTCCTCCTTCACAAGATTAGCATTACAAGGTATAACTGTTTTCTTTATCCTTCACAAGATTAGCATTACAAGGTATAACTGTTTTCTTTAAGTATTATTGAAAGTGTTGTAAAATTAAAAGCCTTTGCCTCTCATATCCAATCGCTTCGGACTTGCATTGGTTTCTTAAAGATTCCGTACTTCGAGTAAGGTGATTCTCGTGCATTCTCCTCTTTCACAAGATTAGTATTACATCCTCCTCCTTCACAAGAGTAGCATTACAAAGTAAACTATTTTCTATTAGTAATTAGGTGGTGCTGGCTTTGCATACTGCCCAGGCAATAAGGTTCGTTGTCCAGCTTTTCTAAGGTTCAGAGAAATGTAGTTGCAAGATTTAATCATGACATACTAAGTACCTGTATTCAAGGATTATTGCAACTGGAAGAGTGTAAGTTAAAGAACAGCATTTATATTTGCATATGTATTGCACACGTAGTGCATGTAAAAGCAAGAGTCTGCATGTTGAATCTGAAAATCTGAAATACGATTCTAAATATGCAAAAAATTGAAAGGTGGAATCTTAATGTCTTAGTTAATAGGCTTCAATTGTCTATTTCCATGAGAAGAATTTGCAGTTTAAGAAATAAGTCACAACACAGATCATGACTCACAAGCTGGGGTTCATCAGTCTGCTTTGTTGCAGTTTACCAACAAATACAAAACAAACATATTATGACTCTTTAAATTATAACCGATCACCAAATTTCAGTGGATGTGTGAGCTGTCCTTAGCTCTTTTTGAGGGGCTTTCTTGCATGTCTTTTCTCGATGGTGCTGAAGTTTGAGAAGGAAACTGAAGTGAGTGGCCTGCAGAAGCTGCTTTGGTTGGAGGGGAATTAGATTCAATAACTGAAGCTGCATTTTCAAAAGGTTTTTCCTCAAATGAAAGAACTTTCTTGACTCCAGCTGATGTTGATGCCCCTTTATCTGTAGTAGTGGTTTGTTCAGCAATTTTTTTAAGTATCAACTTCGTCGTTGGAGTGAACATGTCATCCTTCATTGTAAATTTTTGACTGCTGACAAGAGTGACTGTAATAAGCTCAGCAGTAGCAGCAGATGTCTCTGCATGCATGGTTGGTGGTGGTGCAGGTAGGAATTCATCAAGAGTGTATGACTTAAGAAAGCTGTGTCTCCTTTGTGTCTGGCCACGAAATTCCACGTCATAGCTTCTGAGGAAGCAAGCTATGGTGTGTTTGTTAATCGAATTTGTTAGCTGAAGTTCAACATTTATACTCTACAAATGTAGGAAGCCATTATATATGGGAATTAACTGTTTTTGTAGAAAATGAATCTAGTTTGAAAATTTAGGATTTAATTTATGAACTTACAATTTCATCTGCTTCTTTCAGTTTGGCAGCAGTAAAAAGAATCAAAATTTTCAGCATCCTCACCAAAGATAACGCGATCAAAGCTTCTGGTTGGATCAGTCAATGTGACAGTAAGGCGACATCTAACTTCAGCTTGGGTATAGTCTTCACACGAAAGACATGTGATGGTCCAATCAACATCAGCACTGACTGCTTTTTGGTAGTTTGCACAAGAAGCATACCAAAACTTTATTTGGCCAGCATTGAGTCTTGTGTTTCCTCGAATCCAAGCTGCTCTTAGTTGAATCTGTAAAGAGTCATAATATGACATGTTTATTATTGCATTAAGTGTACAATCATAAGGCACAAAATGTTGTTCTATAAAGTAAGAATAATTGTAAATTATTAAACAATAATAGTTTCAAATGCATCTTGTGCCCTTTTGATTGTTAATATGTCATCTTCCTTCGGCAGAGGTAAAAGAAAGCCTGGATTTTTGTATGCTTTTGTTTCATATATATTCTTTAGCTCTTCTTTGTTAGCATTATAATTGTAACAGTTAGTAAAGAACCAAATGGTGTTTATGCTTGATAAAAGTAAAAAATGATGAGCTGCAGTGATGTTTGTTAATAAAGAAAGGAAATGGTTACCATTCTTTCATTTGCACGAGTTCAGGCAAAATGGGATTCAGCAGAAATGAAGAGGATAATCTTGAAGTCAAAGATAAAAGCTGCAGACATAAATGAAGAAAGCCAGATACGTAGAAAACAAAATGAAGTACTTACTGTTAAAAGTTGTGACCTTCACTTACATGGCAATGATGACAGGTGCACTAGCAATAATGCTTGCAATTTTACTGCCTTCTATTTCTTCAAACTCATTCCAGAGTGTCAATAACATTAGTTTTTTCTTAAGGATATAAAAGCTTACGTTAAGTAATTGAATACCAAGAAATGCTAATGAAAAAACTACAAGCACTTACTCACCAGATCCTTGTTCTCTTTGGGGAAAGCATGCATCACAATAGCTTTAATGTATTAAAGAACAAAAAAAAAATATATAGTTTAATGTAAGTCGACAACTGCAGAACATGTATTAATTAATGTAGACTGACAATTTAGAATTAATACTTAATTTTGTAACATGTCAATGTCAGCATATTGTGTAGATCAAAAAAATTTGTCAGCTCAAAAGTGCATGGAAGAGTAGGAGTAACTTGTTCGGTATGAGGTTCAACTAAAGTTGTTGAATTGATTATCCATGAGTGGGCATTGTATGGTATGTTTATCATCTTCAACCCATGAATTCAAAAATTCATTCTACATCCCGTACGACAAGCAATGTTCTAACCATCAATTCTTCCTTTACAAGGTTGGATTAACCTCAAACCACTTTCATTCTCTTCGTCTTCTATCTCTCTACAAAGCCCAATTATTAATTTTATATGGGTGTTGCTGAAAAGTACTTTTTTGACAGTCTAAATTTACCAACTTGAAAATTAGGATTTTAAAAGAATAATAGTAGCGTCAAAGACGCTGTGATATTCAGTATCAAAGATACCTAACGTAATATGTTACTTTTGGATTAATGCTAACCTAACCTAATTTCATAAGAGTCCTATATTATTACAACTTACTAAAAAAGTATTTCTCTAAATTAATACTAATTTAATTTAATTTTAAAAGTAATATCATATTATCTTAACTTACTAAAAAAATCTAAAATTATTTTTAATAAATAAAAAATTAACCGTAATTTTCTTTAACAAAAAAAAGCCATAATTGCCACTATTTTTGAATCTAATTAAAACCCTAAATTCCAATAGCATAAACCCTAACGTTTTGAATCCTGAACCCTAAATTCTAAATCCTAATTCAAAAGTAAATATAAAATCTAGTCATGAAAATGTCAGCCAAAGTTTTTTTTCCTAGGGTCTATGTTGCAATAATAAAAAAAAAAAGTAATACTTACGTAAGAAACTGGTATTTCAGGTTACAGGTAAAATAAGAATTAGAGTTTGTAATTGATAATGACTCTTGAATGGTTAAGATTTGTCTGTAACTAAAAATCTAGTTATAGTCTTTGACAGTGTTATTTTTCATTTTAAAATTAAAGCTCTAATTTCTGTCTAACACCCTTTTATGCAAGAATATGGAATCACTGGAGTATGCCCAAAGAGTCGTTAATCACTTCGCTATCTTCTTCAAACTCTAAAACACGTAACCTATATTATTAACCATTTAGACTTGTGTTAATAGGCTTGAAAGGATAATTTTAGCCCACATATAATAACCCTTAATAGACTAAAATAATTAAAATCCCATTTAAACTTTATGGCGCTTTAGGGTGGTCTGATAAGAAAATGAACTAGTTTTGCTATTTCAATACTTGTCTCTAAATACTTTAACCTATGCCCTTTTCTTTTCTAGAAGAAGGTTTTAAAAAAATTATTTAATCTAACTAGCTCTCAATCCTTGTAATGGACGGTTGTCATCACGCATAAACTATTGGGGTCGGCCACTTTAGAACTGGTAATTGTACACACAAAATATATTTAGAACTGGTAATTCTATGTATATAACTAATAAATAAATATGTATAGGTTCTAAAACTATTGGGTTTGGCTTCTTTAACTTCTCCCTAAAATAATCTTATCTTGAGATCATTCAGAAAAATATATTTTTGCTTTTAATCAGTCTAAAAGTATATTATACTTTCTAGATGAGAAGTAAAAGGATTAAATGAAAAAAAAAAAGAGAGAGTAAAAGGATTATTGCAAATGGTATTAACTAATGACTAGTGAGAGCCACTTCAGAGGTTGTTTATTTTCTCTCTCACACACACACCTAAGAAAAAATACGCTCCATTTAAAACTTAAACACACACTGCTTTTATTTATTTAATGGTGCAATTTGTTGGTACAATTGCACCTTGGACATTCAGTACATACACATATAATAGAAACGGATGTCAGCATGCAGAACACCCGAGCATCCACACTTCATTAAGAAACAAACGCCAGGGATTCTTCGGCTGTCCACACCAGTCTGGCCAACATAAACTAAAGGTGGATCATGTGTCTTGTTATACTCATCCACTGCAAATTCTCCTAGCTTTCTAATGTGAAGGTCCTTCTGATTCGCCGGTGCCCATTCTCCCTGTGCTCCAAGATTTTTTTTTTTTTTTTTTTTTTTTGTGGGTGAAGAGGGAGGGAGGGAGAGGGGGGGGGGAGGCAGCAGAAACTCAATCAAACAAATTTATTGAGAACTTATATACCGCGATAAAATTTTAATTAAAGTGTAATTCAAAAACTCAATGATACTATATGAGTCTAAAATATTAAACTGTCCTATGAACTAACGTTTTCAAATTTTGATAGATGGATTGGTTTAGTTCTTTGGCTGCAAGCAAATCCTACCATTAAAAAATTAACATTCAGGTTTTAAACTCAAAAATCTTTATTTTATGGTGCAAAATTATGTGATCTCTGATAATTGTTTGAAAATTTTGAATTTTGTAAAAGGAAACTTAAGAATCAAATCATTTCACTCATAAATAGTTATTCTAGATGACTAACAAGTACAAGTGAAAAGTTAAGGATCTGAACAGAACCTTGTGAATAAGTTGAAAGGATTTTAGAATCAATTAGCAATGTTGAATAATCCAGTCAACCGCACAGAAACTAGGGAAAGAAAAATGGGATTACGAGAATTACCGGCTGCAGCGTTCCCGGTTGAACCGCGGCTGGTTCTGCATTCATATGAACGTGTTTTAATCCCAAGAAAATAGGATACTACGTATATTTTTCAGGATAAACACATGCAAAACCGATGGATGAACATGCATGCATGAATTTTATGAGAATAGAATATTACTACTTCCGATACCTTGATCCATTTGTTCCCGAGGGGTAATGAGAATAGACTGTTGTAGTTGGTTGCGATTGTCGAAGCTTGAATGCTGAGATGCAACGTGGTAACGGGAATTTATAGGCCATTTTTTTGGAACCAATATGCTATTTATGCCCTTGTGGAAACGGGGAATGACACGTGATTCTCGATTAAACTGTTCTCTGTTAGTGATATTTGTACTTTTAAGTACTAAATAAATTGAGTAAACAACCAATGGAATACCAATTCTCTAAGAACAATAGTAGTGTGAAAGACGCTGTGATATTTAGTATCAAAGACAGCTAACATTATATGTTACTTTTGGATTAATACTAACCTAACCTAATTTCATAAGAGTCCTATATTGTTGCAACTTACTAAAAAGGTATTTCTCTAAATTAATACTAATTTAATTTAATTTTAAAAGAATATCATATTATCCTACCTTACTAAAAAAATCTAAAATTATTTTTAATAAATAAAAAATTAACTGCAATTTTCCTTAACAAAAAAAAGCCATAATTGCCACTATTTTTTAATCTAATTAAAACCCTAAATTTCAATAGCATAAACCCTACGTTTTGAATCGTAAACCCTAAATCCTAAATCCTAATTCAAAAGTAAATATAAAATCCAGTAATGAAAATATCAGCTAAAGTTTTTTTTCCTAGGGTCTATGTTGCAATAATAAAAAAAAAAGTAATACTTACGTAAGAAATTGGTATTTCAGGTTACAGGTAAAATAAGAATGAGAGTTTGTAATTGATGATGACTCTTGAATGATTAAGATTTGTCTGTAACTAAAAATCTGGTTACAGTCTTTGATAGTGTTATTTTCCATTCTCTAATGGCTTTCTCAACTTGTTACAAAAGCTGTGATGAAAGAAATAAAGGACTTGAAGTTCCGTTAAAAAAAAAAAAAAAAGGACTTGAAGTTGATAGAACAATAGATTACTAGTTGTCAAAATGTCATTCATCAATTGTGTCGAAATTAGGTTCCACGTAATAAATATGGCCAACACGTGTTTCTCGTTTGGCAACATGGTACACTTTTTTTTTTCTTTTGAGATTTTAGAAATCCTCTAAACTTTTTGAGAGAGAAATGGAAGGAATTAAGAGCCGAACTTTGCCTAACTAATGTCTTTTTTGGTTGAGCTAAAATTTAAGGACTCAAATTCAAATCTATGCTCATTGTGTTATAAAATAATAGTTTTGAACACCCAATCAGGGATAGGCCCAATATTATGTGTTTGGTGAAGCAATATTGGCATATATGTGTAGTTAAAATAATGAAAAATTTTATTTTAAGGGTGAAAGTTTAAATAACTATAATATTGTATTGAGAAAATTGAAGTTTTAGTATCAAATGTTTAGCAATCGGTAGTTTTAGTTGCTAAATTCTGGGCAAAAAAAAAATCTAATACCGAATGTTTTAATTTTTTAGCACGTTTAGTTCTATTGGTCAGTTTTGTCAAAAACTTACTACAATCTAATCACGTGATATTCACATACCTGTTACTAAATTCTCAAAAAAATAGAAAAAAGGAAAAAAATGATTGCCATAATTTGTAATTAAAGGCACACACGAATGCACTGTCTAGGCGGATCTTTTAGTTTATCCACATATGTGTAAACCCAAATTAGTGCCTTTAATTACAAATTATCGTAATTAAGATTTTCCCTTTTTTGGTTTTTTTTTTTTTTAGAAATTTGGTCACTAGCATGTGAGTATCACGTGACTAAATTCCAATAAGATTTTAATAAAACTGGTAGGACTAAATATGCTAAGATTTTGAAACATTTGGCACTAGTTTCACTTTCGTCCAAACTTTGTGGTTAGAAACTGTTGATGCTCCAAATATTTGGCACCAGTATTGTAATTTTCCCTAATGTATTATAAATAAAATATTTTTCAACTGATATTTAGTATCTAATGATAAAATTGTCTTACACAATTAAAATATATAATCAAGCTCATATTCAAACTCCAAAATTACTCACACGCATGTATATATGTATATGTGTGTATGCAAGTTATTTCTTTTGAGAAGTAATAATAAACTACTAATTTTCTACTACTTCTCCCAACAAGAAAAAGTTGAATAGTAACAGTAGTAATTAAAGAATGAAAATTTACCGCTATTTTTTTCGCTTTCAATGACTAAAACAATATATCTCTTGACTTATCTGTATTTTTTTGATTTTGTCTTATATTAGACTTATCTTGTATTATTAAATACTTTGGTTATTACAGGACTTGTATAAAGTATGGGGAGTAATAGGACATTTAAGAAAAGTTTGGGAAGTAAAAAGGTTTTAAACTGAAAATTACCACTAAAATTTAAAAAATAAAATATATTTTCTAAACTTTTTGGGGTTTAGATTGCCCCTTTCCACACCCATTGGTTATGTCTATGCCCACAATTGTAAACCCAATCAACACATCGTAGTGGTGTGTACAACCCATGTGGTTGTACCCTGGACTTGGCTTGTTGACAGGCAATACAGCGTCCAACAAACCTTTCAACATCCCTTTTCATCTTTGGCCAGAAGAAATGTTCTTGTAAGATGTTAAGTGTCTTGGATACCCCGAAATGACCCATAAGTCCTCCTCCATGAGCTTCCTTCACTAACAGCTCACGAATTGAACAATTAGGAATGCAAAGTTTATCAACATAAAACAAAAAACCATCATTTGTGAAAAACTTGCCTCGACCGGCTTTGGCACATATGCTATAAATTTCACCAAAATCAGGATCATTCTCATAAATTTCTTTAATCATTTCAAAACCAAGTAGTCTAGCATCTAGAGCAGTTAATAATACGTACCTCCTAGACAGGGCATCAGCCACAACATTGTTTTTACCTGTCTTGTATTTAATAACGTATGGAAACGTCTCCACAAATGCTACCCACTTGGCATGCCGTTTGCTCAATTTGTGTTGTGCCTTGAGATACTTCAGTGATTCATGGTCGGTCTTTATCATGAATTCTTTGGGTCGTAGGTAATGCTGCCACGTCTCCAAAGCTCGTACCAACGCGTACAACTCTTTGTCGTATGTGGAATAGTTCAAAGTGGCTCCTCCCAACTTTTCACTGAAGTAGGCTATGGGTCTTCCTTCTTGCATCAGCACCGCACCAATACCTACACCTGAAGCATCGCATTCAATGTCAAATACCTTATTAAAGTCAGGTAAAGCTAAGACTTGGTATTAGAGTGGCGCAGCGAAAGCGTGGTGGGCCCATAACCCACAGGTCCCAGGTTGGGAGGTATTTGGTTATATCTCTTTTGTGTTATCCTTTGTGTTTCCATTTGTTTCGTGAATCATTCTTGTCTTGTCCTGTGTTTCTATTATTTTGTATTCATCAATTCTAGTCTTGTCTTCTTTGTTCAGCCATATATCCTTCTGTCAAATTCGTTGTGTTCTTGTTAAAATTTTGGTGGTGTTCTTGACTGTTAAAAAAAAAAAAAAACTACTGTTCATCGCTACTGTTCACAAAACACTGTTCATCGTGCTACTGTTCATTCCGCGACACTGTTCATCAAAAATTTTGTCTAGTTTTCTTGTTTGGGTCTTGTGCTTCTTGAGATTATCCTACTCTTGTGATTCTAGTCTTTGTGAGATCATTGTTCTGGGGTAGAAATCGATCTGAAGTTTAAAAAAAAAAAAAAGAAGAAGAAGAAGAGGAAGTGCGTGACAAAAAAAGAAAAAGAAAAGAAAAGAAAAGAAAATCAAATCAAGAAGAAAAGGGCAACATCCTTAATTTTGGGGATTGAATCTTGATTTCTTTATTTGGTACTAATTGAACCAGATAAGGAAATTTTAAATTCCTTTAAATTTGATAGATTGCTATCCTTTCAAATTGTTTGGGATTCTTCTAATCATAAATTGAACAGCAAAATCATCTTCCAATGTGAATTGGATTGACTTCCTTGATTATAGGACATTTTATCTTTTCCAGTTTACGCAAATTGAGTTATTATTCCTTTCGTTTCTTTCGATAAGTGAATTTCGTTCCTACTCAATTCGTATTTCTTTTCTTGACATCTTTTAGTTACATGGCATCATTGTCAACCGACTTTAATTGATTTGGCCTTGACTCCTTGAGGAATTACCTCATTTCTTCAAGAGAGCTAATGAGAAACCTTTGAGAAGGTGAACTGAGAGCAACATACACTTCTCGAGTGAAAACATGAGAGAGTGAGTGAAACACTCAGGGAGTGAAGTGAGGAAAATTTTATTGTTTTACTAACCTGTTTTGTGCAACTACATTTAGCAATGGCCAAAGAAGGTGATTCAGCTACCGTGGACATTAAGCTTCTAACTGAAGCTATTCTTGGAGAATTGGATAGGAGGCTTCGAGTATCCCTGGACCCAATTCATCAACGGATTGATCAGCTGAAAAATTTGCAAACTAGAGCCAAAACTGATCGAGAAAGAACCTCTACACATGAAGGTAGAAGAATCAGTGGAGGAGGAAGGGTCTACAAGGAGGCCAAGATATGAGAAGAAGCAAACAGATCCCATTCAAAGGTGTCAAAATCAAGATTCTCTCTTTTCAAGGGAAGTCTGACCCAGATGCTTACTTGGAGTGGGAGCGGAGGATAGAAATGGTGTTTGACTGCAACAACTACACAGAGGAGTAGAAAGTGAAGTTGGCCACATTAGAGTTCACAGACTATGCTATAGTGTGGTGGGAACAAACTACCACCAGTAGAAGAAAATATGGCGATGACCCTATCACCACGTGGAGAGAGCTAAAGAAGCTCATGAGAAAAAGGTTTGTTCCAGTGCATTACCAGCGAGATCTACATAGGAAGTTGCAAACTCTCACGCAAGGCAACAAGTGTGTGGATGATTACTATAAAGAGATGGAGATCACTATGTTGCGTGCTGGAATAGAGGAAGATAGGGAGAGTACCATGGCCTGTTTCTTGGATGGGTTAAAGCCAAAAATTACTAAGAAGGCAGAACTACAGCCATACGTTGATGTAGAAGATTTGGTGGGCATTGCTTCCATGATTGAGAGGAGGCTCAAGGGCAAAGGTAGTTCTCGTACTACTACCACCCTTCCACAACAACAGAGGACAACGTGGAAGACTCCACTACCGCGAAGAGATGACAAGTCTGGTGGATTTCAGGCCTCAAAAGGGCCTAGGGGAGAGACTTCTAAGGCCACACCGAAGGCTACTGTTGAGACACCTAAGGGAAGGACACGAGATATCAAATGTTTTAAATACCATGGAACTGAGCATGTGATGTCTCAATGTCCAAATCAAAGGGCATTAATCATTTTGGAAAATGGTGAAGTGGTTTCTGACGACGAGAATGAATACGAGAGTATGCCGCCACTTACTGAAGATGATGAAGATGGTGGTGAGGAGGTCCCTACCAACGATCAAGTAGGGTTAGTTATAAGAAGAGCCTTGACTACACAAGCCAAGGAGGACGAGTAGCTACAAAGGGAGAACATTTTCTACACCAGATGCCATATCAAGGACAAGGTGTGCAGCCTTATTGTTGACGGTGGGAGTTGTTCGAATGTAGCTAGTAAATTGATGGTGGAGAAGTTATCCTTACCAACGCAAAGGCACCCCACGCCTTATAGGTTGCAATGACTAAACAATTCTGGAGAGGTACGAGTTACCGGCAAGTTAAAGTCCCTTTCCGCATTAGAAGATACGAAGATGAGATATTATGCGACGTCGTTCCAATGCATGCTTGCCACATTCTACTTGGGCGACCCTGGCAGTATGACAAACAAGTGACATTTGAGGGCAAGGCCAACAAATACTCATTTGTTCATCATAATAGGAAGATTACCCTTGTTCCCTTGTCCCCAAAACAGGTTAGGGAAGATCAAGAGAGGGTTCAAAGGGAGGTTAAAAATGAGTTGGAAAAGAGTGAAAAGAAAGAGAGTAAGCTTAGTGTAGATGAAAAGATAGAGGAAGGTGGGAGGTTAAAGAAAAAGCAAAATATGTTGGCAACACCTAGGGATGTAGGGAAGGCGTTAGAGAGGGGACAGCAAGTGATCCTACTATTGTACAAACCGTCTTACATTAATATCAGTGATCACACCAATTCTCTTTCCCCTGGTATTTTATCTGTTTTGCAGGAATTTGAGGATGTATTCCCTGAAGATTTGCCAAAAGGACTACCACCCCTTAGAGGGATTGAGCACCGGATTGATTTGGTGCCAGAGCATCATTGCCAAACAAGCCCGCATACAGGATGGGTCCTGAGGAGATAAAGGAACTCCAACGACAGGTTGATGAGTTGCTACAGAAAGGATGGGTAAGAGAGAGTCTTAGCCCATGTACTGTACCAGTGATTTTGGTCCCCAAGAAAGTGTAAGGTAATAGCATAGGTAACGCAGCGGAAAAATAAAAATTTATTACCTTAACCATGGATCTCTTTGACATATCTATATGATTTACAAGGGGGTTTGCATGAAGATTACCTTAAGCACAGAAGATTTCTATGCTTCTAGGCAAAGATCCTTCGAAGAAGATGTTTGATCTACCACGAAAAGCCCTCCAAGCGTAGAGCCTCTAACGATATCCACACGAACAACTTCTTTGGGAACCTTGTAGGCTTGCTTGCTTTGACTTTTGAGTGCTAGCTCCCTTGAATTATTTAAGAACACAAGAAGAAGAAAAACCCTAACCCTTAGGAGAGAGAGAGAGAGACGCCAAGAGAGAGAGAAAGAGGCGTGCTTATCTTTCAATAATTTTCTCTCACTAATTTTTCTTTTTGTGTTGCAACAACAATTCAAGAGTCAAAGCATAAACCTATTTATAGAGGTAGTATTCTAGTCTTTTAGGAAATAAGGCTAATTAGAAACCAAGAAGGTTTAGGTAACTTACTTTAAGCTAATCCTTCTCCTTTAGGAAATCTATTCCATAAGGAAACTAATTAGTTACTTTATTTCTTTTAGGAAACAAATTTCCTGCAAGACTTAGAATATTTATAAATAAGTCCTTTAAGTTAATTTATCTCATAAATTAACCCCATAAGTATCTCATACTTATCTTTATTACATTTTAACCCAAAGATTTTGTTCTTTATGTGTGTGACCCATTAGGTTCCATTCACGTTGGCAATAAGTATAAATTATAACTCATTAATTGAGCTAGATAAATTAAACACTTTTAATTTATCATTAATTCACTAATTAATCAATTCATACTTATAGATCATGAGTGGCGTCTAGCAATGCATCATGACCACCCAAGTGAATAGGAAAGTCATATGGTAGACCATACCCTTCAATGACAATGTTATCGTGTAATTAATATCCTTTCACCACACTATATCCCAATTAGTCTAAAAGTATAGTGCATACTTTAATAATGACTAATATATATTCTCTTGTTCCGGAAATATAACTCTCCATGATGTAAAACCTTGAAACTACTTCCAAGTTATACTATCACTTCTGCAGAAGATTTATGAGTTAACATTTCCAACAAGTGGCCATATAGGGATATACTCTCCTATTAAGGAGTGGTGAATCCTATATTGATTACTCACTATCTTTCCATGCTTCAAACTATACCCAATCTCTAACCTATGAGCTACCCTTTTACAGGCACCGAGGAATAGAGTCAAAGTATAGCAATCCACACTCAAGATACTATGGTAATCTCAAGTCAAAGGATCACTTACACCATTGCCATTAAGAGTTTAACCATTGGCACTATAGTTAAAACTCTTGGCGGATCAACCCAATGAACTTGTTCTCAAACAAGCATCCACATACCAGCTTAAGTGTCACGCACACCATAGTCAATGAGATCAACTACTACTTACCATAAGTAGAGGCAAAGTATGTGCTAGTCTATCCGTATTAATGATGTCCAATCTCATTAATACTATGACTAGGGATATTTAAGAATATGACTTTATGTATTAGAGTCTCATAATTGTAACCCCTTACAATCTCTAATACACAATCAATATTCTAAGGACTTTATCAATTAAACAAGTAACATGGAAATACAAGTATAGATGATAAAGAAAAATACCACATGAATAAATATAACATAAATAAGTGTAAATATAAAACACCTTAAACCATCTTGGTTTTAGGGCATACACTAACAAACTCCCACTTGCACTAAAACCAATCACTCATTTGTTTTAGGCCAAAAGCATTTACATGAGTATCATGCTTTTTCTGGGACAAGGCCTTAGTGAGATGATCAGCTATATTGTCATCAGTGGGAACCTTTTCTATCTTTACATCATTCCTACCAACTATTTCTCTAATAAGATGGTAGCGCCTAAGTACATGTTTGGATCGTTGATGAGACCTAGGTTCCTTTGCTTGGGCGATGGCACCATTGTTGTCACAATACAAAGGTATAGGATCAACAATGGAAGGAACCACTCCTAGCTCGGTGACGAACTTTTTGATCCAAACAGCCTCTTTTGCAGCTTCAGAAGCAGCAATGTACTCGGCTTCAGTTGTAGAATCAGCGGTAGTTTCTTGCTTCGAACTCTTCCAGCTCACAGCACCACCATTTAACGTGAATATAAATCCAGACTGCGACTTACTATCATCCTTGTCAGACTGAAAACTCGCATCAGTGAAACCACACACTTCCAAAGTGTGTCCTCCATAAACCAAGAATAATTCTTTAGTTCTTCTCAAGTACTTAAGAATACTCTTGACAGCTACCCAGTGACCCTCACCAGGGTTAGCTTGGAATCTACTCGTAACACTTAGAGCATAGGAGACGTCGGGTCTCGTACATAGCATAGCATACATAATGGATCCTATTGCCGAGGCATAAGGAATCTTTTGCATGCTATCAATCTCGACAGGTGTTTTAGGACACATGTCTCTTGAAAGAGTAATCCCATGTCTCATAGGTAAGTACCCCTTCTTCGATTGCTCCATGCTAAACCTCTTTAGCATCTTGTCTATGTATGTCGATTGACTGAGACCAAGCAACCTCTTGGATCTATCTCTATAGATCCTAATTCCCAGAATATAGGTTGCCTCTCCTAGATCTTTCATGGAGAAACTTTTGGACAGCCATACCTTTATAGTTTGTAATAAAGGTATGTCGTTTCCCATCAACAGTATGTCATCCACATAAAGTATTAAGAAAACGACAGCGCTCCCACTCACCTTCTTGTATACACAAGGCTCGTCTTCGTTCTTAAGAAAACCAAACTCTTTGATTGTCTCATCAAAACGAATGTTCCAACTCCTCGAAGCTTGCTTGAGTCCATAAATGGACTTTTGTAGCTTACATACCTTATGACTATCAATGGAGTCAAAACCCTCAGGTTGTGTCATGTACACATCCTCTTGCAAATTTCCGTTAAGGAATGCAGTCTTGACATCCATTTGCCAAATCTCATAGTCATAATAAGCAGCTATCGCAAGCAAAATCCTTATGGATTTAAGCATAGCTACCGGCGAAAAAGTTTCTTCAAAGTCAATTCCTTGCCTTTGTTTATAACCTTTTGCCACTAACCTTGCTTTATAGGTAACAATGTTACCATCCATGTCAGTCTTTCTTTTAAAGACCCACTTGCACCCTATAGGTTTTATCCCTTCAGGTGGCTCGACCAAGGTCCATACCTTGTTCTCGTACATGGAATCCATTTCGGATTTCATGGCTTCGCGCCACTTCAAAGAGTCTACATTAGACATAGCTTCTTCGTAACTAGTAGGATCGTCATCATCTATGACTAACACATCATTGCTCTCACTTATGAGAAATCCATATCTCTCAGGAGCATAACGTGTTCTACTAGATCTACGAAGTTCTTGTGTAACTTGAGCTTCCGACTGCGCCTCATCAACATGTGGCGTAAGCTCTTGTTCCAACTGTTGACTACTTTGTGGTTCTTGAATTTCTTCAAGTTCTACTTTACCCCCACTACTTCTTTCAAGAATAAACAATTTTTCTAGAAAAGTAGCATGTCTTGAAACAAACACCTTTTGTTCAAGGGGATTGTAGAAGTAATATCCACGACTCTCTCTAGGATATCCCACAAACAAGCATTTGTCAGACTTAGCCTCTAGCTTGTCTGACATGTTCCGCTTCACATAAGCAGAACAACCCCAAACCTTTAAATGATTAAGATTTGGTTTCTTACCATACCAAATCTCATAAGGTGTGGTATCAACAGATTTTGATGGAACACGGTTGAGTATATAGGAGGCGGAATCTAAGGCATATCCCCAAAACGAACTAGGAAGTGATGCATGGCTCATCATAGAACGTACCATATCTAATAGAGTACGATTTCTCCTTTCAGACACACCATTTAGTTGTGGCGTGTATGGAGGAGTCCATTGAGGAATAATCCCATTTTCCTCTAGATATTGTTGGAACTCTTGACTTAAGTATTCTCCACCTCGATCAGATCTAAGTGTTTTGATACTCTTGCCAAGTTGTTTCTCAACTTCAGCTTTAAAGACTTTGAACTTTTCAAAAGCCTCGGATTTGTGCTTCATTAGAAACACATAACCATATCTAGAATGGTCATCCGTGAAAGTGATGAAGTAGGAGAAACCACCTCTAGCATGGATCGACATTGGGCCACAAACATCAGTATGTATAAGCCCAAGAAGATCACTGGCACGTTCACCCTTTCCAGTAAAAGGTGTCTTGGTCATCTTGCCAAGTAAACAAGATTCACATGTCCCAAATGATTCATAATCAAATGAGTCCAAGTATCCATTTTTATGTAACTTGGATATGCGTTTCTCATTTACATGACCAAGTCTACAATGCCAAAGGTATGTTTGGTTAACAATATCTAATTTTTGTTTCTTGGTGTTTATGTTGAGAATGGACTTTTCTTCATCTAGAATATATAAACCATTAAATAATGTACCAGTACCATAAGTAATACCATCACGTGAAAAAGAACAACTTTTATTCCTTTGAATGATGGTAAATCCATCCAAATCTAACAATGAGATAGAAATGATGTTCTTTGTAAGTACGGGAACAAAATAACAGTTTCTTAATTCTAAAATAAGCCCAGTAGGCAAAGAGAGTACATAGGTTCCTACGGCTAATGCAGCAACTCTTGCTCCATTCCCCACGCGCAGCTTGACCTCTCCCTTTGCTAGAGTTCTACTATCTTTAAGACCCTGCATATTATTACAAATATGAGATCCAGATCCGGTATCTAATACCCATGAGTCTTGGTTAGTAGATAAATTAATCTCAATCATAAACATACCAGAGGTTGAAGCTTCACCAAGCTTCTTTGACTTCAGAGAGTCAAGGTAGGCCTTGCAATTCCTCTTCCAATGCCCATCTTGTCCGCAATGGAAGCATGTGCCCTTGGGTTTGTCCTTCTTGACCCCACCCTTAGGCTTAGTTCTCTTCTTCTTGGACTTCTTAAGCCCAGAATTGGGCTTCTTTTTCTTGGAGCCCGAGACAAGCATAACGGTGCCCTTCTCCTTCTTAAGATTAGGCTCAGCAGTCTTGAGCATGTTCATCAATTCAGTCAACGTGCACTCAACTTTTCGCATGTTGAAGTGCAGAATGAATTGTGAATAGCTCTCAGGGAGGGACTGAAGAATTAAGTCAATACTTAACTCATTGTCAGAGACGTGTCCCAGATCAGCTAACTTTTCAATCAGCCCGATCATCTTCAGTACATGGGTAGTCACTGAAGTTCCCTCTGCCATCTTGCATTGATAAAGCTCCCTTGAGGTCTCATACCTCTCGGTCCTAGCTTGTGCGTCGAACATTTCTTTTAAGTGCACAATCATGGACGGAGCATCCATCTTAAGATGTTGCTTTTGCAATGCCGGGGTCATAGAAGCTAACATGATACATGTTGCAGCATCATTGTCGGCTTTGTGCATCTCATATGCATCTATGTCCTCAGGTGATGCAGTAGCGGGTGGAGGAGGTGGCATGGGTTTATCGAGGACATACTCAATTTTTTCATGTTTGAGAACAATTCTCAAATTAATATTCCAATCCTCAAAGTTGGTTTCATTGAGTTTGTTGTCAAGAATCGGTCGCAAATTCACGTTAGACATTCTACAAAAAGTAAAGACAGAAAATAAGTATTTGTTTTATGTTATATATGCAAACCAAAAATGTGGATTCGTAAATTTATTTGGTTTGCTCCCACTATTTTACTTCAAATCAATAACCCTCGATATTGATTCGGAAATCCGTTGGAGATTTCTAGTGGGCTAGGATCCCATCTAATTAGCTTTGGGTTTGACGGAGGCCAATGCCCCAAAGATAAATTCGATTAGGTAGATAACTTTTTATCAATCACAACTCTTGTGACTCCTAGATAGTTGGGTATCAACTCTTTGAAAATTACATCTTATGTATTACCCAACTTTGCCTCAAAAATATCATAACATTGACGGAGGCCAAACTCGTTATGTAATTTTTGTTAAGTCAAACCCATTATTCAGAGATCATATCTCATAACAAAAACATATTCCGAGTAAGGTGACCTTGACGGAGGCCAACGTGTCAACCTTAATAGGAACTCATCGTTTTTGTTATAATAATGGAAGGCAACTTAAATAGATGACTTAATATTTGATATTGAGGGATTTTAGTTTAAATATTAATGTCTCAACATATTATGCAATTAAAATATATCAATCATATAAAATAAAAGCATAATAAACGTGGATGATTATGGACTTTAACTAATAATATTTTCTTCGAGCCTTGAAGAAAATATTTGGTTAAAAATTCCTAGGGGACGTCTCAACTCCTTGATGCGCCTCCTTGGTTGCTCCTTGGTGCCACCTCCATCTTCTTGTACATTACATATGTAATTCTAGTCTAAACAATTTAAAATAAACCTATTCCTAACCTATACTTTGTACATTACAAGTATTGATCAAGAAACCTCGAGTTACATTCGAGGGGAGTTTAGGTGAGAAGAGAATTACATCAGAAAATAGAGAGGGAAGGACTCGCAGGCCCTATTTATAAAACCAATACAAGCCAACCATAAAAGAAGTAATAACCATTCAATCACATTGGTCTAGTCCATAATCATCCACCATGCCATCATACTATTTAACAATTAAATAAATTGATTTATTTAATTCTAGTCATAAATCATATGGTCTAAATAAATTAGATTAATGCTCTTGAAATTTATTTGTCTCAAAAATATAGTTATAGAAGGTATAGGTTTCCAAATTTTAACTCTCCAAATCTTAACAATTAAAATTGTAAAGTGTTTTAACAGAGAAATTATCAAAATTCGCGTTTTTCCAAAAATTTAGGAAAAATCCCGCTAGGATTCTGCCTACAACCCGCGCGACAAAACGTGCGCGGGTTCATCCGCGGTTTGTAACCCGCGCGACAAACCGTGCGCGGTTTCATCCGCGGTTTGTGGACAGAAGTTACGGGATTTTGACCGCGAGTCAAAACGCGCGCGAGTTTTCGCGCGGTTTGTGTCCAGAAAATACGATCTTTGAAATTCTTTAGCGTTTTTCAAAACTCTTTTGAATCATAACATGTTAAAACCCTTTTAGCACATCAAAAACAATTTAGAAACCATAAAAACAACCTTAAGAACTTATCTTAATTATTTAAAACACTTTTAAACAATCAAGAACTTTTCTTAAAAATCAAACTCTTGATTTTTCTAAAACAATTTTGAGACAAATATCGTCAAGAACAAACCATCCATATTTATGACAATTAAATAAACACAAAACATATAGATATAATCAAAGAAGGCTCTGATACCACTGTAAGGTAATAGCATAGGTAACGCAGCGGAAAAATAAAAATTTATTACCTTAACCATGGATCTCTTTGACATATCTATATGATTTACAAGGGGGTTTGCATGAAGATTACCTTAAGCACAGAAGATTTCTATGCTTCTAGGCAAAGATCCTTGGAAGAAGATGTTTGATCTACCACGAAAAGCCCTCCAAGCGTAGAGCCTCTAACGATATCCACACGAACAACTTCTTTGGGAACCTTGTAGGCTTGCTTGCTTTGACTTTTGAGTGCTAGCTCCCTTGAATTATTTAAGAACACAAGAAGAAGAAAAACCCTAACCCTTAGGAAGAGAGAGAGAGAGACGCCAAGAGAGAGAGAAAGAGGCGTGCTTATCTTTCAATAATTTTCTCTCACTAATTTTTCTTTTTGTGTTGCAACAACAATTCAAGAGTCAAAGCATAAACCTATTTATAGAGGTAGTATTCTAGTCTTTTAGGAAATAAGGCTAATTAGAAACCAAGAAGGTTTAGGTAACTTACTTTAAGCTAATCCTTCTCCTTTAGGAAATCTATTCCATAAGGAAACTAATTAGTTACTTTATTTCTTTTAGGAAACAAATTTCCTGCAAGACTTAGAATATTTATAAATAAGTCCTTTAAGTTAATTTATCTCATAAATTAACCCCATAAGTATCTCATACTTATCTTTATTACATTTTAACCCAAAGATTTTGTTCTTTATGTGTGTGACCCATTAGGTTCCATTCACGTTGGCAATAAGTATAAATTATAACTCATTAATTGAGCTAGATAAATTAAACACTTTAATTTATCATTAATTCACTAATTAATAATTCATACTTATAGATCATGAGTGGCGTCTAGCAATGCATCATGACCACCCAAGTGAATAGGAAAGTCATATGGTAGACCATACCCTTCAATGACAATGTTATCGTGTAATTAATATCCTTTCACCACACTATATCCCAATTAGTCCTAAAAGTATAGTGCATACTTTAATAATGACTAATATATATTCTCTTGTTCCGGAAATATAACTCTCCATGATGTATAAACCTTGAAACTACTTCCAAGTTATACTATCACTTCTGCAGAAGATTTATGAGTTAACATTTCCAACAAGTGGCCATATAGGGATATACTCTCCTATTAAGGAGTGGTGAATCCTATATTGATTACTCACTATCTTTCCATGCTTCAAACTATACCCAATCTCTAACCTATGAGCTACCCTTTTACAGGCACCGAGGAATAGAGTCAAAGTATAGCAATCCACACTCAAGATACTATGGTAATCTCAAGTCAAAGGATCACTTACACCATTGCCATTAAGAGTTTAACCATTGGCACTATAGTTAAAACTCTTGGCGGATCAACCCAATGAACTTGTTCTCAAACAAGCATCCACATACCAGCTTAAGTGTCACGCACACCATAGTCAATGAGATCAACTACTACTTACCATAAGTAGAGGCAAAGTATGTGCTAGTCTATCCGTATTAATGATGTCCAATCTCATTAATACTATGACTAGGGATATTTAAGAATATGACTTTATGTATTAGAGTCTCATAATTGTAACCCCTTACAATCTCTAATACACAATCAATATTCTAAGGACTTTATCAATTAAACAAGTAACATGGAAATACAAGTATAGATGATAAAGAAAAATACCACATGAATAAATATAACATAAATAAGTGTAAATATAAAACACCTTAAACCATCTTGGTTTTAGGGCATACACTAACAGAAAGATGGTACATGGAGAATGTGTGTAGACTGCCGAGCTCTGAACGCCATTACGGTAAAATATCGTCACCCTATACCTAGACTTGATGATATGTTAGATGAGCTTAGTGGGTCAGTGATTTTCACAAAAATTGATTTAAAAAGTGGGTACCATCAGATTAGAGTTAAGGAGGGGGATGAATGGAAAACAGCCTTTAAAACTAAACATGGCTTATATGAGTGGCTTGTAATGCCATTTGGTCTGACAAATGCACCCAGCACCTTTATGAGACTAATGAATCATATTTTAAGGCGTTTTCTAGAAAAATTTATCGTTGTGTATTTTGATGACATTTTAATTTACAGCAAGAGTCTAGAAGAGCATATTGAGCATCTAAGGCATGTTTTGCACGTACTTCGAGTGGAAAAGCTTTTTGCTAATCTTAAGAAGTGCTATTTTTGTACTAACCAAGTTGAGTTTCTAGGCTTTGTTGTTAGTGAATTTGGAGTGCAGGTTGATGAGAACAAGATAAAGGCAATCCAAGAATGGCCAACACCCAAGTCAGTTGGAGAGGTGCGAAGTTTCCACGGGTTGGCAAGTTTCTACCGTAGGTTTGTGAGGGATTTCAGCACCATAGCAGCCCCATTGACTGTTGTTACCAAAAAGAATGAAAAGTTCTATTGGGGAGAACAACAAGATAAGGCCTTCCAATTGCTCAAACAAAAACTCACACGAGCACCAGTCTTAGCTTTACCTGACTTTAATAAGTATTTGACATTGAATGCGATGCCTCAGGTGTAGGTATTGGTGCAGGTGCTGATGCAAGAAGGAAGACCCATAGCCTACTTCAGTGAAAAGTTGGGAGGAGCCACTTTGAACTACTCCACATACGACAAGGAGTTGTACGCGTTGGTACGAGCTTTGGAGACGTGGCAGCATTACCTACGACCCAAAGAATTCGTGATAAAGACTGACCATGAAGTCACTGAAGTATCTCAAGGCACAACACAAATTGAGCAAGCGGCATGCCAAGTGGGTAGCATTTGTGGAGACATTCCCATACGTTATTAAGTACAAGACAGGTAAAACCAATGTTGTGGCTGATGCCCTGTCTAGGAGGTACGTATTATTGACTGCTCTAGATGCTAGATTACTTGGTTTTGAAATGATTAAAGAGATTTATGAGGAATGATCCGATTTTGGTGAAATTTATAGCATGTGTGCCAAAGCAGGTCGAGGCAAATTTTTCACAAATGATGAGTTTTTTGTTTTATGTTGATAAACTTTGCATTCCTAATTGTTCAATTCGTGAGCTGTTAGTGAAGGAAGCTCATGGAGGAGGACTTATGGGCCATTTCGGGGTGTCCAAGACACTTAACATCTTACAAGAGCATTTCTTCTGGCCAAAGATGAAAAGGGATGTTGAAAGGTTTGTTGGACGCTGCATTGCCTGTCGAAGAGCCAAGTCTAGGGTACAACCACATGGATTGTACACACCACTACCAATTGCCAAGGAACCGTGGTGTGATCTTTCGATGGATTTCATTTTGGGATTGCCACGTTCTAAACGAGGTAATGATTCTATCTTCGTAGTTGTAGATAGATTTTCAAAAATGGCACATTTCATTGCATGCCACAAGACACACGATGCACTTCATGTTGCAGACTTATTTTTTAGGGAGATTGTGAGATTGCATGGCATTCCAAAAACCATTGTTTCTGATAGGGATGTCAAATTTCTTAGTTATTTTTGGAAGACTCTGTGGGGAAAGTTGGGAACTAAACTCTTATTTTCTACTGCTAGCCATCCACAAACTGATGGGCAAACTGAAGTAGTAAATAGGACTTTAGCTACCTTACTTCGTGCCATAATTAGGAAAAACATCAAAACTTGGGAAGAGTGCCTACCTCACGTTGAATTTGCATACAATAGAACTGTACATAGTGCTACGCAATTCTCTCCATTTGAGGTAGTATATGGTTTTAACCCCTTAACTCCCTTGGATCTTTCACCTTTACCATTGTCTGAGCGTGTTAGTTTAGATGGAAAGAAGAAAGCAGAAATGGTGCAAAAGCTTCATCAAAGAGTAAGGGACAACATTGAGAAGAGAACCATTCAATATGCAAAGCAAGCAAACCGAGGGAGGCGCCAAGTGCTATTTGAACCTGGAGATTGGGTATGGCTTCATCTTCCGAAAAGAAAGATTCCCAGCACAAAGACGAAGCAAGTTACTTCCTAGAGGAGATGGACCGTTTCAGATTGTAGAGAAGATCAATGATAATGCCTACAAATTGGATCTTCCTGGTGAGTATCAAGTAAGCGCAACATTTAATGTAACTGATTTAGCTCCTTTTGATGTAGGTGACGAGTTGGATTTGAGGGCAAATCCTCATCAAGTGGAGGGGACTGATGTGATCCCGAGGCATGAAGCAGTTAGTACAAGCTAAAGATGAAGATCATATGGTTCAAGTTCCAACGGATCCAGTCACGCGAGCCAAAGCCAAGAAGTTAAAGGAAGCTCTTCAAGCGTTAGTCCTAGCTATACAAGAACAAGAGGAAGCAAAGAAGGTTGAAACGACGCTTGATGATGATTGTAAGCATGTCAATGTACTTCCAAGTATGTTTGGAGCAAGAGGAGGACGTGCAGTAGTGGAGACTCAGGAGGGTCTGACCAAGGCCGCTGGGAAGGCCGCGCCACGGCCTTCCCCACGGCCTTTATCAGAACCATGGACGGATTGAAGTGGCTTGCGAGTGGAAGAAATAAGCTTCTGACCAAGGCCGCTGGGAAGGCCGCGCCACGGCCTTCCCCACGGCCTTCATCAGAAGCATTGACCTCGGAGTAGCGAAGGGACTGATCGAGGCCGCGGACAAGGCCGGCCTGTGACCTTGGCCACGGCCTTCAACAGAAAGACTACAGGACGTCATTTATTTTGATTTTCAAAGTTGTAACTTTTTAAATAAAGATTAGTTGTGATAAGTTACAACTGGTATTTAGTATTTGAGTAAGTTTAGAACTCTAGTATTATTTCCTTTTCAAGTATTTGCCTATTAAAGGCTAATTGGTGGATATAACAAGACAGACAATTGTTGAATGAAAATTGAGAGTTTCTCTTTGGTTTCTTCCAAAGGATTTCTTGAATATCTTGGGTTCGTTCTTGAGGTGTTCAACGGCTTTATCAATCGAGTCTTGCTTGATTGTGGTGCCACAAACCCCTATACCAAGGTTCGTCGGTGCAGGTCATCAACGGGTTGAGGTTTTTTCCCAAGCCAATATCAGATCCCAAACGATCCTAAAACCCTTGATTCGTGGTTTATGTCACAAGTACGGCGTAGGTCGCATCAACTGGTCTTCCTTCTTGCATCAGCACCGCACCAATACCTACACCTGAAGCATTGCATTCAATGTCAAATACCTTATTAAAGTCAAGTAAAACTAAGACTGGTGCTCGTGTGAGTTTTTGTTTGAGCAATTGGAAGGCCTTATCTTGTTGTTCTCCCCAATAGAACTTCTCATTCTTTTTGGTAACAACAGTCAATGGGGCTGCTATGGTGCTGAAATCCCTCACAAACCTACGGTAGAAACTTGCCAACCCGTGGAAACTTCGCACCTCTCCAACTGACTTGGGTGTTGGCTAATCTTGGATTGCCTTTATCTTGTTCTCATCAACCTGTACCCCAAATTCACTAACAACAAAGCCGAGAAACTCAACTTGGTTAGTACAAAAATGTTACATTAAATGTTGCGCTTACTTGATACTCACCAGGAAGATCCAATTTGTAGGCATTATCATTGATCTTCTCCGCAATCTGAAACGGTCCATCTCCTTTAGGGAGTAACTTGCTTCGTCTTTGTGCTGGGAATCTTTCTTTTCGGAGGTGAAGCCATACCCAATCTCCAGGTTCAAATATCATTTGGCGCCTCCCTCGGTTTGCTTGCTTTGCATATTGAATGGTTCTCTTCTCAATGTTGTCCCTTACTCTTTGATGAAGCTTTTGCACCATTTCTACTTTCTTCTTTCCATCGTTACACCAAATCACTAAGCTGAAAAACATGTGACTTTCAGCTCAAGGCTTGGCTAAAAATAATTCATAAACCCAGGAGAATTATACTACGCCTTATTGTTTGAAGGCACATCTCCTAATGTAAAGAATAGTTTGGACAGAATTCATGTGAAAAATCAATCCGAACTGGAATATTTGAGCATTGCAATCTTATTTCAGACAATTTTGTTGGTCTGGAACTAACTTCTTTTGTCCTATTTCTCTTGATCAATGTGAAACCAAAACAAAGAATTTGTCTAGACTCTTCAAAAAAAAAAAAATTTGTATTTTAAGATTTATTTTTATGTTTCACATCATAAATTTTTGCGTTAGACAAAAATTGGGCCAAAAAAAAAAAAGGACGGAATTACGTCCAATTCAAGGCTTAAAGAATGCTTCAATTCAAGGCTCTCCGATAAAAAAAAAAAGTGAAAAAAAAAGAATGACCAATTGCGTCGTTGTGGATTCTTGAAAACGCGAAGGCACTTATCCTTTTTCTTGCTGTCCATCTAACCATTGAAGTCGATAGAACATTAAATTATTAGTACAAGAAAAGTCATTCATCTTTGCAGTTATGTCGAAATTAGGTTTGACGTAATATATATGGCCAACATGTGTTTCTCGTTTGGTTACATGGTACACCTTTTTTTCCCCGTTTTTGAGATTTAAGAAATTCTCTGAACTTTATGAGAGAAAAGAGAGAAATGTGTGGAATTAAGAGCCAAGCATTGCCTAATTGATTCTTTTTCGTCGAGCTAAAGCATTAGAACTCAAATTACAAATCTGTGCTCATTATGTTGAAAAATAGTAGTTTTGAACACCCAGTCGGGGATAGAGGCTATATTTTGAGTTTGGGGAAGCAACATTGGCAAATATGTATAGTTAAAACAGCACAAAATCTTATTTTAAGAGTGAAAGTTATATATATATATATATATACATACATACATACATATATAACATTATTCAATTAATAGTTGGTATATAATAAAAAACCTATTGTATACAATTAAAATATATAATCAAGTTCATATTCAAATCTCAAATATATATATATTTTGTGTGTGTGTGTGTGCAAGTAATATATTTGACGAAGTAATAATAAACTACCAATTATACACTTCTTCCATCAAGAAAAAGTTTGATCTTAAGAATTGTAACCAAGAGAATGAACATATATCCTTGCATTTTTTTTTGTTTTCTATGATTAAAACAAAATATCTCCTTGACTTGTCTAAAGTTTTTTATTTTATTTTATCTTGTATTGGACTTTTTTTATGTCATTAAATACCTTGGTTATTAGAAGACCTTAATGATGTAAGAAGAGAAATAGAAAATTTAATAAAAGTTTGGAAAATAATAAGGTATTAGACTGAAAATTACTACTAAAATTTCATAAACAAAATAGTTTTTTTTTTATTTTTTTATTTTTGGGGGGTTCGACTGCCCTTTTCCCCACCCTGTTAGTCACATCTATACACCTAATTATAAACCCAATTAACACATCGTTACATGAAATTACTGAACAGTAGAGGTCATAATAAACATATGGCCAAGGCTTGGTTGAAGATGATTTCACAGGCCCCCGAGGATAATGCTATTCCTTTCCGCTTGAAGGAGGGACATCTCGAAATATAAAGAATAGTTAAACTGAATTCATGTAAAAAAGCAGTCCCAACTAGAATATTTGGGCATCACAATCTTATTTTATATAATTTTACTGCTCTAGATCTAACTTTTTTTGACCTATTTTTCTCTAACAATATGAAAGAACACCATAGAATTAGTCTATACTCTAGACTCTTCAAGTAAAAATTCTATTTTAAGATATATTTTTATGAGTTCACATCGTAAAATCTTATGTTATTAACAATTGTAAAAAAAGGGGGGGACAGAAAATTTGAAGTGCATTTTTACAATATCAATATAAAATTACTTAGAACTTGTCTAGGACAGTAAATGAGTTTATGAGTCTAAATAAGTTAGAGTACCATAATTTGCAAACTTGAATTCATTTCTTAGCAAATTTAAAAGTATGTTCCAGTTTGGTTTTTATCAAGTTGAATTTGAGTAGAGTTCATATAAATCAGTTGATTTGTATGTAAATTTCAAATTTATTACTAATTGAATCGACTGAACTTAACAAGTTTACAAATATTAATTTATCAGATTCAAACTTGACTTGGTTGTTGAAGTACTATTTTGGGAACAGCGGATTGACTTTCTTGGTTCATCTTTCATTCTTAAACTTGTCTCTTCATACGTACCCTCACCTCATAAACACAACTGTTGGATTGGCATTCGTTCCTTATTTTTCCTCTAAATATTTGAATCGTGTAAAGAAGATGCCACTGAATAAACAAATTGTTGAATGGTTGTTGATATTTATTACATTCTGTTGAGTAGCCGCCAAAAGAAGAATGCGGAAAAATCAATGACGTTACAATGTTACATATATGCAGAGGTCTAGGTGGATCCTTTGAATGAGCTAGGATAGTAAGATCTCAGTAATTGACGACCGAACGTCACATCAGGCAGCCTTGGAGCATTCCACAAGTTACAAATCAAGGTTTACTTGATAAGTTTCATGAAAATGACTATGTATTTGTTGTAGCCAAAGTGAGATTAATGGCAGTAGAAGTTTGGTGGGTAGTTGTGCTGTTTGATTGCATGTAAGATGTCGGCGAGACTTGATTTTGATTTTTTTTGTTTTGAAAATTAGTATGTCTTACAACTCATAATTCTTTTGTCAACGAAACATGCGTTAGGTCGAGACTTTTAACCTTGGCAATTATAAAAAATAGAAGAAAAAAAAATTAGGAAGAGTTAGATACGTACACTAAGAATCATACACAATTTATTTGGAAATCACACCACAATTTAAATTTAGAGTCTCACTCCAATTGTATTAGGCAAAAGATATATTATAATGAAATTTGATGATCAAAAAATTAATTCTTTTGTCCAGAGCTCTTAAAGTTTGGACTAGCAAAATTCAAGTTCAATCGAAATGCATAGATGATATTCAGTTTTGGACTTCTCTCATTATGATCTAGTGCTAAATGCTATGGGTGTAGAAAATCATATTCATAGGTTGTTTTCCGACAAACGCGACAAATCAGAATTAAATTAGCCGACAAAGGCATGCATTCTTTTTGCATCGAGAGACACGATGAAAGATATACAGATGAGTGAATATGAAGGTGACCTCAACAGTTATATATGCCACTCTTCATTGTTCGCGCTCCTTACTGAAGAGTTCTATCGAGGGTTCCCTCCCAATCCTCTATCAGGCCTATCACTAACCAACATGAAACTTTGTATGCTTTATGGGACCCGACCTTTAATTATGAGCGGTTAGCTGGCCAGTGGTTAAATCAACTTGCTTGGATAATTGTCGGCAACAATTTTATAGCAATTGAAAAATTAAAAATTATACAAGTAATAACCCTATTGTTTTTCATCCGTGATTAAACTAAAATCTCTTTGCCCCTCCTCTCTTTTCTTCTTTATTACTTCCTTTCTTTGCTCTAAGAAGGCCAAAAAAAAAAAAAAAAAAAAGGAAGAAAATTGGAGAAAGCGTGTGAATCCTAAATCTTGAGGAACTACAATATCGGCGTAGTTATAAAGTTTGATCAATTGACTGGCTGCACAAGTCACTACATCGTTGCAGGAAATTATTGCTGTATAGCCAGTAGTAAAACTATTTTATGGCAAAAGTAAAACTTTCATAGACCTTTAACAAGTTTGGCATTCTAATTGGTGTAACAACTTTGTCACTATAACTGGTTTCTTTTCTAATTAAGAGAGTAATGATTTTATACTTATGACATGTATTTTTAACTTTGTAAACAAATAACAAATTCATTGAAATTCTAGATTATGTAAAAATTAATAGTTTTAAGCGCAAACACATTTTGTGTGCGAACATCACTATTAAGAGTAACCCATTAACTTGATCCACAGTGATAAAAATTAAAAATAAGACAATATAAGGGCATCGATAGATGTTAATTTTGATCCAGCCATATAGTTCCACACAAATAACTAAATTAGAAAATTTTTATAGTTCCAGTAGGTATGGCATTGCATTGAATTTTTTTTTGATTGAGCGTGTTTTTGACACATCTTTTAGTTAACCTTTTTTATTCAAGATTTCTTATTTAAGTCTATGAAATATCTATTATTGTTATTTCATGAACATTGAAATACTTACAATTTATCCATTAGCACGTTGAATGCAAAAAACAGGAGATTCGACCTGTAATCGCGAAGGGAAATATATAGGAAAATTCTTAAAAGGATCCAATTTATAACTCCACCTATGAACCTTGTGGTAAAACATAAAATCACACAAGTATCCTTACATAAACATAGATCACTATACTTATTTGGCACTTTTTTTCACCACGGAGTCCATAAGTGGAACCGTAAACCGGTCCACCAAAAAATTTCGCGATATAAAAGTGTAATACAAAAGCACACACAATGCCTTTATTTAATTTTTGTTGGTTTGACGTAATAAGTATGGCCAACGTGTTTTCCGTTTGCTTGCACCGTACACTCTTTTTTTTTTTTTTTTTTGAGATTTAAGAAATTCTCTAAACTTTATAAGAGAAAGAAGAAATGGGTGAAATTCAGAGCCGAACTTTGCCTAATTAGTTTCTTTTTGGTCAAATTACCAATTTTTGCTCATTATGTTGAAAAATAACGCCCAATCAGGGACCCAATATTTTGAGTTAGGGGAAACGCAAAATTTTAATTTAAGGATGAAAACTTGAACAACTATAATAATATATTATATATAAAGCTTTATTCAATTAATATATGGTATATAATGATAAGTATAATCTCTTATTACTGCTCTCCCCCAAAACCGCATCCCAAGTTAGGCTTCTTACTCTAGAAAAAAAAAAAATCCACATTAGTGTGCTAATAAGCTCAATAACCATTCTAGTGGAACAAGCATATTTAAAAATAAAAATTTCAAAAGCATTCTACATTTCTCAAAACAACCAATAAACCAATAGACAATAAAAATGCATCTTTATAGCTTGATTTTTATTGTCCATTGCACAATTCACATTTCCCATTTCGCACTCCAATATCAATAACTAACTCGAGTTTTAGCAATAAGTGATGTAACCCCTGAGGCCGGGACCAGTAAGCAACCAACAAAGAACGCAAAATATTTTCACATTAAACACATTTCCAAACTCCATAACTGTAAACAATAACATTCATGCTTGTTCTAATTTTCTTAAATAATAATTGCAACAAAACGATCTCATTCCACAATAAAATCATACATTTCAATAAATCAAATTGAAGTCAAAATATTTAGGAAAATAATTAGAATAGTTCAACTACTTACCTTAGCATTTTCAAATACTCCTCTTAACATACTTGAATCAAAATTACACAAAATTCCCCAAAATACAATTATGCACCAAGTTAGTGAAGAACTATCAAAATCAAACGATGCATGCACCACCTACCCATTATCCAGTACTCACAACTTTGGGGAAACCCTCCAATAGATTTAAAACAATTAAAAACCTTCTTTGTGTATTTCAATAGTATTTTTCATAAGCAAATAATACTTGAAAATGAAGAACTCTTAGATGCCGTCATCATTTAAGTACACCTCCCACATAAAACTATTCCTTACAAAATAGGGTTCTTTGTATATTGAAAATAGAGATGAGTAAATATTAATTATGTGATTATAATAAAAAAAGAGAAAAAAATAGGGTTCTTTGTATACTCAAAATGAGAATAATTTAATTCAAAATTTGAATCTAATGACAATAAGAAGTGTGACAAAATTTTGAAGCATTTTAGTATATGAATTTCCAACATTAATAAAGTAATTGATAGGTAAGCACTAAACTATTTATTAAAGAACGGATACTAATTGAAAAATCATAGGGAAATATTTACAATATCACAATAATATTATTGCATAATTTAAAAATGTTTAAAATGGAAGAGGAGGAGAACGTATCCAAATCAATACACCCCCTTCCCACACACGCACACACATGTCTGTATATGTAGGGGAAGAGAGTGACACGCGCACACAAAATATATTTAGAGCTGATAATTATATAAATATAACTAATAATTGTATAAGTTCTAAAAATATAGGGGTTGGGTACTTTAACTTCTCCCACTAATAATTGTATAAGTTCTAAAAATATTGGGGCTGGGTACTTTAACTTCTCCCTAAAATAATCTTATCTTGAGATCATTCAGAAAAATATATTTTTGCTTTTAATCAGTCAAAAATTAAATTATACTTTCTAGATGGGAAGGAAAAGGCAAACTGCAAATGGTATCAACTAATGACTAGTGAGAGCTGTTAGAATATTAAAGATATTTAGTGGAGTTATAATCATCAAATCATGTAACATAAAATAATTAGTGGGTATCATATTCATATATGTAACTCTTGTCCCACTACTTCTTGTATTTTCACTGCATTAGTTACATGTAACTTTCACATCATTATTCTCATGTAACCTTCATCCCACTACTTGGTATGTTATACTCCACTAATCTAATTCTTATTCCACTAATTGGTGAGTTACATGCTATTACTAATATGTAACATATGTAACTCTTACTCCACTATTTGGTGGACTTCATGATCACATTAGTGTTGTGAATTTGTAACATCTCCTATATTATTTTGGTGATTTCATGAGCCCATTATTGTATGGTGGTTTCATGAATTCATTATAGGTTTTAAGAGGTATGTTACAATATTATGGGAGGAAGAAGAAGAGTTATTTGTAGTTATGACTCATGATGGGAAGGGGTCCTCTAGCTCACTATAAATAGGACTCTTGGTCCCTCTCTCCACTCTCTTTGTTCATTGTGAATTCTACCCATCATTTTGTCACAATATTTGGAGAGTTAGGAGAGGGAAGATCAAGAGACTTGATCTTGAAGTTTAAAGGAAGGAAGGAGAGTTAGAGGAAGGGTCAAGGAGCTAATCCAAGAAGGCTTGTAGGAAGAAAGTCTACTTGCAATTGGAATCATCATGGCTCAAGGTATGTCTTATATGTTTTTATATACATAATGTTTTAGTGATTTACAAATCATAACCAAAGATCTTTTCTATTATTGCTAACAAGAGCTACTTAAGGGGTTGCTTATTTTCTCACAGGCACCGACGCGCACATTAATTTAAACAATTTTAATACAGTCATCATCTTTTTTTTTTTTTTTTGGTGTAAAACTTCCAAATATCAAATTTATGAATTGTAACTCTAATGTACTATAGTTAGATTTAACGTTCTGGTTAATGGGAATTGTTTATCATTTCAATTCCATCCTTGGGCCAAGTTTATTATTTGCCAAACCGATCCATTCATTTGGTTTGTCGATCTTGAAGTTGCAAATGTTTGTTGAGGGTAACTAGTTGGTTTTTAGCTTAAAAATAATATTGAATTTTATTTTGATTTTTGGATGACTCTTTTCACGTCAAATTCACTAATTTTTCCTATTTCGTAACCAACGGGATTAATTTTTCTTTTAAATCATGTTAGCTTGTTGGTCTCCACCTCTTTTGTTGCCCTCAGATTAGGCCACTTAGACCATTTTTAAGTTCAGGCAACAAATCAGTACGTAATACTACCAATAGTACGTATCCATCCAAAATGAAAAAATGCTGACTATAGGAGTGTAGACTGATTTGCGACTCCAGGTATCCTGATATAGGAGATACGACCACCGTGAAGGAAGAAAAATATGTACCCCATTAAAAACTGAAACGCACACTGCTTTTATTTATTTAACGTTGCGATTTATTGGTAAAATTGCAGCTTGGACATTCAGTGTATACATGTATAATAGAAATTGATGTCAGCATTCAGAACACCGACCATACACAATTATTAAGCATAACACACACAAGATAATTAATACTAGTCATGGGACCGAAATTACTTAGTTCAACCTTACGAAGCTTTTCAGTATGAGGGTGGGAATAGGGCTCTTCAGTATTGGACTTAAAACCTACCTTCTTTTCTTGAAGTGTATCAAAATAATCTTTCTTGGAATAAACATGTAAAAACTACTAGAATCTAAAATCCAACCAACACGGAACGAAGTATCCATACTGTAATGATCTCACAAAGTAAAGATTGAAAGAAAGAATACAAAAAAGATGAAAGCAGAACAGGAAAAATTTAAGGTAGAAATGCGGGCAAATTAGAGAGAGAAATGGGGAAGTTTTATTGAGGATAAGAAGAGAGACAATTATTTTGCACAAGTTGTCTTCTACATAGCCTACTGTTTTCTTTTATATCAGTACAATGCAGTAGAATCGTACCTAGAAGAAGTTTACAAATCAAGAGACTAACCAACTGAATGTTGACAATTGTTCCTAATTGACTTTATTCCTTTCAGCTGCTTCTCCCGCCATTTTGATTACTACATTTTTCCCTTTTTATTCTAGCCCCTCATTAAGTCTGCTAGTCTTTAGTCATTACATACGCCCCTCCTTAAAACAAATCCTAGTCTCTAGGATTTGAAATTTGGAAGCTGAGTTTTAATCACTGAACAGTCTTCCCAAGTGGCATCTTCCAAGTCCATGTTAGCCCACTGAATCAGGATTTGTTCTACTTCCAAGTTGTTCCTTTTGATAGTTCTCATGTCCAAAACTGCAACTGGAGCAACTTGAAGGTCTCCTTCATCAATGACTCTTAGTAGTTCATTGCTCACCACAGCAGCTTCAGCAAAGAAACATGAAAAGTAGGATGAATGGAGGCTCCTTCTGGCAGTTTGAGCTTGTATGCCACTGTTCCTACCTTTTCCAACACCTCATATGATCCATAATACTTAGCACCTAGTTTCAAATTCTTTGTGCAACTGTGATCTGTCTATAAGGTTGAAGTTTCAGATACACTATATCTCCAACATTAAAACTTCTGTCGCTTCTATTTCTGTCTGCATTTTGCTTCATTCTCTTACGAGGTTCATACAAATTATCTCTCAACAAGGAATTCCAGTTTATACCCTTTGACATCCAATCTTCCGCTGCAGCTACTCTAGTGCAATCAGGTATTAGATTTAACTGGGCAGGCTTACAGCCATAGAGAGCTTGGAAAGGGCTCATTTGAAGACTGGAGTGAAAGTTGGTGTTATACAACAACTCTGCAGCTGCTAGACATTTCTTCCTCCTGGTTGGTTGTTGTGGACACATACACCTCATATAATTTTTCACACATCATCAATAAGTATGTTTGAATTTGACGTGATGGTACGAGTAGAGTTTATAAAAGCTTTTACACCTAAATTTCAATAAATTTGGAGCAGGTTTGGTTTATAAGTGTGAGAGACTAGAATGAACATCGAAATTGTGAAAAATTAGTATGCCTTCTAACTCATAATTCTTTTGTTCAGTGCTCTTCAATTTTCGACAATAAAAATTCAATAACAATGAGGATATAGAATGATATTCGGCTTTGGATTTTTCTCCATTATAACCCAAAAAGCCATGGAATCTATTCATAGCTTGTTTTGCCATTTGTCATTAGAAATTTTTTTGGCTTGTATCATAAGAATGAGCAGGACCAATTGCACATACAGTCAACTTTGAAACAATAAGCTTTCACATTTGACAAAAAACATTTATTACCATAATTTAATTAACATATACTAGTAGTTTTACATTTAATATAGTCTAACAAAATCCATTATTTTAGTAAAAGGGGCCCATTAATTTTTCTGACTAGAACTTATTTTTTTTAGTCTTACATTAAATTAAATTCAGATCATGTTTCACATCGGGTTACGTTATTCTGAGAATTGTGTTGAAAAACGTATTGTACTTATCCTTTCATTTAATTTCTTTCGCCTGTACTGGACTGTAAAATAATAGAAAAAAAGAGTATCTTAGACAGAAAGTGAATTCCTTACCTTAAATAGGAAAAAAAGAGTATCTAAAAACATTCTATACCACATTTGTCATTCACCTTCAATTTTTTTTTGAGCAAAAAATAATAGTATATTTCATGGATGATAATAATTTGAGTTTGTACAAAGACCAGTATTTAGCCACTCCATAACCAGTTATTCAATTTTGGCAGTTGAGTGGGACTCTCCTCCAAGAACTGACTTGTTCATTTACTGACAATCGTACTTCTTGAACGACATCGCTGTGAGCCATGTGTTTCTTTTGATGTAAACGTTGACCCACATCTGTCCTCCACCTTCAATTTATCGGCAAAGTGTATTGATCGGCAATTGTCTTGGACACACGGCGTCCGTGATTGCGTTCAATAATATCGGCAATTATGTACCCATGAGGTTCACAGAAACTTAGGAATTCCAGCCAGTCATATTTGTTACTTATCCTATAAGTAACAAACCTAAAGAATAGGGAACACAGCTCACAACTCAGACTAAATAGCCCAATCCCAGCTGCATCACAATGAGAATTTGGGATGCCCTAAAAAGTGTCCATATAGCAATAATTACCTTGCCAAGGTAAATACCTGTGGAATCATATAGCAACGAACGATTACCTTGCCAAGGAAATAATTGTGGAGATTCAACGCATTGTCTACGGTGCAATTGAAGTTCACAGCCACCCATTTTTCCATATTCACAACAATTTATCTATCTAGAACTATATCTGTAAATAAATTTCTATTTGACAAGTCAGCCATCTAAAAAATATTCTGTGTAACGTTAAGATCTTGAATCTCATACTTGATTATTATACAAAACAGTTAGGTTCCAAACACTTGTAGCATAATTTTCATGTAGCTATTTCATAGAAATCACATCCATTATCAAAAGTACTGGCAATAACAACAAAAATGAAAGATTTATAAAGTTCTTCCCCTTTCCTTTATCTCTTTTCAATATACAGTAGTTAACTTCTAGTACACTTCGTATCACAAAATTCTACTACTAGCTTTAAATTCAATTTTGAATTAACAAAAGAATTGGACCTAAGCTTTGCTTTTGACTTTGGCAAAAATTCTTAGCATGTGAGATCAGTTGTACTAGCAGGTTAATAGATTTCCTGTGATTGAATTAATTTAACAATAGCACTTATCAAATGTTTGCAAGACAAAATTTTTCCAGTTTATAATCAAATTAATTGATTTTTGAAACCTCTTTGCTACCCTATTGACAATTTCATCTTTATTAGATACTTCAATTGCAGTTGCATTTGCAGGCGAATTCAGAACTGAGCCGGCCTATGAATTCTTGAGGAAAGTGAAGAAAAAAAATACTCCAGTGACTCTACACTGACGGTAATTGACATGCAAAAACAAGAGATTCGGCCCTGGAAGCTACTATTGTGCCCGGGAAATCAACATTCGTCTCCCCACATTTCTTGACCTAATTAAGTTGAATATTACTAGAGGGAGTTTTCCAAGATAGTGCACAATTTGCGTTTTAGACCCCAATTCTACAATTTACGTAGAAATGTGGAGGTGTTTTGATAAAAATGATTGGCATTGTTTAACTATTATTCTTTATCTTGATTATTTTGATAATCAATTATTAAAAACTAATTATATTATAAACAATTTCAATAAAATCTAGCTTGACTAACTTGTTCCGAATAAACTTTTTGAATATGTTAATTTTAATATTTTTGGATGTCTATCATATAGGCAAGAATATCTATATGATATAATCTAATAACTGTTCACTTGCTTGTTTATGTGTTTGTTATATACAAATCAAGTCACATTGGATAAAAGAAGTAATCAAAACAAATAAGGGCCAACACTACAGCTTCATACTTTGCCCTACAACTTTCTTTTTTTAGCAAACCATACAGCTCTTTCGAATCTAGAAATGAGAGAATTTCTCTAATTATGAGAACAATGACCGCATTGTTGTGCTCGTTGGCTGTTGCTGGTGATTTGACAGAACAGAAGCCAACAATATATATAATTCGATTTCGTGTACAACGGTGTGGAAAGTTTTGTGAGAATCTGGACAATTTTGGCAAATGAAGGAGCGAAACGGAAAAGAGATGCTAATATTCAACATGTATTCAAGTTTCAAGAATTTTCAATTTATTATTGATACTTGGGAAGTCGAAGGCGAATAAAGTTTGATTCCATTTTCCCTTAATTTTGACCTTAAGATTTTGTTTGCTTCTTGAATATTTTTGTCTTAAATATAATAATCCTTTCTCCACTGAATTTCATATAAAAGAAAGGGCAAAAATAGGGCTTTGGTATTGTAGTCCAATGACAGTTTGCAATTTCAATAAATCTTTCATTTTTGTTCTCACATCTTCAAGGTGACGAACCAATTCTTGGCTTATATGCATTGTGATATTGACATACATCTTTGTTGTCAACAGGATTGCATTCCCAGTTAAAGAACTGGACGGTTGGTGCGGTTCACTTTGATTCCACGTATGGTACTAAGATTTAATTGCTAAGAAACTTTATTGATAATCAATAGACGTGCAACGCAAAAAACAAAGATTCCATCTGCGAATGTCATACAAAATAGTAGTACGTAGTATATATCAAAATAGTAGTACAAAATAATAGTACGTAGTATATATCAACTTAAAACATACAGTACTGCTTTTATTTATCTAACGGTGCAAATTATTACGGTACAAATTGCACCTTGTACATGCAATGCATGGTAGGACTGCATGTCAGCAGAGTACATTTGAAATATCCATGCTTAACCACACACTAGATAATTAATAGACAATACATTATATGTTCTGAGTTGAGGAGCGTCAATTAATTCATCCAAAATTGAGCTTTTAAAACCAGTGCCCCATGGACGCCATCCTTAGCTGGTGTGCTCATTCGATATTGCCGGTGAATTTTTCTGATTATGAGAACAATGACCTTTTTGGTGTGCTCATCCGATATTGCTGGTGAATTTAACAGAAACCAACAACATAATTCGAATCGGTATACAACGGCGCGGATAGTTTGTGAGAGATCTGTATGGTTGTGACGGATGAAGAGGCGAAATGGAAAACAGACGGCAACATTCAATATGCATTCAAGCTTCAAGAATCTTCAAAGTGACGAATTAATTCTCGGCTTATATGCATTAGGATATTGACAGACATCTCTGATTGCCAAGGATGGCATTCCAAGTTAAAAAAACAGGACAATTGTTGCAGTGCACTTTGATTTCACATATAGTACCAAGATTTAATTACTGAAATACTTTATTGATAATCAATAGCACACATAGTAATTGACACGCGTGCAATGCAAAACAATGGGGATTCAATCTGCAAATGCGGAACAAAATGGTAGTATATATCCACTTAAAACACGCAGCACCAAATAGTAGTATATATCAACTTAAACCACACAGTACTGCTTTTATTTAATTAACGGTGCAAATTATAATGGTACAGTTTGCACCTTCAACATGCAATGCATACTAGGACTGCATGTCAGCAGTACATTTGAAATTTCCATGCTTAATACTTTAACCACACACGAAAGATATTTAATATAGAAGACATTTTTTTATATTCGCAGTCTTCACTTCTCACGAGTTAAAGAGTGCTAATTAATTCATCCAAAACAGGAGTTTCTTGTATCCAAATGGAGCTTTAAAAACCAGTGCTTTATGGACGCCATCCTTAGTTCGAATGAGAAGCGCGTAGAGATTAACAGCCACGACGTGCAACTTCAAACCAGAAACCACTTCCACAAACACCAGCTTGGTTCCGGTCTTCTTGTTGTGCTCTGCCACTGCAAATTCTCCGATTGCAATGACCGTAGGGTCTTTTGTGTTCACAATAGTCCAAGTCGAATTACCTATAACTTTGGTCTTCTGTAAACCAAAACATTAAATCCCAAGAAGTCAGTATTGAAGTAGATAGGTAGAAATTCAGTTGAACAAATCAAGAAATTACGCACGCCACTGGGGAAAATTAGAGGTTAATGGAAACAAATTGGAAGAATTAATTAATCAATTCAAGAATATGTTACTTACTTTTAATTTGAAACTCCTTAACTTCTTCAAAAGTTAATTTTTCAAATATCTCACATATAACTTCCTTATTTCATATACTGTTTCACTAGTTCTTTTTTATTTTTGAAAAAAAAAAATTGTAGCTTATGTGAACTGTACATGTTAAAGTTCTACCAAGCTTTGGCCAAATTCATGTCTATCCAGGAAAAAAGAGTCACCTCTCCAGCAGCAATCACTCCAGTGGGCTTTGAATCCTCTATTTCTTTAAACAGCTTCATTAAAGCATCAACTTCTTCGGATGGAGGTCCCTCTGCTGATTTCCATCAAGAAACAAAATGCTTATATAGTAGGTTTCAGTCCCAATAAAATACGATGCTACTACGTATATCTTTTTATAAGAATAAACATATAAACACATGCAAAGCGGGACTGACTGTAAATTGAATATGCATCCCATTATTAATGCTTGATACTAGAAGAGGACATTACCAGTTAACAGTGGTACAAAGGAGATGAGTTTTAGCCCAGATAAATCTTCGTGAACAACCACCTCATAGTAGCAAGGATGTGGAAATGGAATAAATATAATCTCAGGCCTTGCTGCAATAACGAGCTTGTAGTTCGCGCCAACTGCCACAATTTGCTTCCACGCATGAACCACGTTCAAAAGCACCAGCTTGATGGGGGCCGTCTTGTTATGCTCTTTCACTGCAAATTCTGCTATTTTGTTGACGTGAGGGTCTGTCGGGTCCAACCGAGTCCAACCACCTGGCTCCTGTATATTACAAAAATAAATCCCGAAAATCAAAACCCATAGAAACTTGGGCAGTAAACTTAATCAAACAGACAATTTCAGTATGTGTGAATTACTTAGAAAATCCTTAAGTAGCTCCCCTTCCACACCCACCCCAACACAAAACAAACCCAAACAAACCCCACGGGGGCCAAAACAAAAAATAAGAAAAGAAAAGAAAAGAAAAGAAAGACTCTAGGCCCTTTTAATAGGAAAGGAGTGATCGGAGGGATTTAAGATAGACTGTATGTCCTTTACTGATTAGTTAAGAAAGATTCTAACCAGGAATTTATAGAAAAATTTAATGAAATTACTCAAACTGGAAATTCACCGACTGCTTGCATGAGAATTCCTTTATAGCTAGATTTATGGTTCAGACAAGAAAAAACATATATAGAACAAAGAATGCAATTTTGCACATTCCCTCAACATATGGTTTATGTTATTCCTTCCACAACTTTCGTAGCTGAGGAAGTTTGTTAATACTGTCAGAATCTTGCAATATAAAAAAAAAAAAAAGACTAGGAAATTAAATAAATAAAAATAGTATGTGTGTGAATCTATGTATGTACGTACGTATGTATATTCCTTGATGTACAATCTGAGAATCCTAGCTCCAAAAAAAAAAAATAGTAAATGTGACTGACATGGCTAAGTTATAAATACACTCCAAGATTATGGGGTAAAAATTTTTCTTTCCTCACATGTTTATAGGGAGGTGAATTCAGTAGGGACTGCATAGCCAACCTTGATAGTTCTTTTAAGTTTTTATATCAAATCCTTTTGAGTCAGAACTGTTACCAACTAAAATGAAGGGTCTAATTAAATTAGACAAAATGCATACGTGCTACATTCTTTTGTGTACTTGAGTTTGGAGGTTCAGGTTTTTGCTTCCATCCGTGTAATTTTTCAGTTAATCAATAAAGCTGGCAGGAGTCTATGCTCCACCATCCTACAAGGTGGCATTCTTTAAACCAAACGTAAAAGTTAAAGGTTTAGGAAATAAATACTAGAATCTTATGACAACCATACACAAACTAATGAAAGAAACATGGGTAAGGGGTGTGATTTACCTGAACGGAAATGGATTTCTCCATTGTATATATTTTTGTAGTTGATTACTGTTGTCGAAGCTTGGTTGCTGAGTTTGAACGTTAACAAAACATAGTCCCAGTATTTATAGGCGAATCTTTAACCTAAATGCCCTTTATGCCCTTGATGGCTTTCTCTAATGTCTTTCTCAACTTGTTACAAAAGCTTTGATGAAAGAAATAAAGGACTTGAAGTTGATAGAACAATAGATTACTAGTTGTCAAAATGTCATTCGTCAACTGCGTCGAAATTAGGTTCGACGTAAGAAATATGGTCAACACGTGTTTCTCGTTTGATAACATGGCACACTTCTTTTTTTTTCTTTTCTTTTGAGATTTTAGAAATTCTCTAGACTATATGAGAGAGAAATGGATGGAATTAAGAGCCGAACTTTTCCTAACTAATGTCTTTTTTGTTGAGCTAAAATTTAAGGACTCATATTGCAAATCTATGCTCATTATGTTATAAAATAATAGTTTTGAACACCCAATCAGGGATAGACGCAATATTATGTGTTTGGTGAAGCAAAGTTGGCATATATGTATAGTTAAAATAATGAAAAATTTTATGTTAAGGGTGAAAATTTAAATAACTATAATAATGTATTGAGAAAATTGAAGTTTTAGTATGAAATGTTTAGGGAATTAGTAGTTTTAGTCATTAAAGTTTAGACGAAAGCAAATCTAATACCAAATATTTTAATTTTTCAACACATTTAGTTCTATTGATCAATTTTGCCAAAAACTTACTACAATATAATCACATAATACTCACATGCCTGCTACTAAATTCTCAAAAAAATAGATAAAAGAAAGAAAAATATGATTGTCATAATTTGTAATTAAATGCACATGCAAATGCACTGTCAAGGCTGATTTTTAAGTTTATCTGCGTATATGTGAATTTAAATTAGTGTCTTTAATTATAAATTATCGTAATTAATATTTTCCCTTTTTTGATTTTTTTTGTAAAATTTGGTCACTAGCATGTGAGTATCACGTGATTGAATTCCAAGAAGATTTTAATAAAACTGGTCAATAGGACTAAATATACTAAGAAATTGAAACATTTGGCGCTAGATTCACTTTCGTCCAAACTTTGTAGATTGAAACTGCATATGCCCTAAATATTTGGCACCAGTACTGCAATTTTCCCTAATGTATTATAAATAAAATATCTTTCAACTAATATTTGGTATATAATGATAAAATTATATTACATAATTAAAATATATAATCAAGCTCATATTCAAATTCCAAAATTACACACACGTATGTATATGTGTATATGTGTGTATGCAAGTTATTGCTTTAGCAAAGTAATAATAAACTATTAATTTTCTGCTACTTCTTCCAACAAGAAAAAGTTGAATAGTAACAGTAGTAATTAAAGAATGAAAATTTACCGCTATTTTTTTTGCTTTCAATGATTAAAACAATATATCTCTTGACTTATCTATATTTTGTCTTATATTAGACTTATCTTGTATTATTAAATACTTTGGTTATTACAGGACTTGTATAAAGTATGGGGAGTAATAGAACATTTAAGAAAAGTTTGGGAAGTAAAAAGGTATTAAACTGAAAATTACCACTAAAATTTAAAAAATAAAATAAAATTTGTAAACTTTTTGGGGTTTAAATTGCCCCTTTCCACACCCATTAGTTATGTCTACGGACGCAATTATAAACCCATTCAACACATCGTTACATCAAATTACTAAGCTGATAAACATGTGGCTTTCAGCTCAAGGTTTGGCTAAAAATTATTCATAAACCCAGGAGAATTATCGGCCTTAGCTGAGTTCTAACGTAGTAACGGGAGGCCTTTTTTTGAGCCAAAATGCCCTTTATGCCCTTCGTGGAAATGGGGAATTACACGATTGTTTTGGATTGCGTTTTAAGTATAATTTCATTGGGCATCCGCAAGCTTTTGAGTCAACAGACGAGAAGGCGGTTGAGAATGAAAGTGTTGTAAAATTAAAAGCCTTTGCCGAGGACTTGCATTGGTTTCTTAAAGTTTCCGTACTTCGAGCAAGGTGATTCTCGTGCATCTTCCTCCTTCACAAGATTAATATTACGAAGTAAACTGTTTTCTTTAAGTAATATTGAAAGTGCTGTAAAATTAAAAGCCTTTGCCTCTCATATCCAATCGCTTCGGACTTGCATTGGTTTCTTAAAGGTTCCGTACTTCGAGTAAGGTGATTCTCGTGCATTCTCCTCTGTCACAATATTAGTATTACATCCTCCTCCTTCACAAGAGTAGCGTTACTAAGTAAACTATTTTCTATTAGTAATTAGGTTCGTTGTCCAGCTGTTCTAAGGTTCAGAGAAATGTAGTTGCAAGATCTAATCATGACATACTAAGTACCTGTATTCAAGGATTATTGCAACTGGAAGAGTGTAAGTTAAAGAACAGCATTTATATTTGCATATGTATTGCATGCATGGTTGGTGGTGGTGCAGGTAGGAATTCATCAAGAGTGTATGACCTAAGAAAGCTGTGTCTTCTTTGTGTCTGGCCACGGAATTCCACGTCATAGCTTCTGAGGAACCAAGCTATGGTGTGTTTGTTAATCGAATTTGTTAGCTGAAGCTCAACATTTATACTCCACAAATGTAGGAAGCCATTATATATGGGAATTAACTGTTTTTGTAGAAAATGAATCTAGTTTGCAAAATTTAGGATTATGAACTTACAATTTCATCTGCTTCTTTCAGTTTGGCAGCAGTAAAAAGAATCAATTTTTCAGCATCCTCACCACAGATAACGCGATCAAAGCTTCTGGTTGGATCAGTCAATGTGACAGCAAGGCGACACCTAACTTCAGCTTGGGTATAGTCTTTACACGAAAGACATGTGATGGTCCAATCAACATCAGCACTGACTGCTTTTTGGTGGTTTGCACAAGAAGTATACCAAAACTTTATTTGGCCAGCAACGAGTCTTGTGTTTCCTCGAATCCAAGCTGCTCTTAGTTGAATCTGTAAAGAGTCATGATATGATATGTTTATTATCGCATTAAGTGTACAATTATAAGGCACATAAATGTTGTTGTATAAAGTAAGAATAATTTGTATTATTAAACGCTAATAGTTTCAAATGCATCTTGTGCCCTTTTGATTGTTAATATGTCATCTTCCTTCGGCAGAGGTAAAAGAAAGCCTGGATTTTTGTATGCTTTTGTTTCATATATATTCTTTAGCTCTTCTTTGTTAGCATTATACTTGTAACAGTTAGTAAAGAACTAAATGGTGTTTTTGCTTGATAAAAGTAAAAAATGATGAGCTGCAGCGATGTTTGTTAATAAAGAAAGGAAATGGTTACCATTCTTTCATCTGCATGAGTTCAGGCAAAATGGGATTCAGCAGAAATGAATTTTATATGGGTGTTGCTGAAAAGTACTTTTTTGACAGTCTAAATTTACCAACTTGAAAATTAGGATTTTAAAATTAAAGCTCTAATTTCTGTCAACATACCCAACTAAATCACTCAGGTTTGATCCCATGGTTTCTTAAAAGAATGAGGAACAATCTTAAATAAGTTTCAGTGCAGATAGTTCGCCGGCATATGACCGGTGACCGGATTTTCTTTCTCTAACACCCTTCTATGCAAGAATATGGAATCACTGGAGTATGCCCAAAGAGTCGTTAATCACTTCGCTATCTTCTTCAAACTCTAAATCACGTAACCTATGTTATTAACCATTTAGACTTGTGTTAATAGGCTTAAAAGGATAATTTTAGCCCATATATAATAACCCTTACTAGACTAAAATAATTAAAATCCCATTTAAACTTTATGGCGCTTTAGGGTGGTCTGATAAGAAAATGAACTAGTTTTGCTATTTCAATATTTGTCTCTAAATACTTTAACCTATGCCCTTTTCTTTTCTAGAAGAAGGTTTTAAAAAAATTATTTAATCTAACTAGCTCTCAATCCGCGTAATGCACAGTTGTCATCACGCATAAACTATTGGGGTTGGCTACTTTAGAACTGGTAATTATACACCCAAAATACATTTAGAACTGGTAATTATATAAATATTTAGAACTTGTAATTCTATGTATATAACTAATAAATAAATATGTATAGGTTCTAAAACTATTGGGATTGGCTACTTTAACTTCTCCCTAAAATAATCTTATCTTGAGATCATTCATAAAACTATATTTTTGCTTTTTTTTTTTTGAGTAAATGTGAATATTATATTGATGGATCATTGAGAATTTACAACAAAAGACATCTTAAGCCAAGCCTTCTTCAAAGGTTTTGCTTACGTTGTCTTTGAGAAAACTACTTCTAGATGGACTAAAATCTATCCAATTCATGTACTGTACATCATCTGTAATACTAGTACAGAGAACAAAAACACAAAATTCAATCAAGCCCTTCCTGTTGATCAAATATTTTGAGTGACAAACCCCATTCTAGTGCCAGCTCCCAATTGTGTTGGTTTAGGGACACTTTCCTCCAAGACCTCACTGCCTCTGAGACTGATTGTCTTATTTCTTCAACTAACCTGCATGCTGTTATGCTTTGTTTTTGATACAAGCATCTATTCCGAGCCCTCCAAATTTTGTATATTGTGGTAGCCATCATTATTCTATTCATCTTATCAGCAAAAGAGTTAGTCTTCTAATGTGAGCTCATCCAACTAATTTCCTCTCTCCAAGTGTACTGCCCTCTGAATATGAAACTGAAGGATTGAACTTTCTGCCAAACAGCTACTGTAACTAGGACATTGGAAGAAAAGATGGTCAATGTTCTCTTCCATGTTGTTTGCACAGCTCGCAGTTTGTTTTTTCCAAGTTTAAGCCCCAAGCTTGCAATCTTGCTTTTGTTGTTAGTCTCCTTCTACATGCAAGCCAGAGAATAAAGGAGAATCTTGGTACATATCCTTGCTCCCCAAACCAGTTTATACCATTCAACTGTCTGCTGCCGTGGCCTTAGAGACTTCATTGCAGATTTTATCGTGAAGAAACCAGTGCTGTTTCCCAGCCAAATTACTGAGTCTTTTGTTTCAGCTGTTGGAAGGAAATTGGTACTTTGTTTCAGAACTTGTATTTCTTGACATTTTCCTACCTTGAGGCCATTTCCATTGTCCAGCTTCTATACACATTGCTACTGTGGCCTGCTTATTCAGACCCATGTAAGCAAGCACATTTTCACTGAATTTCAGATACAAAGGTCCTAATGGATTCCAAAAATCATACCTAGAAATTTACCTCCTCTCCACTTCCAAGATTCATTTTTATGAGTGGTTGAATTAGAGTTCTACCCTTTAGGATCTTTCTCCACCCCCATGAGCAATCTCCTGGAACTTTGTATGCCCAGATTGATGATCCTTTCAAATATATTGCATGTATCCATTTCACCCATAATGATTCTTTTTTGATGCAAATGTTCCACAGCAGCTTTAGATGAGGCATTTGTTCTAGATTTCTAGATCAAACAAGGTTTAGACCACCTTCTTTATATGGTTGCACATGTCTTTCCATCCTACCTTGGCCCCTATAATGTTGTTTACTTTCTCCAGCCCATAATGAAGCTAGCCATCATACTGGCAATTTTGTTTAGAATAGCTTTTGGAAGATAAATGCACTGGCCCAAAACATCTGAACTCCATAGAGAATAGACTTTAACCAACTATAACTTGCCTACAAAAGTTAGTTTCTTAGTTGTCCCAGTCCTTGGATTTTTTGCTGCAATTTCACAAAGATTGGCTGACAATCCCTGTACGATAATCTGGCAGTGACTAAGAGAAGCCCCAAGTACTTCACTAGGGAGTTCACCTACAGGTATTTGGATTATGCCATGAAGCCTTCTTATCATATCTTCATTTGTACCAGCAAGAAATACTTGACTTTTGGCAAGATTTGGATTCAATCCTAGACAAGTTTGCAAACTCACTAAAGTGATCTGCCTATTAGTTGGAAGGATCTCTCTATTGCCCTCGTCATGATAAATAAGTCATCTGCAAATGCAAGGTGTGTCACTCCCAACTTCTTACATTTGGGATGATAGTCAAAATCCTGATTGTTGATGTTCCATTCTATCAGCTTGGTGAAAACTTCAATTGCAATAAGGAATAGATAAGGTGATGTGGGATCACCTTGTCTAATACCTCTTCCACTTCTGAAATATCCCACCAGGCTTCCATTTAAGTTAATGGAAAAATGTGCTATTTCAATTCCCAGCTTGACCCATTCAACAAACACTTTTGGAAAGCCTAACAATTCCATAGGATAAAGCAAGAAATCCCATTCCAAAGTATCGAATGCCTTCATGATGTCCACTTTCAGCATAGCTCTAGGTTTACCTCCCTTTCTATTATAGCCTCTAGCAAGCTGATGCATAAGAAGAACATTATCAGTAATGTTTCTACCTTTTATGAAGGCTGATTGGTTTTCACTGATCAAGCTAGGCATTATTCCCTTTAGCCTATTCTGTAAAACTATTAAGTAGCACTTATACAGTATGTTACAACAAGAAATTGGCCTAAAATCTTTCATCCTCATAGCTTCTGTTGTTTTTGGCACTAATGTTAGGATAAAACTGTTCATGGGGTAGTACATGTACCTGTTGCTGAAGCAGAACAAAATGGCTTGAGTGATTTCATGACCAATAAGTCCCCAGTTCAGCTTGAAGAACTCAGTTGTGTATCCATTTGGTCCCGGAGCTTTTCCATCCTTCATCTGAAAAACTGCTCTCTTGATTTCCTCCTCAGTAATAGGGGCACCTAGGAATTGTTTTTGCTGGTCTGAGAGTACATTTGGTATGATCCTTTGTAGCTTGTCCAATCTTCTGCTGCTCATGGTCTTAGGTCTTGTGAAAAGATCTTTGAAAAAGTTGATAGCTGTCTCCTTAATCTCATTATAATCAGTAATTTTATGGTCCTCTTTATATAATGTTAAGATCCTATTCCTAGCATTGTGGGATAATACCTTTCTGTGAAAGAATGCTGTGTTCTTGTCCCCTAGTTTCAACTAATAAACTCTGGATTTTGCCTGGAACAATTCTTCTTCAGCTCTCACTAAGTCAGCATATTCTACAAGGAAGCTGCTTTTCTTTATTTATTAACTCATCCTCAAAAGGTTGTTCTTGGAGCAAACTTTGAGTGCTACATATCAACTCCTTATGCTGCCTTACTCTGTTGGTGATATTGCTAAGGCTTTTCTTATTTAACATCTTCAGTTTCTCCTTTAATAACTGTAGCTTTTTGCAGACTTTTCATCACTAGATTTGCTTCAATTTTTTCACTCCAAGTAGAATTCAATAACTCGAGAAATTGTGCATGATGCATCCAAAACTTCTGAAACTTGAAAGGTTTGGGACCAAAAAGAGACCTGTTTCTTCACTTCCTACACATATTGGTGAATGATCTGATACTCCAGGTGCTATGAATTCAACTACTAAGCTTGAAAATTTTCCATACCGGCACTCATTTATGAGCACTCTATCAAGCTTATTGTAAATTCTTCTCCCACCTTCCCTTTTATTGTTCCAAGTAAAATAAAATCCCTTTCCTGGAAGTTCCTCAACATCCAAGTCATCAATGCATGTACTAAAATCCTCAAGTGCACCATAGTCAAGTTCTTTGCTACCCAGTCTTTCATTCGCATTTCTGATCTCATTGAAATCTCCTAAGATGATCCAGGGAGTGTTCCCAGCCATCTTTTTTGTCTGCAATAGGTGGATCCATAAAGCTTTTCTTTCTTCAGGTTTATTCCTAGCATAGACCATAGTAATTAAGCCTCCATCCTCCAGCTCCTTATGCTTTACAAAACATGTTATGGCTAGGTCATGGATTTGCATAACCTAACATTTTATTGTTTCAGGCTTCCAACAAAACCATATCCTACATATATGATCTACTGAACCATTATGTATAAACTCCCAGGTTCCAAGACACTTCTCAAAAATACTATCTGCATTACTGTATCTAACTTTATTTTCTAGCATACCAAAAACATCAACCTACAGTTCAATTGCCTGCTTCTTTAATTCAACCTGCTTTATGGGGTCATTCAACCCTCTTATATTCCAGCTCAAGATCTTCATTTAATTATTATTGAAGTCTTTGGTACCTTTTTTCCTACTGCCTTTTCCAGCTTTCTGCCCATTTTCTACTGGTTGTTTCTTTCCAAGAAGTTGATCTGATTCTGAATCCAGCATGCTGTAGGTATTGGAAATCTGGATGACTGCTTGTTTCAACCATCTTCAGCTTTGTCCCTTTTCTATTTTGATCATTGAAGCTATCTTCTCCTATCTTCTTGACTTCACATTCCTCTACATTTCCCTTATGCAAATTGACATCCTTTATCTATTGTTCTTCCTCATCTTGTGCTTTTCCTTGTGACCTGTGTTCCTCATTTTGCTTACTGGATCCAGTATCCTGCTGAATTTTGATAACTTGTTCCTGTGTTTGTTGGTCCCTCTTGAATATGGTTTCTTTGTTCTTTTGGTACCCACTTCTGAATGGTCTTAGGTAGTTTTGGGCACTGGTGATTACTATGTCCAAATATCCCACATTCCTGACAGCATGGTGGTAGCCACTCATACTCAACCTCTTGCTGTTCCTTCTCCCCAAATTCATTCACATATGATATGAAGCTTGGCCTTCTATCTCTTACTTTTACTTCAACACAGATTCTGGCGTAAGACACTCTACTTTGAGTAGCTATCTACTTATCAGTAAACAGTGGCTTTCCAACACAGCTAGCTAATTTACTGAGACCTTTAGCAGTATAGTAGTGACGCTTTTGGTGAGGAAATCAAATCCAAATAGGAACATATTCCATATCCTCCTTCTTTAAGCTCATGTGGGGACTCCAAGGCTTTAAGAAAAGCATTTTGCTTGCCAAAGGTCATGGTGCTTGGTCCAAGATCTTTTCTTTATCTTCTTCTATCTGCAATTTGAATAGGTAGACTCTATTTTTCAAGGAGATCACCTCTACATTACCACAATCCTTCCATTTCTTTTCAACAAAGTTCTTCACTACTGAATATGGGGGTGAAGACCCTAGTGTATAACCCACTAGAGTATGTTTCCACTTCACCAATCCCTCATCTACATCTTCCATAGTCATTTTTATTTGCCCTTGTTCTTCTGGTTCAACAAACTGTGTAGTTCTAAACCTCCATGAGCCGTATTTTTTGCACCTACCACCTGAGCCCAAGATCTAACTTGGCTTTCTAAGCTTGCTATATGGCCCTAGAGTTGAGAGTTCAAAGCTGGAAAGTCCACATAAGCCATTTTACCAAGGTCTACTGCTAATTGGTTGCAAAATTCTGACGAATTCCCAACTTGCAAGTTCATGTTAGGAAGAAATTAGTGGAAATTTACCCCAAGGAAGGTAAATTTCTTGGAAATGCAGGAGTCAGCTACAGAGTAGCCAACTCTTTCGAGAGAGCTTCTCTACTACACTTCTCCTAATTCTCCACAAACAATAAACTCACAATAGGAAAGAGAAGGCTGATAATAGACAAGAATACTATGCTCTACTTACTTAGAATAGGATCAACAATGGCAGGAAGATGGGCGGCGTATTTTAGTAGATTCAAATTCTCCCGGCGCATTTTAGTCACAAATGTTAAAATGATGTTGATCAGGAATAAGGAATATATTTTTGCTTTTAATCAGTCTAAAAGTATATTATACTTTCCAGATGAGAAGTAAAAGGATTAAATGAAAAAAAAAAGAGAGAAGTAAAAGGATTATTGCAAATGGTATTAACTAATGACAAGTGAGAGCCATTTAAGAGGTTGTTTATTTTCTCTCTCACACACACACTTAAGAAAAATACTGACACGATCTGGGTTGGTCTCCCTTTTCGTGTGTCACAGGAACATCCCCAAAGGACCGTCTTGAAGATCAGGGTAATAATCTAACTCAAACCTTTCCGCAGATCTGAATCAAATTATCAAATAATACAAACTCTTATTGAATCACTCGACCCCAATCCAACCCCGTGGAATGAAACCGTTTGAATCTAACAAGAAGAAAACCTAAACCCTAATCAAACCTGTTGACTAGAACTTAAGGTATAGGAAAACCTAACAAGAATCACTCTTGAAAAGGCAAAGATAGTTCTCATCGCAAGAACTAACGAGATCCCTCAAAGGGAGAAAATCAATTCATTGATTTCAAATCATAATTCAACATTAACTTAAAAATAATAAACGACGATAGTTAGCCTTATATAGGCGTACAAACGCTAAAACTAAATATGGAAAATTTTAATTAAATAAAACCTAAAAAATTAAACTAAAACTAATTAAAATAATTAAAATTCCAAGCTGCGGATGAAGGCCGCGGGCAAGGCCGCGGGGCAGCCTTAGGCACGGCCTTGGTCAGAAGCAATTCTGGCCTTGGCACGCATTCTGATCCAGGTCGTGGGGAAGGCCGCGGGCCGGCCTGGGGTGCGGCCTCCATTAGAACGTCAGCAACTAGCTTCTGGTCTTGTCCTTTGAAAATTCTACCTCGTACTTTTGACCTTAGACGCAACCACCAGCCTTTGGCCCCTTGAGTGGATGCTAAATCAGCCATCTCCCTTGCTCCGTTGTCATGCCTTGAACACTTTAAAACCTCCAATTTGCACAGAATGATAAAATCCGTTGGTGAAGCTTGAATGATAGAAATCATGGCCACAGGATTCGTATCAAATACGCTCCATTTAAAACTTAAACACACACTGCTTTTATTTATTTAATGGTGTAATTTGTTGGTACAATTGCACCTTGGACATTCAGTACGTACACATATAATAGAAACGGATGTCAGCATGCAGAACACTCGAGCATCCACACTTCATTAAGTATAACACACACCAGGTAATTAATACTAGTACATTATTGTCTTCGGTCCTCAGCCATGGGATCGAAATTACTTAGTTCAACCTTACGAAGCTTTTCAGTATTAGGGTGCGAATAGTGCTCTCCATGACAAGGGCCTCGCAGAGAGATTGTTGCCCTTGCCCATTCTTAACTGAAACAGTAAGCCTGTGGTACACTGCAACTCCAGGGATTCTTCGGCTGTCTACACCAGTCTAGCCAACATAAACTAAAGGTGGATCATGTGTCTTGTTATACTCATCCACTGCAAATTCTCCTAGCTTTCTAATGTGAAGGTCCTTCTCATTCGCCGGTGCCCATTCTCCCTGTGCTCCAGAATTTTTTTTTTCTGGGTGAAGAGGTGGGGGGGGGGGGAGGCAGCAGAAACTCAATCAAACAAATTTATTGAGAACTTACATACCGCTATAAAATTTAAATTAAAGTGTAATTCAAAAATTCAATGATACTATATAAGTCTCTAAAGTATTAAAATGTCTTATGCGTGAACGTTTTCAAATTTTGTTGGATGGATCGGTTTAGTTCTTTGGCCGCAAGCAAATCCTACCATTAAAAAATTAACATTCAGGTTTTAACCTCAAAACCTTTATTTTGTAGTACAAAATTATGTGATCTCTGATAATCGTTTGAAAATTTTGAATTTTGTGAAAGGAAACTTAAGAGTCAAATCGTTTCACTCATAAAAAGTTAAACTAGATGACTAACAAGTACAAGTGAAAAGTTAAGGATCTAAACAGAACCTTGTGAATAAGTTGAAAGGATTTTAGATTCAATTAGCAATGTTGAATAATCTAGTTAACCGCACACAAACTAGGGACAGAAAAATGGGATCACGAGAATTACCGGCTGCAGCGTTCCCGGTTGAACCGCGGCTGGTTCTGCATTCATATGAACGTGTTTTAATCCCAAGAAAATAGGATACTATGTATATTTTTCACGATAAACATATAAACACATGCAAAACTGATGGATGAACATGCATGCATGAATTTTATGAGAATAGAATATTACTACTTCCGATACCTGGATCCATTTGATGAGAATAGACTGTTGTAGTTGGTTGCTATTGTCGGAGCTTGAATGCTGAGATCTAACGTAGTAAGGGAAATTTATAGGCCATTTTTTGGAACCAATATGCCATTTGTGCCCTTGTGGAAATGGGGAATGACACGTGATTCTCCATTTAACTATTTTCTGTTAGTGATATTTGTACTTTTAAGTACTAAATAAATTGAGTAAACAACCAATGGAATACCAATTCTCTAATGGCTTTCTCAACTTGTTACAAAAGCTTTGATGAAAGAAATCAAGGACTTGAAGTTCCGTTAAAAAAAAAAAAAGGACTTGAAGTTGATAGAACAATAGATTACTAGTTGTCAAAATGTCATTCATCAATTGTGTCGAAATTAGGTTCGACGTAATAAATATGGCCAACACATGTTTCTCGTTTGGTAACATGGTACACTTTTCTTTTCTTTTGAGATTTTAGAAATCCTCTAAACTTTATGAGACAGAAATGGAGGAATTAAGAGCCGAACTTTGCCTAACTAATGTCTTTTTTGGTTGAGCTAAAATTTAACGACTCAAATTGCAAATCTATGCTCATTGTGTTATAAAATAATAGTTTTGAACACCCAATCAGGGATAGGCCCAATATTATGTGTTTGGTGAAGCAACATTGGCATATATATGTAGTTAAAATAATGAAAAATTATATTTTAAGGGTGAAATTTAAATAACTATAATAATGTATTGAGAAAATTGAAGTTTTAGTATGAAATGTTTAGGAATCGGTAGTTTTAGTTGCTAAAGTTTGGGCAAAAGCAAATCTAATACCGAATGTTTTAATTTTTCAGCACGTTTAGTTCTATTAATCAGTTTTGTAAAAAACTTACTGCAATCTAATCACGTGATATTCACATACCTATTACTAAATTCTCAAAAAAATAGATAAAAGGAAAAAAATGATTGCCATAATTTGTAATTAAAGGCACACACGAATGCACTGTCTAGGCAGATCTTTTAGTTTATCTGCATGTGTGCAAACTCAAATTAGTGCCTTTAATTACAAATTATCGTAATTAAGATTTTCCCTTTTTTGGTTTTTTTTTTTTTAGAAATTTGGTCACTAGCATGTGAGTATCATGTGACTAAATTCCAATAAGATTTTGATAAAACTGGTAGGACTAAATATGCTAAGATTTTGAAACATTTGACACTAGTTTTGCTTACGTCCAAACTTTGTGGATTGAAACTGTCGATGCTTGAAATATTTGGCACTAGTATTGTAATTTTCCCTAATGTATTATAAACAAAATATTTTTCAACTAATATTTGGTATATAATGATAAAACTATATTGCACAATTGAAATATATAATCTAGCTCATATTCAAACTCCAAAATTACTCACACGCATGTATATATGTATATTTGTGTATGCAAGTTATTTCTTTTGAAAAGTAATAATAAACTACTAATTTTCTACTACTTCTTCCAACAAGAAAAAGTTGAATAGTAACAGCAGTAATTAAAGAATGAAAATTTACCGCTATTTTTTTGCTTTCAATGACTAAAACAATATATCTTTTGACTTATCTGAATTTTTTTTAATTTGTCTTATATTATACTTATCTTGTATTATTAAATACTTTGGTTATTACAGGACTTGTATAAAGTATGGGGAGTAATAGGACATTTAAGAAAAGTTTGGGAAGTAAAAAGGTTTTAAACCAAAAATTACCACCAAAATTTAAAAAATAAAATATATTTTCTAAACTTTTTGGGGTTTAGATTGCCCCTTTCCACACCCATTGGTTATGTCTATGATAGGTTGCTAATTAGTGGACTAATTGATGTTTATTTCCTTTTTATTATTACCGAATATTGTGCTAATCGATTGATTCTACTCATATTTGGTAAAATTGATGTTAATTGCAGGAAAGTATATAAAGAAGGAAATAAAAGGAAATTAAGCAATTTTTCAAAAAAAAATCATCTGCGAAGTTGGCGCGGGCACGCCTAGCCCTCACGTCCAAAACAAGAAGCCCAGAAAATTCTACACAGAAACTTCCAATTTGGAGTCATAGCTTGGATGGACGTTTCCCCCTAGTAGTTTAATTGTGTTAGGAAGTTATTTTTATATTTGTTTCCTTAGTTTTAGAACATCTCTTCCAAAGAGAGAATTTGGAAAGAACTTAACTGCTGAAAATTAGGAGACAATTATGGAAGAGAATTTGTGAAGAACGTTACTTGGAAGTAACGTGATTTTGGGTCTAGGAAGGCATGCCTCTTCCATAAGAAAAATTCTGCAGATATTCTTCTACTCACTCCTTAGCAATTTTCTTTTTTTTCATCTCTTGTGTAATTTTCTCTCCCATGGAGAGCAATTAAACTACTTGTTCTAGTCAAGGGTCAATTTGAAGACTTGGTTCTAAACATCAGTGAGATCTAATTTTTTCAATTGTTTCTTTTATTCATTGGTATTCGTATGTTCTTTGGTTAATTCTTTATTGATTATTTTGTTCTTTGAATGTCAAGGGCCCAATATTCGAATTAACTTAATAATCTACAGCCATATTAGTCAATTGAATCCGTAATTGTTTGATTGATTAATTCCAGTGGCATGATTAATTTCATGTTAGGGGAACATATGATCTAATTTAAATAAACCCTCGTAGCGTGTTTATTGATTAGGATCCGGATTTTTCTAGTTTCTAGTGCAATCAAGGAACTAAATCTTACGATCGTACCTAGGGTTATTTCTTTGGTTAGAAAAATAGGCAAGGGTCGTACCTTGGCTATCGATAAAGTAAGGAAGAGTTGGCCATAAGCTATAATCAATCTGTTAATGAATAATTGAACTATTTTTGCATCCATAATCAGTTGTGTGAACCATGTCTGAAAATTGCACCTTTGACTAGAGCTTTGTTCTCATTTATTTTAATCCCTATTTATTTCCTTGAATTATTTTTTTAATTAGTTAATTATTATTTTCAATTTATTCAAAACAAATCCCCCCAATAGTTTTTAGTCTAAAAGAAAAAAGTTTTCCTCCAATCCCTGTGGAGACGACTCTGCTCACTGCTATATACAAAATTTATATTTTCTTAGAATAGGATTTTTATTATTGCACAGATTCGACACCTGTCAGTCTATGCCCACAATTATTAACCCAATCAACACATCATTACATCAAATTACTAAGATGGTAAACATGTGGCTTTCAGCTCAAGGTTTGGCTAAAAATTATTCATAAACCCAGGAGAATTATACTACGCCTTGTTGTTTGAAGGCACATCTCCAAATGTAAAGAATAGTTTGGACAGAATTCATGTGAAAAATCAATCCGAACTGGAATATTTGAGCATTGCAATCTTATTTCAGACAATTTTATTGCTCTGGAACTAACTTCTTTTGTCCTATTTCTCTTGATCAATGTGAAACCAAAACATAGAATTAGTCTAGACTCTTCAAAAAAAAAATTCTATTTTAAGATTTATTTTTATGTTTCACGTCATAAATTTTTGCGTTAGACAAAAATTGGGCCAAAAAAAAAAAGGATGGAATTACGTCCAATTCAAGGCTTAAAGAATGCTTCAATACAAGGCTCTCCAATAAAAAAAAAAGGGAAAAAAAATGACCAATTGCGTCATTGTGGATTCTTGAAAACGCGAAGGCACTTATCCTTTTTCTTGCTGTCCATCTAACCATTGAAGTCGATAGAATATTAAATTATTAGTACAAGAAAAGTCATTCATCGTTGCAGTTATGTCGAAATTTGGTTTGACGTAATATATATGGCCAACATGTGTCTCTCGTTTGGTTACATGGTACACCTTTTTTTCCCCGTTTTTGAGATTTAAGAAATTCTCTAAACTTTATGAGAGAAAAGAGAGAAATGTGTGGAATTAAGAGCCAAGCATTGCCTAATTAATTCTTTTTTGTCGAGCTAAAGCATTAGAACTCAAATTACAAATCTTTGCTCATTATGCTGAAAAATAATAGTTTTGAACACCCAGTCGGGGATAGAGGCTATATTTTGAGTTTGGGAAAACAACATTGGCAAATATGTATAGTTAAAACAGCACAAAATCTTATTTTAAGAGTGAAAGTTATATATATAACATTATTCAATTAATATTTGGTATATAATAAAAAACCTATTGTATACAATTAAAATATATAATCAAGTTCATATTCAAATCTCAAAATTATATATATATATATATATATCTATATATTTGTGTGTGTGTGTGTGTGTGAAAGTAATATATTTGACGAAGTAATAATAAACTACCAATTATAAACTCCTTCCATCAAGAAAAAATTTGATCTTAAGAATTGTAACCAAGAGAATGAACATTTATCCTTACATTTTTTTTTGTTTTCAATGATTAAAACAAAATATCTCTTTGACTTGTCTAAAGTTTTTTATTTTTTTTTTGTCTTGTATTGGACTTTTTTTATGTTATCAAATACCTTGGTTATTAGAAGACCTTAATGAAGTAAGAAGAGTAATAGAAAATTTAATAAAAGTTTGGAAAATTATAAGGTATTAGACTGAAAATTACTACTAAAATTTAATAAACAAAATAGATTTTTTTATTTTTGGGGGTTCAACTGCCCTTTTCCCCACCCTGTTAGTTATGTCTATACACCTAATTATAAACCCAATTAACACATCGTTACATGAAATTACTGAACAGTAGAGATCATAATGAACATGTGGCCAAGGCTTGGTTGAAGATGATTTCATAGGCCCCCGAGGATAATGCTATTCCTCTCCGCTTGAAGGAGGGACATCTCGAAATATAAAGAATAGTTAAACTGAATTCATGTAAAAAAAGCAGTCCTAATAGAATATTTGAGCATCACAATCTTATTTTATATAATTTTACTGCTCTAGATCTAACTTTTTTTACCTATTTTTCTTGATCAATATGAAAGAACACCATAGAATTAGTCTATACTCTAGACTCTTCAAGTAAAAATTCTATTTTAAGATATATTTTTATGGGTTCACATCGTAAAATCTTATGTTATTAACAATTGTAAAAAAAAGGGGGACAGAAAATTTGAAGTGCATTTTTACAATATCAATATAAAATTACTTGGAACTTGTCTAGGACGGTAAATGAGTTTATGAGTCTAAATAAGTTGAATACCATAATTTTCAAACTTGAATTCATTTCTCAGCAAATTTGAAAGTATGTTCCAGTTTGGTGTTTATCAAGTTGAATTTGAGTAGAGTTCATATAAATCAGTTGATTTGTATGTGAATTTTAAATTTATTACTAATTGAATCGACTGAACTTAACAAGTTCACAAATATTAATTTATCAGATTCAAACTTGACTTGGTTGTTGAAGTACTATTTTGGGAACAGCTGATTGACCTTCTTGGTTCATCTTTCATTCTTAAACTTGTCTCTTCATACGTACCCTCACTTCATAAACACAACTGTTTGATTGGCATTCGTTCCTTATTTTTCCTCTAAATATTTGAATGGTGTAAAGAAGACGGCACTGAATAAACAAATTGTTGAATGGTTGTTGATATTTATTACATTCTGTTGAGTAGCCGCCAAAAGAGGAATGCGGAAAAATCAATGACGTTACAATGTTACACATGTGCAGAGGTCTCGGTGGATCCTTTGGATGGGCTAGGATAGTAAGATCTCAGTAATTGTTGAAGCTTGAATGCTATGTACTAAAGTGGTAATGGAAATTTATAGGCCATTTTTGGAACCAATATGCCGTTTATGCTCTTGTGGAAATGGGGAATCACACGTGATTCTCAGGTAAACTGTTTTCTGTTAGTGATATTAATGCTTTTAAGTACTAAATAAATTGAGTAAACAACCAATGGAATACCAATTCTCTAATGGCTTTCTCAACTTGTTACAAAAGCTTTGATGAAAGAAATAAAGGACTTGAAGTTGATAGAACAATAGATTACTAGTTGTCAAAATGTCATTCGTCATTGCAATTGTGTCAAAATTAGGTTCGACATGGCCAACACGTGTTTCTCGTTTGGTTACTGGGTACACTTTTTATTGTTTTTTTTTTTCCTTTTGAGGTTTTAGATGTTCTCTAAACTTTATGAGAGAGAAATGGAAGGAATTAAGAGCCGAACTTTGCCTAACTAATTATTTTTTTTTGTTGAGCTAAAATTTAACGACTCAAATTACAAATCTATGCTCATTGTGTTATAAAATAATAGTTTTGAACACCCAATCAGGGATAGACCCAATATTATGTGTTTGGTCAAGCAACATTGGCATATGTGTAGAGTTAAAATAATGGAAAATTTTATTTTAAGGGTGAAAATTTAAATAACTATAATAACGTATTGAGAAAATTGAAGTTTTAGTACCAAATATTTAGGGTATCGGTAGTTTTAATCCCTAAAGTTTGAACGAAAGCAGATCTAATATCAAATGTTTTAATTTTTTGGCACATTTAGTTCTATTGATCAATTTTGTCCAAAAACTTGCTGCAATCAAATCACGTAATACTCACATTCTGGTTACTAAATTTCTAAAAAAAAAAAGTAAAAAAAGGAAAAAAAGGAACATACGAATGCACTGTCTAAGCGAATTTTTTAGTTTATCTGCTTATTGTGAACTCAAATTAGTGTATTTAATTACAAATTATCACAATTAAATATTTTTTTTTATATTTTTTATTTTATCACTAGCACGTGAGTATCACGTGACTGAATTCCAATAATGTTTTGATAAAACTAGTCAATAGAACTAAATCTAATAAGAAATTGAAACATTTGACACTAGATTTGCTTTTATTTAAACTTTATAGATAGAAACTACTGATATCCAAAATATTTAATACTAGAACTGTAATTTTTCCTAACGTATTATAAATAAAATATTATTCAACTAATATTTGGTATATAATAATAAACTACAATTAAAATATATAATCAAGCTTATATTCAAATTCCAAAATTACACACATGCAGATTAAATAAATTTGCAGGCTTATAAAAAGATTAAATCAAGGATGCACTTAGCATCTAGTGTTTCAAGTGTATTCTACTTAAAGAATGCTTCAATTCAAGGCTCTCCAATAAATAAAAAAAAAAAAAAGATCTCTCCTACAAATTGTAATAAATAAGACAGTGATACAGTAACCTACATGAGATATTGGAATCACGGATTCCAATCCTCTATCAAGCCTATCACTAACCTACATGAGATGTTGTACACTTCGTGGGACCCATGCTTTAGTTGTGAGTGGCTAGCTAGCCCGTGGTTAAATCAATTTGGTTGGATAATTATAGACAACTATTTTACAACAATTGAAATTAAAAGTAAAACAAGCAATAACCCTAATTGTTTTTCACCCATTATTAAACTAAAATCTTTTTGCCCCTCCTCCCGTTTCTTCTTAGTTACTAACTTTGATCGGTTGACTTGCTGCTAAAGTCACTACATTGTTGCGGGAAATTATTGCTGTATAGTCAGTGCTAAAACTATTTTATGGCAAAAGTAAAACTTTTCTAAACCTTTAACAAATTTCAACTGGTGTAACAAACACTATAACTGGTCTCTTTTCTCAATTTTGTTGTGTTAGATGAACATGAAATTAATGAATGGTTGAAAATGATCTCTTAACAGGGCTACTAAAAGCCGATCTAGCTTCTGTCTAAACTGGAAATAGAATGAGAAAATGCTACAAATATCTTAGTGTTCTTATACCCATTTAAGTTTTATTTTAATTGTCAATTAAATCCAACACGTACCTTTTTGCTCAATTATCCAACTTGAGGTATTATTTATAAAAGAGTTTGGTAAACATTTTAATGCATTTCTTTACATTGGTAAAAAAATATAGTAATAGTCTCACTAATAAAAGGAGAGCAGGGTTTAATCTTATAGTCTCTTCCTCTCTCTTATTATTTTATTTATGTATTCATTTAATTAGGGTAAAAAGACCCCCTCTTCAATAGAATTTCCAGAAACAACTTTCAACAAAAAAAAATTATTAACTATATAATTACCTATCTAATTAAGAGAGTAATGTTTTTATACTTCTGACATGTATTTTAACTTTATAAATGAATAACAAATTCAATTTCGATTCTAAATTATGTAGAAATTAATATGTTTTAAGTGCAAAAACATTTAGCGTGCCAACGTTACTATTAAAAGTAACCCATCAACTAGATCCGTAGCGATAGAACTTAAAAATAAGACAATATAAGAACTTCAATGGATATTACTTTGGGATAATTGTACATACCTCCCCTGAGGTTTATCATAATTACACTCACCTCTCTTTAGATTTTAAAAATTACACTTACACCCCCTGTATTTATATTTTTCATAACAAAACAGGTCCATCTTGATAATGAAACCCAAAAACATCAACAAAACACTTTAAAATATGCTTAATTGCTTTTAAAAAGATAAATAAATCTTAAAAAATTAATTAATTAGTCACAAAAATGTCAAAAGTACTTATATTCTTTCATCAAATTTTAAACTTTCACCAAATATTACTTCTTCAAAACTCAGTTATCTAACTAATCTAAATAAAATTTTTTTATCTATTAAAATATTACAAACAAATATATTAGTAATAAGAAAGAGATAACCAATTTAAAAGCAATTCAGGATATTTTAAGGGGTTTAATTGGTTGTTTTTTTAGGTTACATTATCAAAATGGACTTGTTTTGTTATGAAAAATATAAACATAAGGGGTGTCAGTGTAATTTTTAAAATTTGAGAGGAGGTGAGTGTAATTATGGCAAACCTCAGGGGAGGTATGTGAAATTGTCCCTATTAATTTTGATCCAGCCATATAGTTCTACACCATTAATTAAATTAGAAAAATTTTATAGTCCCATTAGATATGGCATTGTAATGAAAACATTTATTTGACGCATATTTTAGTTAATCTTGCATTATTGGTTAAAACTTTTATGAGATACATTGTAGCATTAGTACTTGGCCACAGTAGATATTAGATTAGAGTATATTCTTTCACTCTAAACAGCAATTTAGCACTCACAGGAAGTGTGGCATTGCATATCACCTATGCAGTTAGTATGGGTAAAAAGGATGTGAGCTGTTTTTTCCATCCATCTAGGGATGCATTTGGTCTGTAAACCAAAATTTAAATTTAACACGTCATAATACTTTGACAATTGGGCAATTAAAGAAATTTATAAACCCCAGAATCATGACAAAAGGTCCTTATTAAAAAGTTCAAGAGATGCAAACTGGAAGAATGATCACTACATGGTCAGCCTCATAACACACGGATCAAGTATGGTTCAATGACTGTCATTACATACTTATTTTTAGGTTTTTAAGCCCATTATTCACTGGCCAACGCCCTCACAAATATAGGAAAACCTACTGCTATGATTTGGATAATAATTTGGTTCAAAGTTTATTAGTTAAGTACATATTTGAAATAGTGAAGTACTGTTTGATGAATAAATTCATGTTTGTCTGTTAATTCTTATTTAATAATCTATAATGTATATGAACATAATTGAGATGGTAGAACTATTGCTAGTAGATAAATACGTATATTTTTCCTTAATCATTGTTTTCAATTATTCAGTCATAGCTTATGCGAACCGCATTAGATTCTCATTATAGATTTTTGCCAATTTGTGATAGAGTTTAAGTGGGTGTTTTAAATAGAACCTTGTGTTGTGAACAAGTAGAAAGACTTGTAGATAATAATTCACCAACAAAGGAACCGTACGCAAACTAGTGAAAATGAAATAGGTGCACGAGTATCATTTACCTCTTTAACTTTGCTTGGTGCTTCCACTTCAATGGACTGGACTTCTTGCACTGATATCCATCAAAATACTAAAGTATATTGTATTAAAAAAGATAATCAAATAGGGCTCTACACTGCCATTGCACACTTCCAGCTCAATACCAATCCATTCTTTTTAACACATTGGGCTTTATACTTTGGTCTTTGGAATCTAGAAATGAGATTTTCTTCCACTTATGTAAACAATGATAGCTGGTGCTGTAACAAAACCAGTAATACAATTCGAATTGATATTTACTGATGAGGAAAATTTTGTGAGAATGTGGATATTTTTTGAGGTATAAAGCAACGAAACAGGAAAGAGAGAGTCACACATATGTATTGTGTCACGCCCCATGTCCGGGACATAACACTGCCGTGACCAGGCTAATCTGAGTCACAAGGCTCAAATGGTCAAAGCATCTAACCTAAACATCTCGAATATTACACATACAAAGCCATTAACAATATTCCAAGTCGAGTAATAACAGTAGGTACAGGTACATTGTCATCCAAAACCATAGTATTTAATACTTCAGATACACAAATTTAGATGACTATCACAATCACTAGAGTCTTAAACTTACTTAACATAGTACAAGCATAGTCTAAATAAAATAAATAACATAACTACAAAACCTCTCTAGCAAACTATTGTCTAATCACCTTGAATACACCAAATGCTAGTACACCTCTTCTCTACAATTCACCTGTCACTGCGTAACAAAAATGAAAGGGGTGAGTGACAAAATCACTCAGTAAGTGACAAAAGTATCACCTTGTGGCTTGAAAGTGTCATACATATAGCTACGTTCAAAACACATAGTTAATAGTTCATATGTATGCACAAAGAAGCTAGACAATACACAATTAATCATGAATCCAATATCAATTATCAAAACCGGACAATGCACTCGAACAAAGCATCATTGCATTCAAACAAAGGTTCAATTTATTCAAACAAAACCTTGGATATCCAGTGATCCACTGTATCCTGGTTGCCTGGTCATACTGACTTTTACCCGGTCAGTTCGGTTAGACTAACTTTAACCCAGTTAGCTCGGTTAAATTGACTTTACTCGGTTAGTTCGGTCACTCATATAACATCATTGTTCAAATAATTCATTTACATCTTACATTGTCAAATCAAAATAAAAAGAGAACATAATCACAATCAAGCCATTTAATATAGCAAATATGATTTCAAAACAATCGTACTTGGACAATATAGTTCTCCAAAAATCCAAGGGATACAAGTCTCACTTACCTCAGTCCAAGCGAACTCAATTCTCCGCGAAGGTTTCATCGCGTTCTTCGCCTAATACACACAATCAAACACTCAATTATACACTAATTCTATCAAATAATCATAATCAAAGCTCAAATCTAGACTTAAAATGCTAAACGGAGCAAAACGGGTGAAACTGGCGTGATCTACAGCTCCAGCCGCGACGCAGCTGGTGCCGTGACTCCCGCCAGAGCCCCAGCCGTGGGGCCATCCGCGGCACGGCTGGTGCCACGGCTCGAGTTAGAGTCCCAGTCGCAGTTCCAGCTGCGGCCGCGGCTGAGCCCTATGGGCTCGCAACTCATTGCAAAATCTGCAGATTTTTCCTTTTTTCACACCCAACTCTCATCTCATCCAAATCCAACTTTAAATCAACTCCAAAATCAACAAAACAAGACAATAGCAAGGCACATTGAGCTCCAAACTCATTTACGCAAAACACAAGTCATATACACACAAAATCCCTCAAAGTCCAATAACACACATTCATCACAATACACCACAACCTTACACACACACTACAACACTCACTAATACTAGATAGCATAAATTTATGGAGGCATAAATAACTCCAAAGTCCTATAATCAACCATTAATTTCTACTTATAGACTAGCACAAATAACTTAAGGAAATTAGGGTACCAATTTGGAAGAAATACCTTGATTAGTAGAGGGATTACTAACCCCTAAAATCTTCACTTCTTGTTCCTCCTTGAAAGTGAGCTCCTTCACTTCCTCCTTCAAGCAAGAATTGAGGAGAAATTTTAAAGTCAAGAAGGCAAGAGTTGGGAAGAAGAGGAGAGGAAAAGAATGAAAGATGAGAGAGGAAACCCTAGCCTTTTGGGGTTAAAATCTAAATTATCGAAATTGCAATCAAGTCCTCTCTCTTTTACAAATCACAATGCAACCAATAGATCAATTGACCAAAAGGCCCCTTGAGGGTCCTTGGTATTACATACTGAAGTTTCAAGAATTTTCAATACTAGTGACAGTTCGAAGAGCAAAGAGGCGAATAAATTCTACGGAGAGCGAAGGGGCGAACAAATTCTATTTCCCCTTGATCTTGACAATAAATTTTGTTTGCTTGTTGACTGCTAAAGATAGTTAAATATTTGTCTCTAATGACTCTTGTCACTTAATTTCAAATAAAATAAGGTTCTTTTTGCTTATTGACTGCTTAAGATAGTTAAATATTTGTCTAATAATCTTTTCGTCACTTAATTTCAAATAAAACATAAGACATATCATAGTTCAAGAATAATATCGGTTTCCATCTCAAAGCCAATTGACATTGGATAGCAATGATCCATGTATTTTATATATTAAAATATAATTCATTGATAATTGATGTGAGATTTTGTTCTTTGACACCACCTCTCACCTGACCCAAACTTGTTGATACTCTCCTCATAATAGATACTAGATAGAGTACATTCTTTCACATTCTCCCAACCTTTTTTATCAACCTTTCTATTGTCTCTAATTAAAGCATTTCCAAATTAATTTCTAAAACTCAAATTTCCTTCCACTATTTAACAATTAACCAAATATACTTAAAACCCCTCTGTTTGTTTGATTTTGTTTTTCAAAAACATATATTTTAAAAACTTGAAACAGATTTTTTAACTAATTTTTATCTCACATACACATTTACTAAAAAGAATATCTAAAAATGCTACAATAAATTTAAAAAAAACCCCAAAAATAGCCATCCAAATGAATATTTCCCAATTAAAAACTCAGCATTTGATAAATAGCCTCAACAATAAAAAAAAATGTATTCACCTTTGAAAACATGACAATCTTTAATTTTTTGGTAAATTACTATTCACCCCCTTGAGGTATCATCTTTGACCACATAACCCCCCTATAGTTTCAATATGACCACATAACCTCTTGTGGTTTTATGAAAAGTGAAAAATGGACGGAATATTTTATACTAGGCATATTTAATCCACTTACTGTTACGAAATATTTCGCACTAGTAGAAGAAAATTTGAAATATTCCGGGAATATTTCATGATGGTACAAGAGTTCTGTCCATTTTTCACTTTTAATAAAACCACAGAGAGATCATATGGTCATATTGAAACCATAGGGGCATTATGTGGTCAAAGGCGATTCAACAGGGGGTGAATAGTAATTTACCCATAATTTTTTTTTGTAAGAGCACTATTGGTAAGAACATCTAATTAATTCGTCACAATTTACACTTTTAAATAGCATAGATATAGATGTAGATATAGATACAATGACCACCATCTACAATGAATTTCAAATAAAACATTGGGCACAAGTATTGTAGTCCAATTATAGATTGCATTTTTAATAAATTAATCATTTTTGTTGTCATGTTTTGAAGATGACGAGTCATTCTTGGCTCAGATGCACTTTAATAATGACATACATCTTTGTTGACTAGGCATGACTATAATCCCGGTTCAAAAACTGGACAATTCGTGCGGTGCATGTTGATTTCATATATAGTAGTACCGAGATTTAATTAAGAAAATGTATAAATAATCAATACGATAGTAATAGACGTGCAACCAAAGGAGATTCCAGCTGAAAATGTGAAACAAAATATAGTAATTGACGTGCAAAACAAAGGAGATTCTGGCTGCAAATGTGAAACAAAATAGTACATAATATGGAAAATGACATTGTCAAAAACTGTTAGTAGATTTTTAGTTACAGACAAATTTTGACTGTATAAGAATCATTATCAATTACAAATTTTTATTCTAATATAACCTATAACCTATACTACTAGTTTCTTACTTAAGTATCTATCTGTTTGTACGACCCAGAAGCAATTCGATAAACAACTAGCAGAAGATGATTAGCTAAAGCACTTAGATGATTAGTTGAAAGAGTTAGTTACGGGGAACAATTAAAGGTAGTTAGTAAAAGTAGGACTACTAGCAGTTAGTTAACAACTTCTATTTTCATTCATGTGTAAATAAGCCAAAGGCAAGAAGGGACTTTTAGTTTTGGAGTCATTGTATGTTGTAATCTTCCTCTAATAATCAAATACAATTCCATTTTTCTCTCTCTAATCTTTCTCTTATCACCTAATCTCATTTGCTTTCCCTCTTCCCTCAATTCTTCTTCTGTTTTCTCTCTTCGCCTTAATTCATCTTCTATTTTCTCTCAAATTTCTGATTTGACCATAACAATTGGTATCAGAGTAGCTGGTCCTTGGTAATTCTTGATTCTACATCCATGGCAGAAGGCATCCAATTGAAATTTCTGGAAGATCAATGGTCTAAGCAAGAAAATGGACTGCAGGGCCACATTGATTCTAGAAGAAATTTGGATGACAATTATTTCATTATTAATTCAAGCATGACGGGAAGTAGTGTGCTCAAAGCATTGGAGGATTTGGATTGTGCAACAGGATACAAGTCTTCAAAAGACACTATGGAATCCAGCACTACTGAATTAAGAAGTTATTTGAGGGAATTGACAAACCAGTTTAATGAAGTGGTAAAAGTCTTCATGGAAAAAGATCAAAGAAGAATTTCCATTAATTCAATTTTTTGAGGTGAAATCAATCTTCACTGCAACGTTCATTAAAAGATATTTTACTAACACAATTTTAGATATAACTTCCAATATATTCTCTAAACTAAACACTTCTCCCTTCCTATTTTTTAATTGCCACAGCCGAGTTTGAATCCCCGGACCTTTGGAATGGGAGCACCCTTGTAAGGTCGGTCGGTTGTAATGGCACTTTTGGACATGTAATATAAACCGGAAATGCACGTCAACAGTACGTTGGAGACATTGCAGCATTAGTAGTTGGCCACACAGTGGATACTTGATAGAGTACATTCTTTCACTCTAAATAGCAATTCAGCACTTACAGGAAGTGTGGCATTGCATATGTTCTACACAGGTAGTACTTTATTTTTTTTATTGAAAGGTATTAGGATTCAAATGCGGAAATTAAAGATAGCTATTTGAGAAACAAAAAACACAACAATTTAATGAGAATAAAAACAACACAAAATATGAGCGATACACACAAGATTTAATGTGATTTGACTTAATTACTACTTAGTTTGGGAGTTTGAGATGGAAAAGAAAAGAAAAAAAAAAGAAGAGGTAATAAAAGAAAAGAAGGGAAGGGAAAGTTTCTTTTCCTTTCCTTCCATTTCCTCCCAAATTTGGGAGGAAAAATTTTGGAGAATAAAAGGAGAGATTTTCCTCTATTTCCTTTCTTTTCTTTCACTATTTTTACTCCCAAACAAAGGAATTGTTTAAACAACATTTCTCTTCCTTTCTTTTTTCTCCATTTCCTTCCTCCCAAACTAGGCATAAACCTACATCCATGGAGAGAAAATTGCTTTTTATTATGACTAAAAATAAACAAATACAAGATAAGAACTTGTATCCCAATCTCAACTCTTTGTATTCCTTCTCTCACTACTGAGAACTCTCTCACGCTTTCTCTTATATGTCTCTTGACAATGCTAATTCACCCATTTAGGAGACACACTACTTGACCAATGCCTAAATAATCAAAGAAACATCTTGCCTTAAAATATAAATCTGACAATTAAGAAATTTCTTGGCAATTACTATAAGAAATTAGAATAAATAGGAAATTACTTATTCTCCACACAGAAAAGAAAATTACTAAGAAAACTTGTCAATTTCCTAACAATCTCCACCTTGGCAATTTTTCTTTTATCACACAGCAAACTAATAAAAAATAAACCTACTTGCCTTTAATTACCAGTTATCATGGTACCTAGCTACACATACTGAATCAATATGATCCTGTCTCCACTTGATTTGATCGACAAATGAACATGTGTAGCTGATCGAGTCCAAATCTTAGTTAACTCGTGAGAGTGGCCTCAATTTACCCTCTCCCTTTGTAAAAATTTTCTCTTTGCCACCACTTGATATTTGGAAGCAATCTTGGGTCCCCAATCTGTGAACTTCACTTCCAATCCATTAAGGGTTGCCAAATGGTACAAATTTCCATTTTTTTCCCTTTCAACAGGACCATCTTGCTACATGAGAGTTTCTAGACACCAACTCCACTAAAATACTCATAGCCTTCAGAGTCGAACTGGATAAAAAAAAAATAGATTCCTTCGTATCTTGGGACATAGGCCACACCACCCAAAAATGAAGTGTTCCATCTATCTTTTTGACAACACCCTTGACTTCGCAAGTAGATCCATCATCCAAAGACTTAAAACCTACCTTCTTTGCTTGAAGTGTATCAAAATAATCTTTCTTGGAATAAACATGTAAAAACTACTAGAATCTAAAATCCAACCAACACGGGACATATCCATACTGTAATGATCTCACAAAGTATAGATTGAAAGAAAGAACACAAAAAAGATGAAAGCAGAACCGGAAAAATTTAAGGTAGAAATGCGGGCAAATTAGAGAGAGAAATGGGGAAGTTTTATTAAGGATATGAAGAGAGACAATTATTTTGCACAAGTTGTCTTCTACATAGCCTACTGTTTTCTTTTATATCAGTACAATGCAGTAGAATCGTACCTAGAAGAAGTTTACAAATCAGGAGACTAACCAACTAAATGTTGACAACTGTTCCTAATTAACTCTAACAAACTTTATTCCTTTCAGCTGCTTCTCTCGCCATTTTGATTACTACATTTTCCCCTTTTTATTCCAGCCCCTTATTAAGTCTGCTAGTCTTTAGTCATTACATATGCCCCTCCTTAAAACAAATCCTAGTCTCTAGGATTTGAAATTTGGAAGCTGAGTTTTAATCACTGAAAAGTCTTCCCAAGTGGCATCTTCCAAGTCCATGTTAACCCACTGAATCAGGATTTGTTCTACTTCCAAGTTGTTCCTTTTGATAGTTCTCCTGTCCAAAACTACAACTGGAGCAACTTGAAGGTCTCCTTCATTAATGACTCTTAGTAGTTCATTGCTCACCATAGCATCTTCAACAAAGAAACATGAAAAGTAGGATGAATGGAGGCTCCTTCTGGCAGTTTGAGCTTGTATGCCACCGTTCCTACCTTTTCCAACACCTCATACGATCCATAATACTTAGCACCTAGTTTCAAATTCTTAGTGCAATTGTGATCTGTCTATAAGGTTGAAGTTTCAGATACACTATATCTCCAACCTTAAAACTTTTGTCGCTTCTATTTCTGTCTGCATTTTACTTCATTCTCTTACGAGGTTCATACAAATTATCTCTCAACAAGGAATTCTGGTTTATACCCTTTGACATCCAATCTTCCACTGCAGCTACTCTAGTGCAATCAGGTATTAGATTTAACTGGGCAAGCTTACAGCCATGGAGAGCTTGGAAAGGGATCATTTGAAGACTGGAGTGAAAGTTGTTGTTATACAACAACTCTGCAGCTGCTAGACATTTCTTCCACCTGGTTGGCTGTTGTAGACACATACACCTCAGATAATTTTTCACACATCAATAAGTATGTTTGAATTTGACGTGATGATACGAGTAGAGTTTATAAAAGCTTTTACACCTAAATTTCAATAAATTTAGAGCAGGTTTGGTTTATAAGTGTGAGAGCCTAGAATGAACATCGAAATTGTGAAAAATTAGTATGCCTTCTTACTCATAATTCTTTTGTCCAGTGCTCTTAAATTTTTGACTATAAAAATTCAATAACAATGAGGATATAGAATGATATTCGACTTTGGATTTTTCTTCATTATAACCCAAAAAGCCATGGAATCTATTCATAGCTTGTTTTGCCATTTGTCATTGGAAATTTTTTTGGCTTGTATCATAATAATGAGCAGGACCAATTGCACATACAGTCAACTTTGAAACAATAAGCTTTCACATTTGACAAAAATCATTTATTACCATAATTTAATTAACAGATACTAGTAGTTTTATATTTAATGTAGTCTAACAAAATCCATTATTTTAGTAAAAGGGGCCTATTAATTTTTTTGACTGGAACTTATTTTTTTTAGTCTTACATTAAATTAAATTCAGATCATGTTTCACATCAGGTCAGGTTACGTTATTCTGAGAATTGTGTTGAAAAACTTATTGTATTTATCCTTTTACACACATTTAATTTCTTTCGCCTGTACTGGACTGTAAAATAATAGAAAAAAAGAGTATCTTAGACAGAAAGTGAATTCCTTACCTTAAATAGAAAAAAAAGAGTATCTAAAAACATTCTATACCACATTTGTCCTTCACCTTCAAATTTTTTTTGAGCAAAAAATAATAGTATATTTCATAGATGATAATAATTTAAGTTTGTACAAAGACCAGTATTTGGCCACTCCATAACCAGTTTTCAATTTTGGCAGTTGAGTGGGACTCTCCTCCAAGAACTGACTACATTTACTAACAATCGTACTTCTTGAACGACATCGCTGGGAGCCATGTGCTTCTTTTGATGTGAACGTTGACCCACATATGTCCTCTACCTTCAATTTATCGGCAAGGTGTATTGTTCGACAATTATCTTGGACACACAGAGTCCGTGATTGCGTTAAATAATATCAGCAATTATACACACAAGAGGTTCACAGAAACTTAGGAATTCCAACCATTCATATTTGGTACTTATCCTATAAGAAACAAACCTAAAGAATAGGGAACACAGAAATTACAAGTTCAGCAGGTGTCTCTCTAGAACTTCTAGAGCTTTTCTCTCTCTCTCTTAGTCTGCGAGAGTCAATCCAACAATGAATTCTACTCTTCAGGATATCATTCAACAATTGCATCGATGTATCAGTTTGAAGATGATGAATCAGCAGTTATTGAAGTCAAGAATGAAGAAATCCAACAAGGAGTACTGGACTGCACCAATAGTTGCTTTTGGTAAATTCATCATGCCAAGGAAATCAACCTGCAAAGGTCTAAGGAATGCCCTCATGAAAGCTTGGAAATGTCAAAGTATCAAAATCTACAGATTCAACCGAACATCTACCAATTCTTCTTCAAGACCCAAGAGGAAATTCAGGAAGCAATCAAGTAAAGGCCTTGGAATATTGACAATAATCTACTGATGCTCAAAAAATGGTATCTAGGCATCAAGGTAGAAAAAGAGGACTTTCGATCATGCTCAATTCTGGCTAAATATTAATGGGTCTCCCTCGTGAATTCTACACAAAAGAAGTAGCAGTTAAAGTTGCTAGCAATTTCAAAGATGTTACAAGCATCCAGCTGTGGGAGAAAAACGAAAGTGGAGAAAGATTTTTTAGATTAAGAGCTACTATAAATATCAAAAAACCAGTCCGGAGAATCGTCAAGCTGAGGAGAGAGAATGCAAATGAAATAATGGCAATCATAAGATATGAACGTCTGCCACTGCTGTGTTTTGGCTGTGGTATTCTGGGCCACTTAGTAAGAAACTGCCCTCAAAAGCTTGACAGCAAAGACAATTGCTATGGATTTTGGATTGTGACTGATTATATTCACTCGACCTGTATTTGAAAATGACGCCGATTGAAGATGATCATACTCAACAAAAAACTTGGCCGGAAACAAACCTCCATCGGCAACGTTCAAACAATCATGTCTTGGACCTTGAAGAATGTGAGAGAGGGGCTCTAGAACCAGAATTGGCGGCTGCAAAGCAGGTGCCTAGGCCATTAGTTACAGGGGCAAAAAAATGACTATCAACTACAGAAAAGTGGAAAAGACGAAGCTAACGTTAGTCAATTTAATATATTAGTGGAGAATACCCGGCGGAAGATAGCCCACAGCCCATTATTACTGAACATAGCAATGCTCTCAACATGCAGCTTGAAATGGGATCTGCGCATCTGGGAACAACACAAGTCACAGCAAGCCCACATACCCACATGATACCAGCTCCACTCACTAATACCATGCTGTCAAACAATGACCTGGTTGGAAAAACACATGAACCTGCATCAGGCCCAAATGAAAATGCCAATAACCATACATCTTCAAATCTTTCTCCTACTCCTCATGGTAGCGGTCTTCAACTGATTTTGAACCTCTCGCCTGAGATCAAACCTCCAATGACCATAGACGCTCCCAAGACCTTTGCCAGAAGAGATAAACGAAGTAGGATGGAGCACAAATATGAGGCCAACCAACATTCAAAGGCAAAGAAATCAAAACTCCCGACTTCCTCTAGCACCTCAATGGAACCAGCGGCGGTATCTGCTTTGCAGCACCGCCGAGATCAATGAAAATCTTGGCCTGGAATTGCCGAGAGCTTGGGAACCCTCGTGCAATTCGCTCCTTCAGTAATTTACTGAAATCTCAAGATCCCGATGTTGGCTTTGTTTCTGAAACAAAATTGACTAATAAGAAGATCGAACATATTCGCACTAAGCTTGGTATTTATGGAGGTTTTTATGCTGAAAGAAAGAACTGGGGTGAAGGGCTTGCATTATTTTGAAAGGAACAAATTGTCTTAAGAATAGTAAACTACTCCGAGGGCCATATTGATGCAGTAATCAAGTCTGAAGATAATGGATTTCAATGGAGATTTATAGGCTTCTACGACAATCCTGTCATGTTCTTAAGAAGATACTCCTGGCAATTACTCCAGAGGCTTAGCAATATCAATAACCTGCCTTGGCTTTGTTTAGGGGACTTTAATGAAATTATGAGCTTAAGAGAAAAGTCAGGAGGCAGTGAAAGGAGTAATGCACAAATAAGCTTGTTTAAACTAGCAGTGCAACAAGCAAGTTTGATTGATCTGGGATTCATAGGCAGTATGTTTACTTGGTCGAGGGGAAAGAAGCCTGATCAACGAGTTTGTGAACGACTGGATAGAGCCTTGGCAAATGCTGAGTGGTGTTCTGCTTTCCCAAATAGCTTCGGTGGCTCATCTTGCTGCTCATATTTCTGATCACGTGCCCATATGGTATTTTCAGAAAGGAATTCCTCAATTCGGCCAGAAGAGTCAAGAGAATTCCAAAGGCTAAGAAATTTGAGGAGCTATGGACTCATTATGAGGAATGCCAAGGAAATCATTCAGCAAAACTGGACTGAGTGCTTTTCAGAATCCAGTAGACAGACTTGTTCACAATGGAAGAAATGTTCTGGAGGAACTAACCAATTGGGGTAGAACTAAATTTGGGAACATCAGCAAAAAGATCAAAGCACTAGAAGAGAGGCTCAAATTGGTCCAATGCAACCCTTGCTACGACCCTCAAGCTTCAGATCTCTTTAAGAAGAGAACTTGACTCACTACTCGAAGCTAAAGAAATATATTGGAAGCAAAGATCACAAAATAACTGGCTTAAACATGGAGATAAAAATACAAAATTCTTTCATGGGAAGGCAAACCAGAGAAGAAGATGGAATTTAATCAATAAACTCTAGAGTTGTGATGGTGAATGGTTAAATTCGGAAGATCTGATCAGGGAGCATATTATGGAGTATTTCAAAGGCCTGTACACATCAGAAGCATTGGGAGACCCTTCACTCACTTGCTTGGTGGAGGATCGTATACCTCAAGCTTTGAAGGAAGAGTTGTGCACAAAGTTTTCTACTGATGAAGTCAAGGAAACTATATCACAAATGCATCCATGGAAGGCACTTGGTCCGAACGGTTTACATACAGGGTTCTATCAAAGATATTGGGGAGTTGCTGGTAAAGAGGTTCTTGAATATGCTCTATCAGTCCTAAATGGTCGGGGCTCACTGGAGATAATTAACAAGACCAATATTATTTTGATTCCCAAGGTTAAAAAGCCTTCCAAAGTTACGGAGTTTAGGCCTATTAGTTTGTGCAACGTTAGCTACAAGATAATAGCCAAAACTCTTGCCAATAGGCTACAAAAAGTAATGCCCCTGGTGATTGACGAAGCTCAAAGTGCCTTTGTAAAAGAACGTCTGATAACAGACAACGTAATAGTGGCCTGCGAAATATTTTACTGGCTCAAAAATCTGAAAGCTAGGCAGAAAAAATTCTTTGGTTTAAAGATGGACATGGCAAAGGCCTTCGATAGAATAGAATGGAAGTTTCTTGAACTTATCCTCAGAAGCATGGGTTTTCCAGACGTCTTTGTTCGTCTAATTATGCACTGTGTGTCAACTGTGTCCTTCTCTCTGCTTATTAATGGACTCCCAACAGAATCTTTTAAGCCCTCTCGCGGCCTTAGGCAAGGAGACCCTCTTTCTCCTTACCTGTTCATTCTTTGTGCAGAAGGCCTTTCATCCATGATTAAAAGGGCAGAAAGACAGGGCTTGTGGGAAGGACCAAAAATGGGTTTGTTCGAACCAGTGGTGAGCCATTTACTTTTTGTCAATGATTGTCTCTTATTTTCATCCATGGAAGATCATAACATTAGGATGATAATGGAGATTCTCAGAGAGTATGAAAAAGTGTCAGGACAAAAAGTCAATCTTTTGAAATCTAAAGTCTACTGCAGTGCAAACTCATCCCATCAGGAGAAAGAAAAACTAGCAAGAACACTTAGGCGTCCAATTAGATGATGGAAAACAGAGTGTACTTGGGTATGCCTTATATGATTGGCAGAAGTAAGAGGGAAATCTTCTCTTACATGTAGAGAAAGAGTTTGAAAAAAGATAAAGGGCTGGAAGGAGAAAATCTTATCTCAAGCTGGAAAAGAAATCCTTATGAAGTCAGTGGCGCAAGTTATTCCCACATACCTTATGTCTTGTTTCAAACTAACCAAAAACTTTTGTGAGGAGATCCAAAAAATGATAAGACTCTTCTGGTGGGGCCAAAGGGGAGAGGAAAAGAAGCTGTGCTGGCTGAACTGGCAAAAATTGTGTTCCAGCAAAGCAGAAGGTGGAATTGGCTTTAGAGATTTAGATACTTTTAACTTGGCATTGCTGGCAAAGCAAGGATGACGCATTCTCCAAAACTCTGATTCACTGGCCTTAAGAGTACTAAAGGCTAGATACTTTCCTAATAAAAATTTTTTTGAAGCTAAAGTTGGTTCCAAACCATCTTTTATATGGAGAAGTATTCTGGAAGGCAGGAAACTATTAGAGCAAGGCATCAGATGGCGCATTGGAGATGGTAAAGGAGTCAAAATCTGGAAAGATCCTTGGCTTCCAAAGCCATATTCTTTTAAGATTTCTCAATTGAAGATGCATCTTTGGCCTGAAGCAACGGTCGACACTTTAATTGACTACCAAACCTGTTAATGGAAGCTCCAATTGCTAGAATCACTTTTTCTAAAGCATGAGATCGAGCAGATACTAGAGATACCACTGTCGCCAAGCTGGCCGAGAGATATTATAATCTGGCACTACAACCAGAATGGGGAATTCACAGTAAAGTCAGCATACCACTTGGCAATGACAATCAAAAAGAAGGAATACATAACAGGCTCTTCATCGGAGGGTAACAAGGAGCAAAAGTTTTGGAAGCACCTCTGGAAACTTGGAATCCCACCTAGAGTGAAAGTTTTCTTATGGAAAGCTTGCTCTGGAATTCTTGCCACCAGGCACAACCTCAGTAAACGAATAAATATTCCTGACATGGGATGCAAGCGGTGTGGGGCTCTAATTGAAACTGACAGGCACATCCTTTTTGAATGCTATGAAGCACATGAAGTATGGAAACATCTCAGTAGACGTTATGGTTCAAATATAAACAAAGTCTGGAGCTTTAAGGATTGGTTTGCTTCAGTCACGGAGCAGGAATCAAAACGAGATGTAGATCTCATTGCAATAACAATTTGGAACATCTGGAAATCAAGGAACGACTTGCTCTTTGAAGGAAAAGGCAAAGGAGCAATGCAAATATGTGCTTATAGTCAAACCTTATTGGAAGAGTTTCAAGCTAAGCAAGCAAGAAAGGAGGCTTCTCCTTGCTATCAGGAAAGCAGCAGCTCTGATCGCAGGTGGAAGCCCCCTCCTGATGGCCTTCTTAAGCTAAATGTTGATGGAGCCTTTGTAGAGAATGAAGGAGGTGTGGGGATAGTAGTAAGAAATCCCCTAGGTCATATTGAAGCCATCATGGTTGAACATCTAAGTTTTGGTCATAATGCTGAACAAGTGGAAACAATTACCTTCCTAAGAGCTGTTCAATTTGCACAAGAGTTTGGTATCTCTCATTTTGAGCTTGAAGGGGATGCTCTGAACGTGGTTAATAAAATCAACAGTAAGCAGCCAGACCTCTCACCAACAGGCCATATCATTGAAACCATCCGAGAATTGAGGAAGAACTTTCATGTTCTAAACATTTCCCATGTATCCCAACTTTGTAATCAGCCTGCTCATGAAGCAGCTAAAATTGCATTAAGAGCCATTGGTTGTCATGTATGGTTTAATGATTTTCCTCAGGTCATTAAGATGGCTGTAAACTCTAATTTACTTCAATGAAAATACAGCTTCTTTCAAAAAAAAAAAAAAAGAATAGGGAACACAGCCCACAACTCAGACTAAACAGCCCAATCCCAGCTACATCACAATGAGAATTTGGGATGCCCGAAAGTGTCCATATAGCAATAATTACCTTGCCAAGGTAAAAACTTGTGGAATCATATAGCAACGATTACCCTGCCAAGGAAATAATTGTGGAGATTCAACGCATTGTCACGGTGCAATTGAAGTTCACAGCCACCCATTTTTCCATATTCACAACAGTTTATCTATCTAGAACTATATCTGTAAATAAATATCTATTTGACAAGTCAGCCATCTGAAAAATATTCTCTGTAACGTTAAGATCTTGAATCTCATACTTGATTATTATACAAAACAGTTAGGTTCCAAACACTTGTAGCATAATTTTCATGTAACTATTTCATAGAAATCACATCCATTATCAAAAGTATTGGCAATAACAACAAAAATGAAAGATTTATAAAGTTGTTCCCCATTCCTTTATCTCTTTTCAATATACAGTAGTTAACTTCTAGTACACTTCGTATCACAAAATTCTACTCCTAGCTTTAAATTCAATTTTGAATTAACAAAAGAATCGGACCTAAGCTTTGCTTTCGACTTTGGCAAAAATTCTCAGCATGTGAGATCAGTTGTACTAGCAGGTTAATAGATTTCCTGTGATGTAATTAATCTAACAATAGCACTTATCAAATGTTTGCAAGACAAATTTTTTCCAGTTTATAATCAAATTAACTGATTTTTGAAACCTCTTTGCTATCCTATTGACAATTTCATCTGTATTAGATACGTCAATTGCAGTTGCGTTTGCAGGCGAATTCAGAACTGAGCCGGCCTATGAATTCTTGAGGAAAGTGAAGAAAAAATACTCCAGTGACTCTACACTGACGGTAATTGACATGCAAAAACAAGAGATTCGGCCCTGGAAGCTACTATTGTGCCCGGGAAATCAACATTCGTCTCCCCACATTTCTTGACCTAATTAAGTTGAATATGTAGAAGGAGTTTTCCAAGATAGTGCACAATTTGCGTTTTAGACCCCAATTCTACAATTTACGTAGAAATGTGGAGGTGTTTTGATAAAAATGATTGGCACTGTTTAACTATTATTCTTTATCTTGATTATTTTGATAATCTATTATTAAAAACTAATTATATTATAAACAATTTCAATAAAATCTAGCTCGACTAACTTGTTACGAATAAACTTTTTGAATATGTTAATTTTAATATTTTTGGATGCCGATCATATAGGCAAGAATATCTATATGATATAATCTGATAACTGTTCACTTGCTTGTTTATGTGTTTCTTATATACAAATCAAGTCACATTGGATAAAAGAAGTAATCAAAACAAATAAGGGCCAACACTACAGCTTCATACTTTGCCCTACAACTTTCTTTTTTTAGCAAACCATACAGCTCTTTGGAATCTAGAAATGAGAGAATTTCTTTGATTATGAGAACAATGACCGCATTGTTGTGCTCGTTGGCTGTTGCTGGTGATTTGACAGAACAGAAGCCAACAATATATATAATTCGATTTGGTGTACAACAGTGTGGAAAGTTTTGTGAGAATCTGGACAGTTTTGGCAAAATGAAGGAGCGAAACGGAAAAGAGACGCTAATATGCAACATGTATTCAAGTTTCAAGAATTTTCAATTTATTATTGATACTTGGGAAGTCGAAGGCGAATAAAGTTTGATTCCATTTTCCCTTAATTTTGACCATAAGATTTTGTTTGCTTCTTGAATATTTTTGTCTTAAATATAATAATCCTTTCTCCACTGAATTTCACATAAAAGAAAGGCCAAAAATAGTGCTTTGGTATTGTAGTCCAATGACAGTTTGCAATTTCAACAAATCTTTCATTTTTGTTCTCACATCTTCAAGGTGACGAACCAATTCTTGGCTCATATGCATTGTGATATTGACATACATCTTTCTTGTCAACAGGATTGCATTCCCAGTTAAAGAACTGATCCAGTTAAAGAACTGGACGGTTGGTGCGGTACACTTTGATTCCACTTATGGTACAAAGATTTAATTGTTAAGAAACTTTATTGATAATCAATAGACGTGCAACGCAAAAACCAGAGATTCCATCTGCGAATGTCATACAAAATAGTAGTACGTAGTATATATCAAAATAGTAGTACGTAGTATATATCAACTTAAAACAAACAGTACTGGTTTTATTTATCTAACGGTGCAAATTATTACGGTACAAATTGCACCTTCCACATGCAATGCATAGTAGGACTGCATGTCAGCAGATTACATTTGAAATATCCATGCTTAACCACACACTAGATAATTAATAGACAATACATTATATGTTTTGAGTCTTCACTTCTCATGAGTTGAGGAGCAACAATTAATTCATCCAAAATAGGAGTCTCTTGTGCCCAAATGGAGCTTTTAAAACCAGTACACCATGGACGCCATCCTTAGCTGGTGTGCTCATTCGATATTGCTGGTGAATTTTTCTGATTATGAGAACAATGACCTTTTTGGTGTGCTCATCCGATATTGCTAGTGAATTCAACAGAAACCAACAACATAATTCGAATTGGTATACAACGGCGCGGATAGTTTTGTGAGAAATCTGTATGGTTTTGACGGATGAAGAGGCGAAATGGAAAACAGACGGCAACATTCAATATGTATTCGAGCTTCAAGAATCTTCAAAGTGACGAACCAATTCTCGGCTCATATGCATTAGGATATTGACAGACATATCTGATTGCCAAGGATGGCATTCCAAGTTAAAAAACAGGACAATTGTTGCAGTGCACTTTGATTTCACATATAGTACCAAGATTTAATTACTGAAATACTTTATTGATAATCAATAGCACACATAGTAATTGACACGCGTGCAATGCAAAACAAATGGGGATTCAATCTGCAAATGCGGAACAAAATGGTAGTATATATCAACTTAAAACACACAGCACCAAATAGTAGTATATATCAACTTAAACCATACAGTATTGCTTTTATTTAATTAACGGTGCAAATTATAACGGTACAGTTTGCACCTTCAACATGCAATGCATACTAGGACTGCATGTCAGCAGTACATTTGAAATATCATGCTTAATACTTAACCACACACGAAAGATAATTAATATAGAATACATTTTTTTATATTCGCAGTCTTCACTTCTCATGAGTTAAAGAGTGCTAATTAATTCATCCAAAACAGGAGTTTCTTGTATCCAAGTGGAGCTTTAAAAGCCAGTGCTTTATGGACATCATCCTTAGTTCGAATGAGAAGCGCGTAGAGATTAACAGCCACGACGTGCAACTTCAAACCAGAAACCACTTCCACAAACACCAGCTTGGTTCCGGTCTTCTTGTTGTGCTCTGCCACTGCAAATTCTCCGATTGCAATGACCGTAGGGTCTTTTGTGTTCACAATAGTCCAAGTCGAACCACCTATAACTTTGGTCTTCTGTAAACCAAAACATTAAATCCCAAGAAGTCAGTAGTGAAGTAGATAGGTAGAAATTCAGTTGAACAAATCAAGAAATTACGCACGCCATTGGGGAAAATTAGAGGTTAATGGAAACAAATTGGAAGAATTAATTAAACAATTCAAGAATATGTTACTTACTTTTAATTTGAAACTCCTTAACTTCTTCAAAAGTTTAATTTTTCAAATATCTCATATATAACTTCCTTATTTCATATACTGTTTCACTAGTTCTTTTTTATTTTTGAAAAAAAAAAATTGTAGCATATGTGAACTGTACATGTTAAAGTTCTACCAAGCTTTGGCCAAATTCATGTCTATCCAAGAAAAAAGAGTCACCTCTCCAGCAGCAATCACTCCAGTGGGCTTTGAATCCTCTATTTCTTTAAATAGCTTCATTAAAGAATCAACTTCTTCGGATGGAGGTCCCTCTGCTGATTTCCATCAAGAAACAAAATGCTTATATAGTAGGTTTCAGTCCCAATAAAATACGATGCTACTACGTATATCTTTTTATAAGAATAAACATATAAACACATGCAAAGCGGGACTGACTGTAAATTGAATATGCATTAATGCTTGATACTGGAAGAGGACATTACCAGTTAACAGTGGTACAAAGGAGATGAGTTTTAGCCCAGATAAATCTTCGTGAACAACCACCTCATAGTAGGAAGGATGTGGCAATGGAATAAATATAATCTCAGGCCTTGCTGCAATAACGAGCTTGTAGTTCGCAGCAGCTGCCACAATTTGCTTCCACGCATGAACCACGTCTAAAAGCACCAGCTTGATGGGGGCCGTCTTGTTATGCTCTTTCACTGCAAATTCTGCTATTTCTTTGACGTGAGCGTCTGTCGGGTCCAACGGAGTCCAAGCACCTGGCTCCTGTATATTACAAAAATAAATCCCGAAAATCAAAACCCATAGAAACTTGGGCAGTAAACTTAATCAAACAGACAATTTCAGTATATGTGAATTACTTAGAAAATCCTTAAGTAGCTCCCCTTCCACACCCCCCCCCCTCCCCAAAAAAAAAAAAAAAAAAAACAAAAAACCCAAACAAACCCCACGGGGGCAAAAAAAAAAAAAAAAAAAAAAAAGGAAAAGAAAAGAAAGACTCTAGCCCCTTTTAATAGGAAAGGAGTGATCGGAGGGATTTAACATAGACTGTATGTCCTTTACTGATTAGTTTAGAAAGATTCTAATCAGGAATTTATAGAAAAACTTAATGAAATTACTCAAACTGGAAATTCACCGACTGCTTGTATGAGAATTCCTTTATAGCTAGATTTATTGTTCAGACAAGAAAAAACATATATAGAACAAAGAATGCAATTTTGCACATTCCCTCAACATATGGTTTATGTTATTCCTTCCACAACTTTCGTAGCTGAGGAAATTTGTTAATACTGTCAGAATCTTGCAATATAAACCAAAAAAAAAAAAAAAAAGACTAGGAAATTAAATAAATAAAAATAGTATGTGTGTGAATCTATGTATGTACGTACGTATGTATATTCCTTGATGTACAATCTGAGAATCCTAGCTCCAAAAAAAAAAAAAAATAGTAAATGTGACAGACATGGCTAAGTTATAAATACACTCCAAGATTATGGGTAAAAATTTTTCTTTCCTCACATGTTTATAGGGAGGTGAATTCAGTAGGGACTGCATAGCCAACCTTGATAGTTCTTTTAAGTTTTTATATCAAATCCTTTTGAGTCAGAACTGTTACCAACTAAAATGAAGGGTCTAATTAAATTAGACAAAATGCATACGTGCTACATTCTTTCGTGTACTTCAGTTTGGAGGTTCAGGTTTTTGCTTCCATCCGTGTAATTTTTCAGTTAATCAATAAAGCTAGCAGGAGTCTATGCTCCACCATCCTACAAGGTGGCATTCTTTAAACCAAACGTAAAAGTTAAACGTTTAGGAAATAAATACTAGAATCTTATGACAACCATACACAAACTAATGAAAGAAACATGGGTAAGGGGTGTGATTTACCTGAACGGAAATGGATTTCTCCATTGTATATATTTTTGTAGTTGATTGCTGTTGTCGAAGCTTGGTTGCTGAGTTTGAACGTCAACAAAACATAGTCCCAGTATTTATAGGCGAATCTTTAACCTAAATGCCCTTTATGCCCTTGATGGCTTTCTCTAATGTCTTTCTCAACTTGTTACAAAAGCTTTGATGAAAGAAATAAAGGACTTGAAGTTGATAGAACAATAGATTACTAGTTGTCAAAATGTCATTAATCAATTGCGTCGAAATCAGGTTCGACGTAATAAATATGGCCAACACGACTTTCAAAAAAAAAAAATGGCCAACACGTGTTTGTCGTTTGATAACATGGTACACTTTTTTTTTCTTTTCTTTTGAGATTTTAGAAATTCTCTAGACTTTATGAGAGAGCAATGGATGGAATTAAGAGCCGAACTTGGCCTAACTAATGTCTTTTTTGTTGAGCTAAAATTTAAGGACTCATGTTGCAAATCTATGCTCATTATGTTATAAAATAATAGTTTTGAACACCCAATCAGGGATAGACGCAATATTACGTGTTTGGTGAAGCAAAATTGGCATATATGTGTAGTTAAAATAATGAAAAATTTTATGTTAAGGGTGAAAATTTAAATAACTATAATAATGTATTGAGAAAATTGAAGTTTTAGTATGAAATGTTTAGGGAATTAGTAATTTTAGTTGTTAAAGTTTGGACGAAAGCAAATGTAGAACCAAATGTTTTAATTTTTCAACACATTTAGTTCTATTGACCAGTTTTGTCAAAAACTTACCACAATCTAATTGCATAATACTCACATGCCTATTACTAAATTCTCAAAAAAATAGATAAAAGAAAAAAAATATGATTGTCATAATTTGTAATTAAACGCACATGCGAATGCACTGTCTAGGTTGATTTTTAAGTTTATCTACGTAGATGTGAACTTACATTAGTGTCTTTAATTACAAATTATCGTAATTAATATTTTCCCTTTTTTGGTTTTTTTTTTTTTTTTGTAAAATTTCACTAGCATGTGAGTATCACGTGACTGAATTCCAAGAAGATCTTGATAAAACTGGTCAATAGGATTAAATATACTAAGAAATTGAAACATTTGGTACTAGATTCACTTTCGTTCAAATTTTGTATATTGAAACTGCTGATGCCCCAAATGTTTAGCACCAGTACTGCAATTTTCCCTAATGTATTATAAATAAAATATCTTTCAACTAATATTTGGTGTATAATGATAAAATTATATTACATAATTAAAATATATAATCAAGCTCATATTCAACTTCCAAAATTATGCACACGTATGTATATATGTATATGTGTGTATGCAAGTTCTTTAGCAAAGTAATAATAAACTACTAATTTTCTACTACTTCTTCCAACAAGAAAAAGTTGAATAGTAACAGTAGTAATTAAAGAATGAAAATTTACCGCTATTTTTTTTGCTTTCAATGATTAAAACAATATATCTCTTGACTTATCTATATTTTTTTGATTTTGTCTTGTATTAGACTTATCTTGTATTATTAAATACTTTGGTTATTACAGGACTTGTATAAAGTATGGGGAGTAATAGAACATTTAAGAAAAGTTTGGGAAGTAAAACGGTATTAAACTGAAAATTACCACTAAAATTTATAAAATAAAATAAATTTTGTAAACTTTTTGGGGTTTAAATTGCCCCTTTCCACACCCATTAGTTATGCCTACGGACGCAATTATAAACCCAATCAACACATCGTTACATCAAATTACTAAGCTGATAAACATGTGGCTTTCAGCTCAAGGTTTGGCTAAAAATTATTCATAAACCCAGGAGAATTATACTACGCCTTATTGTTTGAAGGCACATCTCCAAATGTAAAGAATAGTTTGGACAGAATTCACGTGAAAAATCAATCCGAACTGGAATATTTGAGCATTGCAATCTTATTTCAGACAATTTTGTTGCTCTGGAACTAACTTCTTTCGTCCTATTTCTCTTGATCAATGTGAAACCAAAACACAGAATTAGTCTAGACTCTTCAAAAAAAAAAAAAAATCTATTTTAAGATTTGTTTTTATGTTTCACATCATAAATTTTTGCGTTAGACAAAAATCGGGCCAAAAAAAAAATGGACGGAATTACGTCCAATTCAAGGCTTAAAATATGCTTCAATTCAAGGCTCTCCAATAAAAAAAAAAGGGAAAAAAAATGACCAATTGCGTCGTTGTGGATTCTTGAAAAAGCGAAGGCACTTATCCTTTTTCTTGCTGTCCATCTAACCATTGAAGTCGATAGAACATTAAATTATTAGTACAAGAAAAGTCATTCATCGTTGCAGTTAAGTCGAAATTTGGTTTGACGTAATATATATGGCCAACATGTGTTTCTCGTTTGGTTACATGGTACAGCTTTTTTTCCCCGTTTTTGAGATTTAAGAAATTCTCTGAACTTTATGAGAGAAAAGAGAGAAATGTGTGAAATTAATTCTTTTTTGTCGAGCTAAAGCATTAGAACTTAAATTACAAATCTTTGCTAATTATGCTGAAAAATAATAGTTTTGAACACCCAGTCGGGGATAGAGGCTATATTTTGAGTTTGGGAAAACAACATTGGCAAATATGTATAGTTAAAACAGCACAAAATCTTATTTTAAGAGTGAAAGTTATATATATAACATTATTCAATTAATATTTGGTATATAATGAAAAACCTATTGTATACAGTTAAAATATATAATCAAGTTCATATTCAAATCTCAAAATTATATATATATATATATATATATATATATATTTGTGTGTGTGTGTGTGCAAGTAATATATTTGACGAAGAAATAATAAACTACCAATTATACACTCCTTCCATCAAGAAAAAGTTTGATCTTAAGAATTGTAACCAAGAGAATGAACATTTATCCTTACATTTTTTTTTCTATGATTAAAACAAAATATCTCTTTGACTTGTATAAAGTTTTTTTTTTTTTTTGTCTTGTATTGGACATTTTTTATGTTATTAAATACCTTGGTTATTAGAAGACCTTAATGAAGTAAGAAGAGTAATAGAAAATTTAATAAAAGTTTGGAAAATAATAAGGTATTAGACTGAAAATTACTACTAAAATTTAATAAACAAAATAGATTTTTTTTTTTTGGGGGTTCGACTGCCCTTTTCCCCATCCTGTTATTTACGTCTATACACCTAATTATAAACCCAATTGGTTGAATGAAATTACTGAACAGTAGAGATCATAATGAACATGTGGCCAATGCTTGGTTGAAGATGATTTCATAGGCCCCCGAGGATAATGCTATTCCTCTCCGCTGAAGGAGGGACATCTCGAAATATAAAGAATAGTTAAACTGAATTCATGTAGAAAAAGCAGTCCTAATAGAATATTTGAGCATCACAGTCTTATTTTATATAATTTTACTGCTCTAGATCTGACTTTTTTTTGACCTATTTTGTTGATCAATATGAAAGAACACCATAGAATTAGTCTATACTCTAGACTCTTCAAGTAAAAATTCTATTTTAAGATATATTTTTATGGGTTCGCATCGTAAAATCTTTTGTTATTAACAATTGTAAAAAAAAAAGGGGACAGAAAATTTGAAGTGCATTTTTACAATATCAATATAAAATTACTTAGAACTTGTCGAGGACGGTAAATGAGTTTATGAGTCTAAATAAGTTGAATACCATAATTTTCAAACTTGAATTCATTTCTTAGCAAATTTAGAAGTATGTTCCAGTTTGGTGTTTATCAAGTTGAATTTGAGTAGAGTTCATATAAATCAGTTGATTTGTATGTAAATTTCAAATTTATTATTAATTGAATCGACTGAACTTAACAAGTTCACAAATATTAATTTATCAGATTCAAACTTGACTTGGTTGTTGAAGTACTATTTTGGGAACAGCGGATTGACCTTCTTGGTTCATCTTTCATTCTTAAACTTGTCTCTTCATACGTACCCTCACCTCATAAACACAACTGTTGGATTGGCATTCGTTCCTTATTTTTCCTCTAAATATTTGAATGGTGTAAAGAAGACGGCACTGAATAAACAAATTGTTGAATGGTTGTTGATATTTATTACATTCTGTTGAGTAGCCGCCAAAAGAAGAATGCGGAAAAATCAATGACGTTACAATGTTACATATAAGCAGAGGTCTCGGTGGATCCTTTGAATGAGCTAGGACAGTAAGATCTCAGTAATTGACGACCGAACGCCACATCAGGCAGCCTTGGAGCATTCCATAAGTTACAAATCAAAGTTTACTTGATTAGTTTCATGAAAATGGAGCATTCCACAAGTTACAAATCAAAGTTTACTTGATAAGTTTCATGAAAATAACTATGTATTTGTTGTAGCCAAAGTAAGATTAATGGCAGTAGAAGTTTGGTGGAAGTAGTTGTGCTGTTTGATTGCACGCAAGATGTCGGCGAGACTTGATTTTGATTTTTTTTGTTTTGAAAATTAGTATGTCTTTCAACTCATAATTCTTTTGTCAGCGGAACACACGTTAGGTTGAGATTTTTAACCTTGGCAATTATAAAAAATGGAAGAAAAAAAATTAGGAAGACTTAGATTGGTACACTGAGAGTCGTACACAATTTATTTGAGAATCACACCACAATTTAAATTTAAAAGTTTCACTCCAATTGCATGAGACAAAAGATATATTATAATGAAATTTGATGATCAAAAAATTAATTCTTTTGTCCAGAGCTCTTAAAGTTTGGACTAGCAAAATTCAAGTTCAATCGAAATGCATAGATGATATTCAGTTTTGGACTTCTCACATTATGATCTAGTGCTAAATGCTATGGGTGTAGAAAATCATATTCATAGGTTGTTTCCCGACAAACGCGACAACTCAGAATTAAATTAGCCGACAAAGGCATGCATTCTTTTTGCATTGAGAGAAACACGATGAAAGATATACATATAAGTGAATATGAAGGTGACATCAACAGTTATATATGCCACTATTCATCGTTCACGCTCCTTGCTGAACAGTTCTATAGAGGGTTCCCTCCCAATCCTCTATCAGACCTATCACTAAACAACATGAAACTTTATATGCTTTATGGGACCCGACCTTTAATTATGAGCAGTTAGCTAGCCAGTGGTTAAATCAACTTGCTTGGATAATTGTCGGCAACAATTTTATAGCAATTGAAAAATTAAAAATTATAAAAGTAATAACCCTATTGTTTTTCATCCGTGATTAAACTAAAATCTCTTTGCCCCTCCTCTCTTTTCTTCTTTATTACTTCCTTTCTTTGCTCTAAGAAAGCCAAAAAAAAAAAAAAAAAAAAGGGAAGAAAATTGGAGAAAGCGTATGAATTCTAAATCTTGAGGAACTACAATATCGGCGTAGTTATAAAGTTTGATCAATTGACTGGCTGTACAAGTCACTACATCGTTGAGGAACTACAATATCCGCGTAGTTATTAAGTAGTAAAACTGTTTTATGGCAAAACTAAAACTTTCATAGACCTTTAACCAGTTTGCCATTTTAATTGGTGTAACAACTTTGTCACTATAACTGGTTTCTTTTCTAATTAAGAGAGTAATGATTTTATGCTTATGACATGTATTTTTAATTTTGTAAACAAATAACAAATTCATTGAAATTCTGGATTATATAAAAATTAATAGTTTTAAGCGCAAACACATTTAGTGTGCGAACATCACTATTAAGAGTAACCCATTAACTAGATCCACAGTGATAAAAATTAAAAATAAGACAATATAAGGGCATCGATAGATATTAATTTTGATCCCGCCATATAGTTCCACACAAATAACTAAATTCGAAAATTTTTTTAGTCCCAATAGATATGGCATTGCATTGAAATTTTTTTTAATTGAGCGTGTTTTTGACCCATCTTTTAGTTAATCTTTTTTATTCAAGATTTCTTATTTAAGTCTATGAAATATCTATTATTTTTATTTCATGAACATTGAAATAATTACAATTTATCCATTAGCACGTTGAATGCAAAAAAAAACTGGAGATTCGACTTGCAATCGCGAAGGGAAATATATAGAAAAACTCTTAAAAGGATCTAATTTATGGCTCCACTTGTTAATCTTGTGGTAAAACATACAGTCACATAAGTATCCTTATATCAACATAGATCACTATATTTATTTGGTACTCTTTTTCACCACAAAGTCCATAAGTAGAACCGTAAACCGGTCCACCGAAGAATTTCCCGATATAGAAGTGTAATAGCCAAGCACACACAATGCCTTTATTTAATTTAATGGTGCAATTTGTTGGTTTGACGTAATAAGTATGGCCAACGTGTTTTCCGTTTGCTTACACCGGACACTTTTTTTTTTTTTTTTTTTTTTAAGATTTAAGAAATTCCCTAAACTTTATAAGAGAAAGAAGAAATGGGTGGAATTAAGAGCCAAACTTTGCCTAATTAGTTTCTTTTTGGTGAAATTACCAATCTCTGCTCATTATGTTGAAAAATAACACCCAATCAGGGACCCAATATTTTGAGTTAGGGGAAACGCAAAATTTAATTTAAGGATGAAAACTTGAACAACCATAATCATATATTATATATAAAGCATTATTCAATTAATATTTGGTATATAATGATAAGTATAATCTCTTATTACTGCTCTCCCCCAAACCGCATCCCAAGTTAGGCTTCTTACTCTAGAAAAAAAATCCACATTCGTGTGCTAATAAGCTCAATAACCATTCTAGTGGAACAAGCACATTTAAAAATAAAAATTTCAAATGCATTCCACATTTCTCAAAACAATCAATAAACCAATAGACAATAAAAATGCATTTTTATAACTTGATTTTTATTGTCCATTGCACAATTCACATTTCCCATTTCACACTCCAATATCAATAACTAACTCGAGTTTTGGCAATAAGTGATGTAACCCCTGAGGCCGGGACCAGTAAGCAACCAACAAAGAACGCAAAATATTTTCACATTAAACACAGTTCCAAACTCCATAACAGTAAACAATAACATTCATGCTTATTCTAATTTTCTTAAATAATAATTTCAACAAAACAATCTCATTCCATAATAAAATCATACATTTCAATAATCAAATTGAAGTCAAAATATTTAGGAAAATCATTAGAATAATTCAACTATTTACCTTAGCATTTTCAAATACTCCTCTTAACTTACTTGAATCAAAATCACACAAAATTCCCTAAAATACAATTATGCACCAAGTTAGTGAAGAACTATCAAAATAAAACGATGCAGGCACCACCTACGTATTCTCCAGTACTCACAACTTGGGGGAAACCCTCCAATAGATTTAAAACAATTAAAAAACCTTCTTTGTGTATTTCAATACAATTTTTCATAAGCAAATAATACTTGAAAATGAAGAACTCTCAGATGCTATCATCATTTAAGTACACCTCCCACATAAAACTATTCCTTACAAAATAGGGTTCTTTGTATATTGAAAATAGAGATGAGTAAATTTTAATTATGTGATTATAATAAAAAAAGAGAAAAAAATAGGGTTCTTTGTACACTGAAAATGAGAATAATTTAATTCAAAATTTGAATCTAATGACAATAAGAAATGTGACAAAATTTTGAGGCATTTTAGTATATGAATTTCCAACATTAATAAAGTAATTGATGGGTAAGCACTAAAGTATTTATTAAAGAACGGATACTAATTGAAAAATCATAGGGAAGTATTTACAATATCACAATAATATTATTGCATAATTTAAAAATGTTTAAAATGAAAGAGGAGGAGAACGTATCCAAATCAATACACCCCCTCCCACACACACACACACACACACGTGTATGTATATGTAGGGGAAGAGAGTGACATGCGCGCACACAAAATATATTTAGAACTGATAATTATATAAATATAACTAATAATTGTATAAGTTCTAAAAATATTGGGGTTGGGTACTTTAACTTCTCCCACTAATAATTGTATAAGTTCTAAAAATATTGGGGCTGGGTGCTTTAACTTCTCCCTGAAATAATCTTATCTTGAGATCATTCAGAAAAATATATTTTTGCTTTTAATCAGTCAAAAATTATATTATACTTTCTGGATGAGAAGTAAAAGGCTTACTGCAAATGGTATCAACTAATGACTGGTGAGAGCTACTTAAGGGGTTGCTTATTTTCTCACAGACACAGACGCGCACATTAATTTAAACAATTTTAATACACTCATAATATATATATTTTTTTTGGTGTAAAACTTCCAAATATCAAATTTATGAATTGTGACTCTAATGTACTATAGTTAGATTTAACGTTCTGGTTAATGGGAATTGTTTATCATTTCAATTCCATCCTTGGGCCAAGTTTATTATTTGCCAAACCGATCCATTCATTTGGTTTGTCGATCTTGAAGTTGCAAATGTTTGTTGTGGGTATCTAGTTGGTTTTTAGCTTAAAAATAATACTGAATTCTATTTTGATTTTTGGATGACTCTTTTCACGTCAAGTTCACTAATTTTTCCTATTTCGTAACCAGCGGGATTAATTTTTCTTTTAAATCATGTTAGCTTGTTGGTCTCCACCTCTTTTGTTGCCCTCAGATTAGGCCACTTAGACCAATTTTAAGTTCAGGCAACAAATCAGTACGTAATACTACCAATACTACGTATACATCCAAAATGAAAAAATGCTGACTATAGGAGTGTAGACTGATTTGCGACTACAGGTATCCTGACATAGGAGATACGACCACCGTGAAGGAAGAAAAATATGTACCCCATTAAAAACTGAAGCGCACACTGCTTTTATTTATTTAACGTTGCGATTTGTTGGTACAATTGCAGCTTGGACATTCAGTGTATACACATATAATAGAAATTGATGTCAGCATTCAGAACACCGACCATACACAATTATTAAGCATAACACACACAAGATAATTAATACTAGTACATTAGTTCAACCTTACGAAGCTTTTCAGTATGAGGGTGGGAATAGGGCTCTTCAGTATTGGGATGGGAAGAGGGCGTATTGGGGTGGGAATAGGGCTCTCCATGACAAGGGCCTCGCAGAGAGATTGTTGCCCTTGCCCATTATTAACTGAAACAGTATGCCTGTGGTACACTGCAACTCCGGGGGGATTATTCGGCGTTCTGCACCAGAATGGCCAGCATAAACTAAAGGTGGGTCATGTGTCTTGTTATACTCATCCACTGCAAATTCTCCCAGTTTCATAACGTGAAGGTCCTTCTCGTTCTCCGGTGTCCATTCTTCCTGTGCTCCAGAAGAGTTTTTTTTTTTTTTTTTTTTTAAATGCGGCGGGGAGGCAGCAGAAACTCAATCAAACAAATTTATCGAGAACTTATATACCGTGATAAAATTTTAATTAAAGTGTAATTCAAAAATTCAATGATACTATATAAGTTTCTAAATTATTAAAATTTCCTATGTATTAACGTTTCAATTTTTGTTAGATGGATCGGTTTAGTTCTTTGGCTGCAAGCAAATCCTACCATTAAAAAATTAACGTTCAGTTTTTAACCTCAAAACCTTTATTTTGCAGTAAAAATTATGTGATCTCTGATAATTGTTTGAAAATTTTGAATTTTGTAAAAGGTAAAAGGAACTTTAAGAATCAAATCATTTCACTCATAAAAAGTTATACTAGGTGACTCACACGTACAAGCGAAAAGTTAAGAAATAGCTGAAAGGATTTTAGAGTCAGTTAGCAATATTGAGAAATCCTGTCAACCGCACAAAAACTAGGGAAAGAAAAAATGGTTTACCAGAATTACCGGCGGTAGCGCAATCGGTTGATCCGCGGCTGATGCTGCATTCAAATGAACGTGTTTTAATCCCTAGAAAATAGGATACTATGTATCTTTTTCACGATAAACATATAAACACATGCAAATTTGATGGATGAATATGCATGCATGAATTTTATGAGAATAGAATACTACTCGCGATACCTTGATCCATTTGTTCCTGAGAAGTAATAAGAATAGTTGCGATTGTCGAAGTTTGAATGCTATGTACTAACGTGGTAATGGGAATTTATAGGCCATTTTTGGAACCAATATGCCCTTTATGCCCTTGTGGAAATGGGGAATCACACGTGATTCTCGGGTAAACTGTTTTCTGTTAGTGATATTAATGCTTTTAAGTACTAAATAAATTGAGTAAACAACCAATGGAATACCAATTCTCTAATGGCTTTCTCAACTTGTGACAAAAGCTTTGATGAAAGAAATAAAGGACTTGAAGTTGATAGAACAATAGATTACTAGTTGTCAAAATGTCATTCATCAATTGTGTCGAAATTAGGTTCGACGTAATAAATATGGCTAACACGTGTTTCTCGTTTGGTTACAGGTACACTTTTTTTTTTTCCTTCCGAAATTTTAGAAGTTCTCTAAACTTTATTAGAGAGAAATGGAAGGAATTAAGAGCCGAACTTTGCCTAACTAATGTTTTTTTGTTGAGCTAAAATTTAAGGACTCAAATTACAAATCTATGCTCATTATGTTATAAAATAATAGTTTTGAACACCCAATCAGGGATAGACCCAATATTATGTGTTTGGTCAAGCAACATTGGCATATATGTAGAGTTAAAATAATGGAAAATTTTATTTTAAGGGTGAAAATTTAAATAAAAATAATAATGTATTGTGAAAATTGAAGTTTTAGTACCAAATATTTAGGGTGTCGATAGTTTTAATCCCTAAATTTTGAACGAAAGCAGATCTAATATCAAATGTTTAAATTTTTTGGCACTTTTAGTTCTATTGATCAATTTTGTCAAAAAACTTACTGCAATCAAATCACGTGATACTCACATTTTGGTTACTAAATTTCCAAAAAAAAAAAAGAAAAAAAAAGAAAAAAAGGAACATACAAATGCACTGTCTAGGTTTTGAAAATTGGAAGCTGAGTTTTAATCAGTGAACAGTCTTCCCAAGTGGCATCTTCCAAAGTCCATGTTAGCCCACTGAATCACGATTTGTTCTACTTCCAAGTTGTTCCTTTTGACAGTTCTCCTGTCCAAAACTGCAACTGGAGCAACTTGAAGGTCTCCTTCATCAATGACTCTTAGTAGTTCATTGCTCACCACAGCATCTTTAATAGACTATTTCAGCAAAGAAACATGAAAAGTAGGATGAATGGAGGCTCCTTCTCGCAGTTTGAGCTTGCATGCCACTGGTCCTACCTATTCCAACACCTCATACGATCCATAATACTTAGCAGCTAGTTTCAAATTCTTAGTAGTCTGTCTATAAGGTTGAAGTTTCATATTCACTATATCTCCAACCTTGAAACTGTGATTTAGTTTCTTGTGCTATGATTGGCTACCAAGAATGCTATCTTTCATGTTTTCGTAGCCTTTTTTATTATTGTTTTAAATTCCTCATTTTTTTTAACGTTTATGGATGTGTTTACCGAACTTGTAGTAGCTAGTAGGCTAAAAAATAGAGCATATAAACAATAGGCCTTTAAGACAACAATAGTACCTTTCAATTGATATTCATATGCTCTTAACATGTGTGAGTGTGTTTCCCAAACTTGTAATAGGTAGTTGGACCAAAAAATTTCCACATATAATTAGTGCACCTTTAACACAACAATGCCTCTCAATTGATATTCATATACTCCAAAATTTGTAAGTGCCCAAAATAGTCAAAGTTCTTCTTATTCCTCAAATCCCCTCAAAGGCCACCTTGCCCCTCTTCTCTCTTCCTCCATAGTCAAATCTTCTTAATCGATAGAAACTAATTCTGAACTTATTTATTAAAATTTTGGTGGGAAAATTTAAATTCGATACTCTACCATATAAAAAATGCTTATAGAAAGCATAAAAATCAGCATTGATCAATTACAATACAAATAGAAAACCTAAAAATATGTACTGATTAATTACAATTTCTTTGTTTGTCTCTAACTACAATTTCTTTGTTAATCATTATTTTTTATTGATGTTTTTTTGTCCCTATTCCAGTTAATTTGTTTGCACGTGTAAATTAAAATATATATATTAGGCAATTGACTATAATTTATTTGTTCATCACTCTTTTTGATTAATGTTTTTGATCCCCATTCCAGTTAATTTTTTTTTCTACATGTAAATAACAAAAATATATTAGGCTATAATACATTGTCAGGCCTATATTATGTGACATAATAATTAATAGTTGTTGCAAGGGAACCTAATTATATAAAAAAGGAAAAAATTAAGTTAGTCAAATTATACTATCTTGGAGTCTTGTATCATCAAATTTCTTTCCACATATTTGTGATGACATTGGATGAGTACATTTTACCCTATATCCTTTTGTATTGTTTATATTGATGATTTTCCCCTATCTCATATTAATTAAACAAATATAAAATATGGAGGTCCAAAATGCATATGCAATTAGAAAAAAAAAGGCTACGAAAGGATATTGACTATATGAGATTAAACATATGAAATGTCTGATTCTGTCTCTTGGTAGTTTGTTAATTTAATTTCTTGAAAAGAATCCTAGATATATCATTATGACATAAAAGTTTCAACTAATAATTAATGTTTTGCATCCCTTATAATAAAATTTCAAGTAGCAAGTGGCAGAGCCAAATTGAATCAAACATGCTTATGAATAAGGCAAACTCTCACAAAAAGGTAAAAAGAAACAAAAGGAAAAGAGATTCAACAATTCAGCTATCATGAAGGATTTCTTGCTTGAACAGTTGCTTTATCATGATTCTTGTCCCTAATAACACCAATATATCAGTTGACTTTGGTGGCATTTGGTAAAACTGAAGTCTAAATATGAAATCTAAAATTTGAAAATTTTAAGTGCTAAAAGTATTAAGTAGCTGAATTGATAAAGTTATATCCATTTCATAATTAACTGAAAATTTATGCAGTGAATTTAAATATCTCACCTTATAAATATAATTATTTTATCTTAAAATTTGAAATAATTTATTGATAATGTGTATGAAAAGCAAATATTATTTGTTTGTTTGTGAATATGTGTATATGTATGAAAGTGTATGCAAGTATGTGAGAGAAGAAAAATTAAAATAAATGCACATGTATCTAAGAGAAAGAAAATGTATATGTGAAAGTGTGAAAAAAATAATATACTTACATATGTTCATGTATATGTGAGAGTGTATATGTGAAAAGTATGCAAGTGTGTGTGACAGAAACTGTATCTGGGAAGAAAGTGTGTGTAGAGAAAGGAAGAGAGAGAGAGAGAGAGAGAGAGAGAGAGAGAGAGAGAGAGAGAGAGAAAGTGTGTGTGTGTGTATGTGAACGTGTGTGCATGAGAGAGAGAGAGAGAGAGCGAGAGAGAGAGAGAGAGATTGTAAATGTAAGAAAGAATGTGTGTGCATGAATGAGTGTGTGGAAGAGACTGTGTGTGTGGGGAAGAGGAGAGAGCATATTACATGTGTTTAAATTTCAACAAATTAAGTGAAATTCACTTAAAATTTTGTACACAAATTAAATAAGTTCTTAATGTATTAAGTGATGAAGAAATTTTGTCATCAAACATTAGGGGTGAGCACAAAAACCTGCCAATCAAAAAAATAAAAACCCGTAGGAACCTGACTTGACTCGAGGTATATTATGTAAATATTAAAAATATAGGGACTGTTTTGTAATTTATCAATAATGTTAAACTAAAATGATAAATCTTTAATTCATTTCTTTCCTTTCTTGTAGCCGTGGGATGAGATGTGTAAAAGAAATCAATTTTATGTTTATACACATTACTTTAGGTGAGTGATAAAAAATGATTAAAACACAAAATCCAATTATAGTATTATTGGCTCATTTTTAATTTTATTTATAATTTATTAGAAAAACTTGAATATATTATCGGCGTAAGTAGTTTAACCGTTTTAGTTACGATATATTATTACGTCAATTTCTTTTAATTAAAATTTAAGCAATTCAAAAATAAGATATCAAATGTATTTTACTTACATGCCTTATTACATACAGACTAAAAAGTTTTCTAGTTTGCATCTATACAATCCGTTTGTAGCTTAAGTGCAATGCGATAGTTACTCATGCTCCTAAACTTTCAAACAAATTGTAACCTTAAACATCGTAAAAACACTTGCTCAAGCCTTTATTTTAAAACCTATGTTAATTTTAAAAATTTTCTAATTTATTAAGGAACGAAAAATTAGTAAATATATTTATTACTTCTTTTGCTTTGATATATTTATTTTTCGATAAAGTTTGAAATTATTCTTTTAATTTTTCATAAATATAGAGTTTGGCATTAGTTGTTCTTAAATTTACAATATTACATTTTTCTTGAAATCCCAAAAAAAGCAACAAGGTGGGGCTAGGCGGGTACCCTACGAACCATGCCTAGATTAGGGCGGGTTAGGGTCGGAAAATTGTTCACCCAACATATTCGGGTCAGGTCAACAAAATTCCTTTTGGAGCGGGTACCTGACCCATGCCTACCCTATCAAACATACTGAATTTAAAAAACTTTGAATCCGTTAATTTTTAGTATTAAATTAGGTTATCAAACACCTCTTTGTCTCGTTCTTATCTAAATCTCAAAGTTTTTTGAAAATGTTGGGGATTTGCAAATGTAAACATTAGAAACCAAATTTAACAGATACACACGCATAGCATCTTTGAAAGAAATAACAACAAATGAAGCAACCAGATATTTGATTAAAAATATACGTATTCTCCAAGAACATTCAATCAACCAAACAAAAAAGAAAACAATTATCATAACTTTTGGAACACTATTTATTTGTGAAACGGATGTGATCTGCAGTTTGTTTGGTTCAAACTTTGAAGGTGAAGTTAGAATTCTATGCATTTGAACAATACCGTAAAATAGTTCATTCATGGAAACAGTTACATCCAATTGGAAACAAAAATAAACGGGAACAATATGCTTATTGCCATCGCTGTACCAGAGATGCAAAAATTGTACCACAATGTTTCATCAAAAGTCGAGTACTATTATCTTAATAATCAAGAAGTATGACTTTTGACAAGCCTTTGTAAATGTAATTCGCACAGGACTAACTTCTAATACTATTATCTTTAGTCGTACGGTTGTCTAGTAATTTTTTTTTCTTTTTTCTTTTCGAGTTTGTAAATCAAGTTAACATGCGAGTGTATAAGTTAACATGGTAATGCTTGGACACCCCTTTTTTAAAAAGAAAAAAAAATATTTTTTTTGGTTAACTTTGCATAGGTTGCAGCAGGGTTGGTTCTATTACCAAACAACCGAAAAAGTAGCTATTTAAGGGGCTAAGAAGGGAGATGCAATGGCGGTGCCTATAGGAAGAGTCTCGTGGAACTATAATGCCGTCAAAAGATCTAATCTAGAAATAGTATATTTGGATGATTTTATTTATTATGTCTTTGATTATATCCCTCAGCAAGTTAAAGAATTGTAGTTTGAATGGGACTTTGATTGATAATTGCCGTATGAGAAATCTAATAGCAAGGGTCATCACAAAAAAGGGAAGAAACAAGAATATATTATATAGTAATAGAATAGATAGATTTCATAGATGATAATAATTTGAGTTTGTACAAAGACCAGTATTTGGCCACTCCATAACCACTTTTCAATTTTGGCAGTTGCGTGGGACTCTCCTCCGAGAACTGACTACTTCATTTACTGACAATCGTACTTCTTGAACGACATCACTGGGAGCCATGTGTTTCTTTTGATCTAAACGTTGACCCACATCTGTCCTCCACCTTCAATTTATTGGCAAGGTGTATTGATTGGCAATTATCTTGGACACACATAAAGCTATAAACGAACCGAGCTGTTCACGAACATAGCTCGGCTTGGCTCGTGAAAGCTCGAGTTCGACTCGTTCGTGAAGCTAAACGAGCCGAGCTCGAACACAAATTTTGGCTTGTTTATTAAACAAGCGAACTCGAGCTCGTTCGTTTAATAAACGAACAAGAGTTCGAACATGAGATACTCGGCTCGGCTCGGCTCGAATAACACTTTTATACTTATTTGAACCGAGCTGTTCGCGAACAAAGCTCGACTCGGCTCGTGAAAGTTCGAGTTCGGCTCGTTCGTATAACTAAACAAGTCGAGCTTGAACACAAATTTGAGCTCGTTTAATAAACGAGTTCGGCTCGGCTTGACTCGTTTATTAAATGAACACAAGCTCGAACCGACAATACTCGACTCATTTACAACTCTAGACACACAGCGTACGTGATTGCGTTCAATAATATCGGCAATTATATACACAAGAGGTTCACAGAAACTTAGGAATTCCAACCCTTCATATTTGGTACTTATCCTATAAGTAACAAACCTAAAGAATAGGGAACACAGCTCACAACTCAGACTAAACAGCCCAATCCCAGCTACATCACAATGAGAATTTGGGATGCCCGGAAGTGTCCATATAGCAATAATTACCTTGCCAAGGTAAAAACTTGTGGAATCATATAGCAACGATTACCTTGCCAAGGAAATAATTGTGGAGATTCAACGCATTGTCACGGTGCAATTGAAGTTCACAGCCACCCATTTTTCCATATTCACAACAATTTATCTATCTAGAACTATATCTGTAAATAAATATCTATTTGATAAGTCAGCCATCTGAAAAATATTCTCTGTAACGTTAAGATCTTGAATCTCATACTTGATTATTATACAAAACAGTTAGGTTCCAAACACTTGTAGCATAATTTTCATGTAACTATTTCATAGAAATCACATCCATTATCAAAAGTATTGGCAATAACAACAAAAATGAAAGATTTATAAAGTTATTCCCCATTCCTTTATCTCTTTTCAATATACAGTAGTTAACTTCTAGTACACTTCGTATCACAAAATTCTACTCCTAGCTTTAAATTCAATTTTGAATTAACAAAAGAATCGGACCTAAGCTTTGCTTTTGACTTTGGCAAAAATTCTCAGCATGTGAGATCAGTTGTACTAGCAGGTTAATAGATTTCCTGTGATGTAATTAATCTAACAATAGCACTTATCAAATGTTTGCAAGACAAATTTTTTTCCAGTTTATAATCAAATTAACTGATTTTTGAAACCTCTTTGCTATCCTATTGATAATTTCATCTGTGTTAGATACCTCAATTGCAGTTGCGTTGCAGGCGAATTCAGAACTGAGCCGGCCTATGAATTCTTGAGGAAAGTGAAGAAAAAATACTCCAGTGACTCTACACTGACGGTAATTGACATGCAAAAACAAGAGATTCGGCCCTGGAAGCTACTATTCTGCCCGGGAAATCAACATTCGTCTCCCCACATTTCTTGACCTAATTAAGTCGAATATGTAGAAGGAGTTTTCCAAGATAGTGCACAATTTGCGTTTTAGACCCCAATTCTACAATTTACGTAGAAATGTGGAGGTGTTTTGATAAAAATGATTGGCATTGTTTAACTATTATTCTTTATCTTGATTATTTTGATAATCTATTATTAAAAACTAATTATATTATAAACAATTTCAATAAAATCTAGCTTGACTAACTTGTTACGAATAAACTTTTTGAATATGTTAATTTTAATATTTTTGGATGCCTATCATATAGGCAAGAATATCTATATGATATAATCTGATAACTGTTCACTTGCTTGTTTATGTGTTTCTTATATACAAATCAAGTCACATTGGATAAAAGAAGTAATCAAAACAAATATGGGCCAACACTACAGCTTCATACTTTGCCCTACAACTTTCTTTTTTAAGCAAACCATACAGCTCTTTCGAATCTAGAAATGAGAGAATTTCTCTGATTATGAGATCAATGACCGCATTGTTGTGCTCGTTGGCTGTTGCTGGTGATTTGACAGAACAGAAGCCAACAATATATATAATTCAATTTGGTGTACAACGGTGTGGAAAGTTTTGTGAGAATCTGGACAGTTTTGGCAAATGAAGGAGCGAAACGGAAAAGAGACGCTAATATTCAACATGTATTCAAGTTTCAAGAATTTTCAATTTGTTATTGATACTTGGGAAGTCGAAGGCGAATAAAGTTTGATTCCATTTTCCCTTAATTTTGACCATAAGATTTTGTTTGCTTCTTGAATATTTTTGTCTTAAATATAATAATCCTTTCTCCACTGAATTTCACATAAAAGAAAAGGCAAAAATAGGGCTTTGGTATTGTAGTCCAATGACAGTTTGCAATTTCAATAAATCTTTCATTTTTGTTCTCACATCTTCAAGGTGACGAACCAATTCTTGGCTTATATGCATTGTGATATTGACATACATCTTTCTTGTCAACAGGATTGCATTCCCAGTTAAAGAACTGGACGGTAGGTGCGGTTCACTTTGATTCCACTTATGGTACTAAGATTTAATTGCTAAGAAACTTTATTGATAATCGATAGACGTGCAACGCAAAAAACAGAGATTCCATCTGCTAATGTCATACAAAATAGTAGTACGTAGTATATATCAAAATAGTAGTACAAAATAATAGTACGTAGTATATATCAACTTAAAATACACAGTACTGCTTTTATTTATCTAACGGTGCAAATTATTACGGTACAAATTGCACCTTCCACATGCAATGCATAGTAGGACTGCATGTCAGCAGAGTACATTTGAAATATCCATGCTTAACCACACACTAGATAATTAATAGACAATACATTATACATTCTGAGTCTTCACTTCTCATGAGTTGAGGAGCGCCAATTAATTCATCCAAAATAGGAGTTTCTTGTGCCCAAATGGAGCTTTTAAAACCAGTGCACCATGGACACAATCCTTAGCTGGTGTGCTCATTCGATATTGCTGGTGAATTTTTCTGATTATGAGAACAACGACCTTTTTGGTGTGCTCATCCGATATTGCTGGTGAATTTAACAGAAACCAACAACATAATTCGAATTGGTATACAACGGCACGGATAGTTTTGTGAGAAATCTGTATGGTTTTGACGGATGAAGAGGCGAAATGGAAAACAGACGGCAACATTCAATATGTATTCGAGCTTCAAGAATCTTCAAAGTGACGAACCAATTCTCGGCTCATATGCATTAAGATATTGACAGACATCTCTGATTGCCAAGGATGGCATTCCAAGTTAAAAAACAGGACAATTGTTGCAGTGCACTTTGATTTCACATGTAGTACCAAGATTTAATTACTGAAATACTTTATTGATAATCAATAGCACACATAATAATTGACACGCGTGCAATGCAAAACAATGGGGATTCAATCTGCAAATGCGGAACAAAATGGTAGTATATATCCACTTAAAACACGCAGCACCAAATAGTAGTATATATCAACTTAAACCACACAGTACTCCTTTTATTTAATTAACGGTGCCAATTGTAATGGTACAGTTTGCACCTTCAACATGCAATGTATACTAGGACTGCATGTCAGCAGTACATTTGAAATATTTATGCTTAATACTTTAACCACACACGAAAGATATTTAATAGAGAAGACATTTTTTCATATTCGCAGTCTTCACTTCTCATGAGTTAAAGAGTGCTAATTAATTCATCCAAAACAGGAGTTTCTTGTATCCAAATGGAGCTTTAAAAACCAGTGCTTTATGGACGCCATCCTTAGTTCGAATGAGAAGCGCGTAGAGATTAACAGCCACGACCTGCAACTTCAAACCAGAAACCACTTCCACAAACACCAGCTTGGTTCCGGTCTTCTTGTTGTGCTCTGCCACTGCAAATTCTCCGATTGCAATGACCGTAGGGTCTTTTGTGTTCACAACAGTCCAAGTCGAATCACCTATAACTTTGGTCTTCTGTAAACCAAAACATTAAATCCCAAGAAGTCAGTATTGAAGTAGATAGGTAGAAATTCAGTTGAACAAATCAAGAAATTACGCACGCCACTGGGGAAAATTAGCGGTTAATGGAAGCAAATTGGAAGAATTAATTAAACAATTCAAGAATATGTTACTTACTTTTAATTTGAAACTCCTTAACTTCTTCAAAAGTTTAATTTTTCAAATATCTCATATATAACTTCCTTATTTCATATACTGTTTCACTAGTTCTTTTTTATTTTTGAAAAAAAAAATTGTAGCTTATGTGAACTGTACATGTTAAAGTTCTACCAAGCTTTGGCCAAATTCATGTCTATCCAAGAAAAAAGAGTCACCTCTCCAGCAGCAATCACTCCAGTGGGCTTTGAATCCTCTATTTCTTTAAACAGCTTCATTAAAGCATCAACTTCTTCGGATGGAGGTCCCTCTGCTGATTTCCATCAAGAAACAAAATTCTTATATAGTAGGTTTCAGTCCCAATAAAATACGATGCTACTACGTATATCTTTTTATAAGAATAAACATATAAACACATGCAAAGCGGGACTGACTGTAAATTGAATATGCATCCCATTATTAATGCTTGATACTAGAAGAGGACATTACCAGTTAACAGTGGTACAAAGGAGATGAGTTTTAGCCCAGATAAATCTTCGTGAACAACCACCTCATAGTAGCAAGGATGTGGAAATGGAATAAATATAATCTCAGGCCTTGCTGCAATAACGAGCTTGTAGTTCGCAGCAGCTGCCATAATTTGCTTCCACGCATGAACCACGTCTAAAAGCACCAGCTTGATGGGGGCCGTCTTGTTATGCTCTTTCACAGCAAATTCTGCTATTTCTTTGACGTGAGCGTCCGTCGGGTCCAACCGAGTCCAACCACCTGGCTCCTGTATATTGCAAAAATAAATCCCGAAAATCAAAACCCAAAGAAACTTGGGCAGTAAACTTAATCAAACAGACAATTTCAGTATATGTGAATTACTTAGAAAATCCTTAAGTAGCTCCCCTTCCACACCAGCCCGCCCCACCCCCCCCAAAAAAAAAAAACAAAAAACCCAAACAAACCCCACGGGGGCAAAAACAAACAAAAAAGAAAAAAAAAAGAAAAGAAAAGAAAGACTCTAGGCCCTTTTAGTAGGAAAGGAGTGATCGGAGGGATTTAACATAGACTGTATGTCCTTTACTGATTAGTTTAGAAAGATTCTAACCAGGAATTTATAGAAAAACTTAATGAAATTACTCAAACTGGAAATTCACCGACTGCTTGTATGAGAATTTCTTTATAGCTAGATTTATTGTTCAGACAAGAAAAAACATATATAGAACAAAGAATGCAATTTTGCACATTCCCTCAACATATGGTTTATGTTATTCCTTCCACAGCTTCCGTAGCTGAGGAAGTTTGTTAATACTGTCAGAATCTTGCAATATAAAAAAAAAAAAAAAAGACTAGGAAATTAAATAAATAAAAATAGTATGTGTGTGAATCTATGTATGTACGTATGTGTGTATATTCCTTGATGTACAATCTGAGAATCCTAGCTCCAAAAAAAAAAAAAAAAATAGTAATTGTGACTGACATGGCTAAGTTATAAATACACTCCAAGATCATGGGTAAAAAATTTTTTTCCCTCACATGTTTATAGGGAGGTGAATTCAGTAGGGACTGCATGGCCAACCTTGATAGTTCTTTTATGTTTTTATATCAAATCTTTTTGAGTCAGAACTGTTACCAACTAAAATGAAGGGTCTAATTAAATTAGACAAAATGCATACGTGCTACATTCTTTTGTGTACTTGAGTTTGGAGGTTCAGGTTTTTGCTTCCATCCGTGTAATTTTTCAGTTAATCAATAAAGCTGGCAGGAGTCTATGCTCCACCATCCTACAAGGTGGCATTCTTTAAACCAAACGTAAAAGTTAAACGTTTAGGAAATAAATACTAGAATCTTATGGCAACCATACACAAACTAATGAAAGAAACATGGGTAAGGGGTGTGATTTACCTGAACGGAAATGGATTTCTCCATTGTATATATTTTTGTGGTTGATTGCTGTTGTCGAAGCTTGGTTGCTGAGCTTGAACGTTAACAAAACATAGTCCCAGTATTTATAGGCGAATCTTTAACCTAAATGCCCTTTATGCCCTTGATGGCTTTCTCTAATGTCTTTCTCAACTTGTTACAAAAGCTTTGACGAAAGAAATAAAGGACTTGAAGTTGATAGAACAATAGATTACTAGTTGTCAAAATGTCATTCGTCAACTGCGTCGAAATTAGGTTTGACGTAAGAAATATGGCCAACACGCGTTTCTCGTTTGATAACATGGCACACTTCTTTTTTTTTCTTTTCTTTTGAGATTTTAGAAATTCTCTAGACTATATGAGAGAGAAATGGATGGAATTAAGAGCCGAACTTTTCCTAACTAATGTCTTTTTGGTTGAGCTAAAATTTAAGGACTCATATTGCAAATCTATGCTCATTATGTTATAAAATAATAGTTTTGAACACCCAATCAGGGATAGACGCAATATTATGTGTTTGGTGAAGCAAAGTTGGCATATATGTATAGTTAAAATAATGAAAAATTTTATGTTAAGGGTGAAAATTTAAATAACTATAATAATGTATTGAGAAAATTGAAGTTTTAGTATGAAATGTTTAGGGAATTAGTAGTTTTAGTCATTAAAGTTTAGAAGAAAGCAAATCTAATACCAAATATTTTAATTTTTCAACACATTTAGTTCTATTGATCAATTTTGCCAAAAACTTACTACAATCTAATCACATAATACTCACATGCCTGCTACTAAATTCTCAAAAAAATAGATAAAAGAAAGAAAAATATGATTGTCATAATTTGTAATTAAATGCACATGCAAATGCACTGTCAAGGCTGATTTTTAAGTTTATCTGCGTATATGTGAATTTAAATTAGTGTCTTTAATTATAAATTATCGTAATTAATATTTTCCCTTTTTTGATTTTTTTTGTAAAATTTGGTCACTAGCATGTGAGTATCACGTGATTGAATTCCAAGAAGATTTTAATAAAACTGGTCAATAGGACTAAATATACTAAGAAATTGAAACATTTGGCGCTAGATTCACTTTCGTCCAAACTTTGTAAATTGAAATTGCCGATGCCCTAAATATTTGGCACCAGTACTGCAATTTTCCCTAATGTATTATAAATAACATATCTTTCAACTAATATTTGGTATATAATGATAAAATTATATTACATAATTAAAATATATAATCAAGCTCATATTCAAATTCCAAAATTACACACACGTATGTATATGTGTATATGTGTGTATGCAAGTTATTGCTTTAGCAAAGTAATAATAAACTATTAATTTTCTGCTACTTCTTCCAACAAGAAAAAGTTGAATAGTAACAGTAGTAATTAAAGAATGAAAATTTACCGCTATTTTTTTTGCTTTCAATGATTAAAACAATATATCTCTTGACTTATCTATATTTTGTCTTATATTAGACTTATCTTGTATTATTAAATACTTTGGTTATTACAGGACTTGTATAAAGTATGGGGAGTAATAGAACATTTAAGAAAAGTTTGGGAAGTAAAAAGGTATTAAACTGAAAATTACCACTAAAATTTAAAAAATAAAATAAAATTTGTAAACTTTTTGGGGTTTAAATTGCCCCTTTCCACACCCATTAGTTATGTCTACGGACGCAATTATAAACCCATTCAACACATCGTTACATCAAATTACTAAGCTGATAAACATGTGGCTTTCAGCTCAAGGTTTGGCTAAAAATTATTCATAAACCCAGGAGAATTATCGGCCTTAGCTGAGTTCTAACGTAGTAACGGTAGGCCTTTTTTTGAGCCAAAATGCCCTTTATGCCCTTCGTGGAAATGGGGAATTACACGGTTGTTTTGGATTGCGTTTTAAGTATAATTTCATTGGGCATCCGCAAGCTTTTGAGTCAACAGACGAGAAGGCGGTTGAGAATGAAAGTGTTGTAAAATTAAAAGCCTTTCCCGAGGACTTGCATTGGTTTCTTAAAGTTTCCGTACTTCGAGCAAGGTGATTCTCGTGCATCTTCCTCCTTCACAAGATTAATATTACGAAGTAAACTGTTTTCTTTAAGTAATATTGAAAGTGCTGTAAAATTAAAAACCTTTGCCTCTCATATCCAATCGCTTCGGACTTGCATTGGTTTCTTAAAGGTTCCGTACTTCGAGTAAGGTGATTCTCGTGCATTCTCCTCTGTCACAATATTAGTATTACATCCTCCTCCTTCACAAGAGTAGCGTTACTAAGTAAACTATTTTCTATTAGTAATTAGGTTCGTTGTCCAGCTGTTCTAAGGTTCAGAGAAATGTAGTTGCAAGATCTAATCATGACATACTAAGTACCTGTATTCAAGGATTATTGCAACTGGAAGAGTGTAAGTTAAAGAACAGCATTTATATTTGCATATGTATTGCATGCATGGTTGGTGGTGGTGCAGGTAGGAATTCATCAAGAGTGTATGACCTAAGAAAGCTGTGTCTTCTTTGTGTCTGGCCACGGAATTCCACGTCATAGCTTCTGAGGAACCAAGCTATGGTGTGTTTGTTAATCGAATTTGTTAGCTGAAGCTCAACATTTATACTCCACAAATGTAGGAAGCCATTATATATGGGAATTAACTGTTTTTGTAGAAAATGAATCTAGTTTGCAAAATTTAGGATTATGAACTTACAATTTCATCTGCTTCTTTCAGTTTGGCAGCAGTAAAAAGAATCAATTTTTCAGCATCCTCACCAAAGATAACGCGATCAAAGCTTCTGGTTGGATCAGTCAATGTGACAGTAAGGCGACATCTAACTTCAGCTTGGGTATAGTCTTTACACGAAAGACATGTGATGGTCCAATCAACATCAGCACTGACTGCTTTTTGGTGGTTTGCACAAGAAGTATACCAAAACTTTATTTGGCCAGCAACGAGTCTTGTGTTTCCTCGAATCCAAGCTGCTCTTAGTTGAATCTGTAAAGAGTCATAATATGATATGTTTATTATCGCATTAAGTGTACAATTATAAGGCACATAAATGTTGTTGTTTAAAGTAAGAATAATTTGTATTATTAAACGCTAATAGTTTCAAATGCATCTTGTGCCCTTTTGATTGTTAATATGTCATCTTCCTTCGGCAGAGGTAAAAGAAAGCCTGGATTTTTGTATGCTTTTGTTTCATAGATATTCTTTAGCTCTTCTTTGTTAGCATTATACTTGTAACAGTTAGTAAAGAACTAAATGGTGTTTATGCTTGATAAAAGTAAAAAATGATGAGCTGCAGTATGTTTGTTAATAAAGAAAGGAAATGGTTACCATTCTTTCATCTGCATGAGTTCAGGCAAAATGGGATTCAGCAGAAATGAATTTTATATGGGTGTTGCTGAAAATTACTTTTTTGACAGTCTAAATTTACCAACTTGAAAATTAGGATTTTAAAATTAAAGCTCTAATTTCTGTCAACATACCCAACTAAATCACTCAGGTTTGATCCCATGGTTTCTTAAAAGGATGAAGAACAATCTTAAATAAGTTTCAGTGCAGATAGTTCGCCGGCATATGACCGGTGACCGGATTTTCTTTCTCTAACACCCTTTTATGCAAGAATATGGAATCACTGGAGTATGCCCAAAGAGTCGTTAATCACTTCGCTATCTTCTTCAAACTCTAAAACACGTAACCTATATTATTAACCATTTAGACTTGTGTTAATAGGCTTAAAAGGATAATTTTAGCCCATATATAATAACCCTTAATAGACTAAAATAATTAAAATCCCATTTAAACTTTATGGCGCTTTAGGGTGGTCTGATAAGAAAATGAACTAGTTTTGCTATTTCAATATTTGTCTCTAAATACTTTAACCTATGCCCTTTTCTTTTCTAGAAGAAGGTTTTAAAAAAATTATTTAATCTAACTAGCTCTCAATCCGTGTAATGCACGGTTGTCGTCACGCATAAACCATTGGGGTCGGCTACTTTAGAACTGGTAATTATACACACAAAATATATTTAGAACTGGTAATTATATAAATATTTAGAACTAGTAATTCTATGTATATCTATATATATATATATATATATATCTATATCTATATATATATAAAAGCATGTAGGACCTTAAGTGATTTAACAATTAATGTATTTCTTAAAATACTCTTATTTTTTAAGTTGTAGTCATATTACAAAAAAGGATATTAATGGAACTACAAAAAATGGATTAATTAAATCCTAATCAAACTCAACCTCTTTAAAAGTCTTTCAAACCTTTTATAAGTACAAATTTAAATTAGATACTACAAAAATATATACTTATATGTTAGTATAAAAATTTATATTTTCTTCTTCAATACTTTTAATTAATTAGTATGTAAATTTAAATTTCAAAATCTACAACAAAATTAAATTTAAAAAATTAATTTAGCAAAAAGGATTAATTAAATCATAATAAAACTCAACCTCTTTAAAAGTATTTCAAACCTTTTATATAAGTACAAATTTAAATTAAATCCTACAAAAATATATACTTATCTGTTGGTATAAAAATTTATATTTTCTTCTTTAATACTTTTAATTAATTTGTATATAAATTTAAATTTCAAATTATCTGTTAGTATAAAAATTTATATTTTCTTCTTTAATACTTTTAATTAATTTGTATATAAGTTTAAATTTCAAAATCTACAACAAAATTAAAACCAAAAAAGTAATTTAGCAAAAAGGATTAATTAAATCATAATCAAACTGAACCTCTTTAAAAGTATTTCAAACCTTTTATAAGTATAAATTTAAATTAAATCCTAAAAAAATTTATACTTATCTGTTAGTATAAAAATTTATATTTTCCCCTTTAATAATGTTAATTAATTTGTATATAAATTTAAATTTCAAAATCTACAACAAAATTAAAACCAAAAAATTAATTTAGCAAAAAGGATTAATTAAATCCTAATCAAACTCAACCTCTTTAAAATTCTTTCAAACCTTTTATAAGTACAAATTTAAATTAGATCCTACAAAAATATATAATTATCTATTAGTATTAAAATTTATATTTTATTCTTTAATACTTTTAATGAATTTGTATATAAATTTAAATTTCAAAATCTACAACAAAATTAAAGCAAAAAAAGTCATGTAGCAAAAATAAATAAATAACCAAAACATAGAAAGAGAAATCAATATTTAAATATTTATAATTTTATATTTTTAAATAAGTTTATATTCTTAAATTTAATTTTAATTGCAAATATTTATTTAATTCTAAGTGTTATTGGTTTTTTAGTATTTAATGTATTTTTCAAAAAGGCTTTATTTTTTAGTCTAATCACATTAAGAATGGACATTTATGAAAATACAAACACTTAGATTAATAAGGTTCTAATGAAACTCAACATTCCTTCAATAATTTTTTGAGTCTTTAACAGTAAGTTTAATTTAGTTTTAAATTAATAAAAAAATGCACAAAATATATAGAAAAGAAATAAAAGTCCTCCTCACAAATAAAATTAGAAAGGAATTTAATGCAAAATTGGAAAACTACCTATTTTGCAACAATTTAAAAATCATTATTGTAATAAAAAACTTTGCATTGCCTAAAAGAATATTATATTTAGTAATAATATACTATGGCTGATTCAAAATTTTTAAAAGTTATAGGAGTAGGAGCCAACCAGGCATGCAATAGGTTAGAACGTGGAAACTTTTCTTCTTTTTTTTGTGAAATTATTTTTATGTTTATCGTAGTTATTATTTACATGTAAATGACTAAACTGGACACATCTTAGGCTTTAAATTCACACAAAAAATCCCAATTTTTGCTCATAAATTAAAAAGAATACGAATTACACATTGCGAGTACAAAATTAGATAGAGAAAACCACACCTTATTAAATCAAAATTAATAAAAAAATTACAAGAAAGGAACATTTAAATATTTCCTATCTAACCTTTTCTTTTTAATTTAATGGATAATTTTTTGATCAGGTAGGACCATTTGTTTAATTTATTTTTCATATTAAAATAAAAATAATATCTAAATTTTTAATTTTTATTCAAAAATTATTCTTAGACATTATATAGTAAATTCAATTCAATTATCAGCTTGAACTACTTAGCTGCATATTATTAAAAATGAATATTGTGATACCTTACTTTAAAATGCCACGAAAGTATATAGCATAGTAGGAGGGAAAATGAAAAGCATTATGTTTAATTCACTACACCAACTTGAAAATCATAATACAAAATTAGTTAATCAAAATTCTGAACTTTTGAATATCATTAAAATTAAAACTTAAAAGATGTAGTAGTTAGTAAATTAAATTTGAAATCATAAAATTAAAAATAAAATCACTCTATCATGCATTAAGCAACATGAGTTTATAAAAAAAAGATTTATTTTCAAAGAAATATAAAATGCCAATCTCATTTTTCTAGATCCTAACTTAAACTGAAAATATAAAAAATTACACTATTGTACCTTGAATTCATTTAACACTATTATTTTGTTGCCTTTTTTACTATGATTTCATTATAGAATTAAAAAATAACAACTTTAACATATTAAATTCAAAAAGAAAATTAACTATTATTACACTATCTTACAAAAATAGTAAAATACCATATACCATGGACTGAGAGACAAGAAAGTTTTTTTTAAAATTAATTTTGATTGAAGAAACTTGGACAATACCTAAGTTGAATACAGAAGACGCGCCCAAAATGGTTAGATTTAGAATTTAGGTGAATTATTTGAATACAATATTTACTATTTGAGAAATTTCCTTATTTTTCTATTTTGTAATCACATTGTTGCATTAACATAAAAAATAATCTTAGAAACCTAAACACAAAGTGCCCTAAAAAATTACTTTAAAAACTAAAAGTATTGTGAAAAATTAACTAAGCCAAGGTTTCAAAGACTTAGGACTAAATTCTAAGAATCTACTTCCATTATAAAGAGTCACCAAGAATTGAAATTTAAAAAATGTAAACCTCATTCTTGTGAAAAAGGTCACAATACATAATAAGGTTGCATGACATCTTTAATCATTAAAACTTCTTTATATAAAAATATATGATTCTTTTCTTTAATATAACCTGAGATTTTGAATGTGCTATTTTGAATCAAATCAACGTTCTTAACAACTCAATCGTGATAGTTGAACAAATATTTATCACTTTTTAATGTGAAATTTAATTAGTGTTCAAACTCTTATTAATATTAAAATACTTATATTTTGATAATATACAAAGTAATTAATTCATTACAAAATGATTTGACCAATATATATATATATATATATATATATATAAGTTTAGCTAACGACTGCGTTAGGGTGCTGGTTAAGTAAGCTCTAGAGCGTTACTTATTCAAAAAGTAAAGTTAATTTAAAAAAAGTTTCTAAATATAAGAGTGCCATAAATATGAGTTTATGCATTACAAAATTTTTGCAGTTTTAAAATTTCATATAACACAAAATCAAGCCATATCTTATTTTTTGAACTCTTAACTCTTATAGTAGGGAGAGGAAAAAGGAAAAACCAAACTGATAGAAAATGGAGGTGAGAAGTTCAATGCCTTCAAATGCATAATTTTTACACTAGATATAAAATATAAGATTTTGCAAGTCCTTTGAAGGCTATAGTTATTAACAAATTTCAAAATTCATTATTCTCATAATATATGATATTTTAATTGATACTGAAAATTTATACATATATTACATAATTTTTTGAGTCTGATGAGTAATATTAATTGATTTTATTGAGTGATTAGTTAGGTCAATGTCCATGAAAAGGCTAAATATTCAATAATATTAATTCATAAAATTAGAATTCCATAAAATCTATATATCAATTGCTTAAGATCATTACAGCAAGTACAAATTTAAGGAACATATACTTAAGAGGACTTTATATAAATATATTGGAAGTGTATCATTCAAAGATATCATACTACATAAATTTTATTATTTATGACATGCATATCTAAGCTCTATCATTAAAAATATATATATGAAAGAAAGAATTGGACTATTATCTTTTTAATATATATGTAAAATGTACAAAACAAAATCATATTAATTTTCAAGTGCATGGTATACATTAGAGAGTTTTAGTATATAATTATGTTTATTTTGGGTAAAGAAAATAAAACATAATATATATATTTTAGAATGTTTAGGTTTACAATTTTTTTATGGGTAAAGTATAGAGGAAGAAGAAGAATATTACCAATTATGCGTAAACAAGATAAAAATTATGATAAAAATAGAATAAAATAGTAAAAAAATGCCTAACTAAATAAGATAAGTCATCACAAGATTGCAAATGATATGTTCAACAAATAATTGTACAATTTTATTGCATAATCAATCAAAATAGATGATATAACTTAATTTTGCACAATAGTAGCATTATCTTTGTATGCAAGAAGTGCTACCTTTGAAATAATTCATATTTGAAAGTTAGAATCACTAGACTTATATGTGTCTTTGTAAATTGTACTTATTTGATATGCTCAAAGGACAAAATTATCATAATTCTTATACACATCTTAGATTCGTTAAAAATAGAAATCATAATAGACAAATTTAAAATTAGTAAAAGTATAAAAAAATTTTAAAATAAGTCATTTGGAAATATTAATTGTGGTACTAATTATATTAAAGTCTCATTTGATATTTTATAGATATAATAGAGACATGCAAATTTATTAGTCAACTTATCAAAAGTTTAGGGATTTCAAGCATAATTACATCTTTTTATAAAATAACATGTTACCTTTTATATGATAGCAATTTAAATTTTTTAAAAATTTTCATAATTTCTTTCACAAGGATATTTTAAAGAAACTAACATTATGCCAAATGCTATTAGAGATATTCATATGTTCTATTCAAATTCTTTTAGAAAAGAAAATAATATGTGAAGTTAAGAAAAGATAAATGTGAAACTAGTTAAAGTAAAGTTAGTAGTATTGTAATACTTGAAATGTAGGTTTTTAATAATAGTGGTTATCCTTTATTTGGTTTCTAAGGACATAATTAACTTGAATCTCACATAATTTTTAGACATAGCTTTGAAAAATACAAAAACCAAAATTACTATTTTTTTGGCCTTTTATGATATCATATATTAAACAGTTATTAAAACGTGCGAAGCACGTGCCCCATTTCTAGTATATATAAAAGCATACCTTAGGTGATTTAACATTTAACATTTAATGTATTTCCTAAAGTATCCTTACCTTTTAAGTTGTAGTCACATTAAAAAAAAGGATATTAATGGAACTCCAAAAAGTAGATTAATTAAATCCTAATCAAACTCAACTTCTTGTAAAAAGTCTTTCTAACCTTTTATAAATACAAATTTAAATTAAATTTTACAAAAGTATATATTTATTGGTTAGTATAAAATTTATATTTTCCTCTTTTGAAAATATTTTTAATTACTTTATATGTAAATTTAAATTTCATAATCTACAAAAAAAATTAAAACCAAACAAGTCATTTAGCAAAAATAAATAACCACAACACCGAAAGAGAAATTATTAAGAATCTTGAAGACGATTCACATCAATACAATATACTTCATTGATATCATATAGAGAGCATGCCTTCAGTATATTTGATTCAGAGATGGCTCTTTTTTTTTTTTTTTGAGTTAAGAGACGGCTCATTGTTCCCGTTACTACCTGCCACAAAAGTGCATATATGGCTACTGGAAATTTGAAGTGCTTGGAATACCTTAAGTCTCTTGTTCAAAGGTGTCTCAATGGAGGTTAGAAATTTTGTTAGATTTCAATTTTTTTTTTCCAAAGTAGTGTTACCCAAACAAACCACCTATGATACCAAGTTTTTGTTTTGCTTTTACGGTGAAAGACAAATTAAGATGGATGTTTACGAAAGTTAGATTAATAAGGTTCTTCTAATGAAACTCAACATTCATTCAACATTTTTCAAGTCTTTTATAATGAATTTAATTTAAATTTAAATTAATAAAAATAAAAAAATGCACAAAATATATAGAAAATGAATAAAAGTCCCCCTCATGAATAAAATTGGAAAGGAATCTAAAGCAAAACTGAAAAATCACTAACTTTTCATCAGTTTAAATATCATTAAATTGTTAATAAGACTTTGCATTGTCTAAAAAAAATATTATATTTGCATAGAGTAATAATTATACCATGACTGATTTAAAATTTTATAAGTTATATGAAGTAGGAGCCAACTAGATATATAGTGGGTTAGAATATGGAAACTTTTATTCTTTTTGTTTTTTGTGAAATTATTTTTATATTTATCTCAATAATTATTTACATATAGATGACTAGACTTAACATTTTTTGGGTTTAAATTCACAAAAAAGTTTGCTTTTCATGCACAAATAAAAAAGAACAATTTACATGCTGAGAGTATAAAATTAGATAGAAGCAACCACACCCTTGTGAAATCGAAATTAATAAACAAACACAAGAAGGGAACATTTAAAACTTTCCTCTCTAGCTTTTTCTTTCAATTTAATGGATAATTTTTTTTATTAAGAGGGACCATTTCTTTAATTTATCTTTCATATTACAATAAAAATAATAGCTTAATTTTATTGTTTATTCAAAAATTATTCTCAGATATTACATAATAAATCAATTAAATTATCACCTTGAAACAATCAACTCACATATTATTAAGAATATATGTAATGTTACCTTACTTAAAATGCCACAAAGTATATAGCATAGTGTTGGAAAAATGAAAAAACATTATGTTTAATTCACCTACACTAACTTGAAAATCGATCATAATATAAAATTAGTTAATCAAAATTCCAAACAATTGAATCTCATTAAAATTTAAATTTAAAAGATGTTGTAGTAAATGTATAGATTAAATTTAAAATCATAAACATAAAAGTAAAATCGATCAACATGAATTTATAAAAAAAAAATGCCTTTCCAGAGAAATATAAAATGCCAATGAATTCATCTCATTGGCATTTTATATTTCTCTGGAAAGGCATTCGAACTAAAAATTTTTAATAAATCTACGTTATTATACGGTGAATTCATTAAACACTGGACTATTATACCTTGAATTCGTTAGTTTAACAATGAGATGGGGCACGTGCCCTATTCAACTATACCTTGAATGTGTTGAGATATACTGTGGACCAAAAGCCAACAAAGCTTTTTCAATTAATGTTAGTAGAAGAAACCTAAACAATACCCAAACTGAATCTGAAAGACGTTCCCAGAATGGTTGAATCTAGAATTTAGGTGAAATTATTTGATATGTAATTTATTACTTGAGAAATTTCCTTATTTTTTATTTTGTAATCACATTACTGCATTAACATAAAAAAATCACAAAAATCTAAACACAAAGTGTCCTAGGAAATTAATTTAAAACCTAAAAATATTATGAAAAATTAACTAAGTCAAGTTTTCAAGAAACATGGAATTAAATTCTAAGAATCCACTCCCAACATAAAGAATCATCAAGAATTGATATTTTAAAATTGTAAAACCTCATTATCACAAAAGGGCCATCATATATGACAAGGTTGCCCAATATCTTTAATCAGTACATTTTTTTTGTAAAAATATATGTTGTTTTTCTTTAATGCCCAATATCTTTAATCAGTACAATTTTTTTTTTTAAAAAATATATGTTGTTTTTCTTTAATGCAACCTGAGATTTTACATGTGGCATTTTCACTTTGAATCAATATTTTTAACAGTTCAATAGAGATAGTTGGATAAATATTTATCACATTTTGATGTTAAAGTTAAATAATGTTTAAACTCTTATTGGTATTAAGATACTTATATTTTGATAATATACAAAGTAAATAATTGAGGACAAAAGGGTTTGACCAAAGAAAAATATATAAGCATAGCTAAAGAAGACATTTGGGTGTTGGTTAAGAACTCTCAAGCATTACTTATTCAAAAAACAAAGTTAATAAAAAAGTATCTAAATATAAGAGCGTCATAAATATGCATTTATGCATTATAAACAAAATTTTTTTTTTAGATTTAAAATTTCATATAACAAAAAGTCAAGGCAGATTTTACTTCTTGGACTCTTATAGTAGGGAGAGAAAAAAAACAAGAAAAACCAAACTTGACAGAAAGTGGAGGAGAGAAGTACAATACATGCAAATGCATTAATTGTTACACGAAAAATAAAATATAAGATTTTGCAAGTCTCATGTGGTTATTAACGAATTTCATAACTCATTCTTCTCATAATATGTGATATTTTAATTGACATTCAAAATTTATATGTACTTATTACATAAATTTGTGAGTTTGACAAATAACTCTGAATTGATTTTACAGAGTGATCAATTAAGTCAGTATCTATAGAAAAGCCAACTATCCAATTACTTAAAATAAGTCATTCGGAAATATTAATTGTAGTACAATTATATAAAAGTCTCATTTGATACTTCATATACATAATAGAGACATGTAAAATCATTAATCAACTTATTAAAATCTTAAGAATTTCAAAAGTGTAATTACATTTTTTTTATACAATAGCAAGTTACCTTTTATATGGTAACAAATTTTAAAAGATTTCATTATTTATTTTGGAAGGATATTTTTTTGAAACCATCATTATGCCAAAAACTTTCTTTTCCTATTGGAGATATCCTTATGCTCTATTCAAATTCTTTAAGAAAAAGAAAATAATATGTGAAGTTAAGTAAAGATAAATGTGAAACTATTAAAGTAAATTAGCAGTATTTTGGTACTTGAAATGAAGGTTTTTAATAATACTGGTTGTTTTCTATTTTTTTTTAAGGATATAATTAATTGGAATCTTACATAATTTTTAGACATGGTTTTGAAAAATAGAAAAATTAAAATTACTATCCTTTTTTGTCCTTTTATTATATCGTTTATTAGACAAATTTATTATATTATTTATTAAATGATTATTAAACATGCGAAGCACGTGCCTCATCTCTAGTAAATAATAAATAAATATGTATAGGTTCTAAAACTATTGGGGTTGGCTACTTTAACTTCTCCCTAAAATAATCTTATCTTGAGATCATTCAGAAAAATATATTTTTGCTTTTAATCAGTCTAAAAGTATATTATACTTTCTAGATGAGAAGAAAAAGTATTAAATGAAAAAAAAAGAGAGAAGTAAAAGGATTATTGCAAATGGTATTAACTAATGACTAGTGAGAGCCACTTAAGAGGTTGTTTATTTTCTCTCGCACACACACACATGAAGAAAAAATACGTTCCGTTGAAAACTTAAACACACACTGCTTTTATTTATTTAATGTTGCAATTTGTCGGTACAATTGCACCTTGGACATTCAGTAAGTACACATATAATAGAAACGGATGTCAGCATGCAGAACACCCCAGCATCCACACTTCATTAAGTATAACACACACCAGACAATTAATACTAGTACATTATTGTCTTCGGTCCTCAGCCATGTGACCGAAATTACTTAGTTCAACCTTACGAAGCTTTTCAGTATTAGGGTGCGAATAGTGCTCTCCATGACAAGGGCCTCGCAGAGAGATTGTTGCCCTTGCCCATTCTTAACTGAAACAGTAAGCCTGTGGTACACTGCAACTCCAGGGATTCTTTGGCTCTCTACACCAGTCTGGCCAACATAAACTAAAGGTGGATCATGTGTCTTGTTATACTCATCCACTGCAAATTCTCCTAGCTTTCTAATGTGAAGGTCCTTCTCATTCGCCGGTGCCCATTCTCCCTGTGCTCCAGAATTTTTTTTTTTGTGGGTGAAGAGGTGGGGGGGGGGGGGGGGGGGGGGGAAGGCAGCAGAAACTCAATCAAACAAATTTATTGAGAACTTATATACCGCTATAAAATTTTAATTAAAGTGTAATTCAAAAATTCAATGATACTATATAAGTCTCTAAAGTATTAAATGTCTTATGCGTTAACGTTTTCAAATTTTGTTAGATGGATCGGTTTAGTTCTTTGGCCGCAAGCAAATCCTACCATTAAAAAATTAACATTCAGGTTTTAACCTCAAAACCTTTATTTTGTAGTACAAAATTATGTGATCTCTGATAATCGTTTGAAAATTTTGAATTTTGTAAAAGGAAACTTAAGAGTCAAATCGTTTCACTCATAAAAAGTTAAACTAGATGACTAACAAGTACAAGTGAAAAGTTAAGGATCTAAACAGAACCTTGTGACTAAGTTGAAAGGATTTTAGAATCAATTAGCAATGTTGAATAATCCAGTCAACCGCACACAAACTCGGAAAAGAAAAATGGGATTACGAGAATTACCGGCTGCAGCGTTCCCGGTTGAACCGCGGCTGGTTTTGCATTCATATGAACGAGTTTTAATCCCAAGAAAATAGGATACTACGTATATTTTTCACGATAAACATATAAACACATGCAAAACTGATGGATGAACACGCATGCATGAATTTTACCTGAATCCATTTGTTCCCGAGGGGTAATGAGAATAGATTGTTGTAGTTGGTTGCGATTGTCGAAGCTTGAATGCTGAGATCTAACGTAGTAACGAGAATTTATAGGCCATTTTTTGGAACCAATATGCCCTTTATGCCCTTGTGGAAATGGGGAATGACACGTGATTCTCGATTAAACTGTTCTCTGTTAGTGATATTTGTACTTTTAAGTACTAAATAAATTGAGCAAACAACCAATGGAATTCCAATTCTCTAATGGCTTTCTCAACTTGTTACAAAAGCTTTGATGAAAGAAATAAAGGACTTGAAGTTCTGTAAAAAAAAAAAAAAAAAAAAAAGGACTTGAAGTTGATAGGACAATAGATTACTAGTTGTCAAAATGTCATTCATCAATTGTATCGAAATTAGGTTCGACGTAATAAATATGGCCAACACGTGTTTCTCGTTTGGTAACATGGTTCACTTTTTTTTTTCTTTTGAGATTTTAGAAGTCCTCTAAACTTTATGAGAGAGAAATGGAAGGAATTAAGAGCCGAACTTTGCCTAACTAATGTCTTTTTTTTTTTTTTTTTTAATTTTTTCGGCACAAGGCCTACAGGGAACTGATGTCTTTTTTGTTTGAGCTAAAATTTAAGGACTCAAATTGCAAATCTGTGCTCATTGTGTTATAAAATAATCGTTTTGAACACCCAATCAGGGATAGGCCCAATATTATGTGTTTGGTGAAGCAACATTGGCGTATATGTGTAGTTAAAATAAAGAAAAATTTTATTTTAAGGGTGAAAATTTAAATAACCATAATAATGTATTGAGAAATTTGAAGTTTTAGTATCAAATGTTTAGGGAATCGGTAGTTTTAGTCGCTAAAATTTGGGCCAAAACAAATCTAATACTGGATGTTTTAATTTTTCAGCACGTTTAGTTCTATTGATCAGTTTTGTCCAAAACTTACTGCAATCTAATCATGTGATATTCACATACCTGTTACTAAATTCTCAAAAAAATAGATAAAAGAAAAAAAATGATTGCCATAATTTGTAATTAAAGGCACACACGAATGCACTGTCTAGGCGGATCTTTTAGTTTATCTACATATGTGCAAACTCAAATTAGTGCCTTTAATTACAAATTATCGTAATTAAGATTTTCTATTTTTTGGTTTTTTTATTATAAATTTGGTCACTAGCGTGTGAGTATTACGTGACTAAATTCTAGTAAGATTTTGATAAAACTGGCAGGACTAAATATGCTAAGATTTTGAAACATTTGGCACTAGTTTTGCTTTCGTTCAAACTTTGTAGATTGAAACTGTTGATGCTCCAAATATTTGGCACCAGTATTGTAATTTTCCCCAATGTATTATAAAAAAAATAATTTTCAACTAATATTTGGTATATAATGATAAAACTATATTACACAATTAAAATATATAATCAAGCTCGTATTCAAACTCCAAAATTACTCACACGCATGTATATATGTATATGTGTGCATGCAAGTTATTTCTTTTGAGAAGTAATAATAAACTACTAATTTTCTACTACTTCTTCCAACAAGAAAAAGTTGAATAGTAACAGTAGTAATTAAAGAATGAAAATTTACCGCTATTTTTTTGCTTTCATGACTAAAAAAATATATCTTTTGACTTATCTGTATTTTTTTTATTTTGTCTTATATTAGACTTATCTTGTATTATTAAATACTTTGGTTATTACAGGACTTGTATAAAGTATGGGGAGTAATAGGATATTTAAGAAAAGTTTGGGAAGTAAAAAGGTTTTAAACTGAAAATTACCACTAAAATTTAAAAAATAAAATATATTTTCTAAACTTTTTGGGGTTTAGATTGCTCCTTTCCACACCCATTGGTTATGTCTATGCCCACAATTATAAAGCCAATCAACACATCGTTACATCAAATTACTAAGCTGATAAACATGTGGCTTTCAGCTCAAGGTTTGGCTAAAACTTATTCATAAATCGAGGAGAATTATACTACTCCTTATTGTTTGGACACAATTCATGCGAAAAATCAATCCGAACTGGAATATTTGAGCATTGCAATCTTATTTCAGACAATTTTGTTGCTCTGGAACTAACTTCTTTTGTCCTATTTCTCTTGATCAATGTGAAACCAAAACACAGAATTAGTCTAGACTCTTCAAAAAAAAAAAATTCTATTTTAAGATTTATTTTTATGTTTCACATCATAAATTTTTGCGTTGGACAAAAATTGGGCAAAAAAAAAAATGGACGGAATTACGTCCAATTCAAGGCTTAAAGAATGCTTCAATTCAAAGCTCTCCAATAAAAACAAAAGGGGATAAAAAAAAGAATGACCAATTGCGTCGTTGTGGATTCTTGAAAACGCGAAGGCACTTATCCTTTTTCTAGTTGTCCATCTAACCATTGAAGTCGATAGAACATTAAATTATTAGTTCAAGAAAAGTCATTCATCATTGCAGTTATGTCGAAATTAGGTTTGACGTAATATATATATATGGCCAACATGTGTTTTTCGTTTGGTTACATGGTACACCTTTTTTTCCCCGTTTATGAGATCCAAGAAATTCTCTAAACTTTATTAGAGAAAAGAGAGAAATGTGTGGAATTAAGAGCCAAGCATTGCCTAATTAATTTTTTTTTGTCGAGCTAAAGCATTAGAACTCAAATTACAAATCTTTGCTCATTATGCTGAAAAATAATAGTTTTGAACACCCAGTCGGGGATAGAGGCTATATTTTGAGTTTGGGGAAGCAATATTGGCAAATATGTGTAGTTAAAACAGCATAAAATCTTATTTTAAGAGTGAAAGTTATATATATAACATTATTCAATTAATATTTGGTATATAATGAAAAACCTATTGTATACAATTAAAATATATAATCAAGTTCATATTCAAATCTCAAAATTTTATATATATATATATATATGTATGTATATATATATATATATTTGTGTGCGTGTGTGCAAGTAATATATTTGACGAAGTAATAATAAACTACCAATTATACACTCCTTCCATCAAGAAAAAGTTTGATCTTAAGAATTGTAACCAAGAGAATGAACATTTATCCTTACATTTTCCTTTTTTGTTTTCTATGATTAAAACAAAATATCTCTTTGACTTGTCTAAAGCTTTTTTTTTATTTTATCTTGTATTGGACTTTTTTTATGTTATTGAATACCTTGGTTATTAGAAGACCTTAATGAAGTAAGAAGAGTAATAGAAAATTTAATAAAAGTTTGCAAATAATAAGGTATTAGACTGCAAATTACTACTACAGTTTAATAAACAAAATAGATTTTTTTATTTTTGGGGGTTCGATTGCCCTTTTCCCCACCCTGTTAGTTACGTCTATACACCTAATTATAAACCCAATTAACACATCGTTACATGAAATTACTGAACAGTAGAGATCATAATAAACATGTGGCCAAGGCTTGGTTGAAGATGGTTTCATAGGCCCCCGAGGATAATGCTATTCCTCTCCGCTTGAAGGAGGGACATCTCGAAATATAAAGAATAGTTAAACTGAATTCATGTAAAAAAGCAGTCCTACTAGAATATTTGAGCATCACAATCTTATTTTATATAATTTTACTGCTCTAGATCTAAATTTTTTTGACCTATGTTTCTTGATCAATATGAAAGAACACCATAGAACTGGTCTGTACTCTAGACTCTTCAAGTAAAAATTCTATTTTAAGAAAGAACACCATAGAACTAGTCTATACTCTCGACTCTTCAAGTAAAAATTCTATTTTAAGATTTATTTTTATGGGTTCACATCGTAAAATCTTATGTTATTAACAATTGTTAAAAAAGCGGACAGAAAATTTGAAGTGCATTTTTACAATATCAATATAAAATTACTTAGAACTTGTCTAGGACGGTAAATGAGTTTATGAGTCTAAATAAGTTGAATACCATAATTTTCAAACTTGAATTCATTTCTTAGCAAATTTGAAAGTATGTTCCACAGTTTGGTGTTTATCAAGTTGAATTTGAGCAGATTTCATATAAATCAGTTGATTTGTATGTAAATTTCAAATTTATTACTAATTGAATCGACTGAACTTAATAAATTCACAAATATTAATTTATCAGATTCAAACTTGACTTGGTTGCTGAAGTATTATTTTGGAACAGCGGATTGACCTTCTTGGTTCATCTTTCATTCTTAAACTTGTCTCTTCATACGTACCCACACCTCATAAACACAACTGTTGGATTGACATTCGTTCCTTATTTTTCCTCTAAATATTTGAATGGTGTAAAGAAGACGCCGCTGAATAAACAAATTGTTGAATGGTTGTTGATATTTATTACATTCTGTTGAGTAGCCGCCAAAAGAAGAATGTGGAAAAATCAATGACGTTACAATGTTACATATATGCCGAGGTCTCGGTGGATCCTTTGAATGATCTAGGATAGTAAGATCTCAGTAATTGACGACCGAACGTCACATCAGGCAGCCTTGGAGCGTTCCACAAGTTACAAATCAAAGTTTACTTGATAAGTTTCATGAAAATGACAATGTATTTGTTGTAGCCAAAGTGAGATTAATGGCAGTAGACGTTTGGTGGAAGTAGTTGTGCTGTTTGATTGCATGTAGGATGTCGGCGAGACTCGATTTTGATATTTTTTTTTTTAAATTTGTATGCCTTTCAACTCATAATTCTTTTGTCAGCGGAACACGCCTTATGTTGAGACTTTTAACCTTGGCAATTAGAATAAATAGAAGAAAAAATATTAGGAAGAGTTAGATAGGTACACTAAGAGTCATACACAATTTGTTTGGGAATCACATCTCAGTTTAAATTTAAGAATCTCACTCCAATTGCATTAGGCAAAAGATATATTATAATGAAATTTGATGATCAAAAAATTAATTCTTTTGTCCAGAGCTCTTAAAGTTTGGACTAGCAAAATTCAAGTTCAATCGAAATGCACAGATGATATTCAGTTTTGGACTTCTCTCATTATGATCTAGAGCTAAATGCTTTTTTTTTTTTTTTTTTTTGGGGGCAAAAAATGGTTTATTGTATAGATAGAATAGTGAGTTTTTACAAATGGAGACAGTTTAAACATCCTTCAATGTAAAGAAATGAAGGCTATGTTTAAGCTAGACTTGAGGAAATCAAATATACAACATGAAACAAGATTTCAGAGTTTCGAACATATGCACTAATCTAGTACAACTTAGAGCTGATAACCTTTGCAGCAGACAGAGATTTCTGGTTATCAAAAATTTTGAGAGGCAAACCCCATTCAATAGCTAGTTTCCAATTTTCAAGGTTGAGAGGTACTCTCCTCCATGAAGCTACTACCTCCCCAATTGTTACTCGTATCTCTTCAACTAACTTGGCTGGATTTATATATTCCTTCTTTTGTAAGCATTTGTTTCGAGCTCTCCAAATATGATAAACTGCTACTGCCAGCATTAGCCTGTTAACTTTATCAGCAAATGAGTTTGTCTTCCAGTGGGAATTCATCCAGCTGATCTCTTCTCTCCAAGTGCATTGTCTTTGAATTATGAAACTGACAGACTAGACCTTATGCCAAACTGCTGCTGTAAGTGGACATTGAACGAATAGATGGTCAATATTTTCCTCCTCATGTCTGCATAGTTCACAGTTTGAATTGTCCAAGTTAGCTCCCCAAGTTTTCATTCTGTCTTTTGTTGTTAATCTTCTCTTACATGCAAGCCAGAGAATGAAAAAGAATCTTGGAACAAAGCTTTGCCCCCAAACCAACTTAAACCATTCCACTGCCTGGTGCCTTGGTTTTATGACTTTCATTGCTGATTGAACTGTGAAAACACCAGCCTTGTTGCCCAGCCAAGTTACTGAATCCCTCCATTTGGTGGGATGTCTGGAGTATTTTGCTTTAAGAGTTGAATTTCCCATGACGTTTTCCTTCCTTGGGACCACTTCCACTGGCCTTCTTCCACACACATTGCAACTGCGGACTGTTTGTTTAAGTTCAGGCAGGTAAGCACATTCTGTCAGAAATGCTGGTAGAGTGGCCCTACTGGATTCCAGTAATCAAACCAGAAATTGGTGTCTTTTGCGTTGCCAAGGTTATGCTTGATTAATGGTTGAACTAGAGCTCTTCCTTTTAGAATCTTTCTCTATCATGAGCAGTCTCCTGGAATTTTGTACCCCCATATGGACGAGCCTTTTAAGTTCATAATGTGTATCCATTTAACCCAAAGTGACTCTTTTTTAACACAAATATTCCACAGCAGCTTCAAAATTAAACATTTATTCCAGTCTTCTAAGTCAAAGAGATTTAAACCCCCCTCCTTTTATGTTTTGCACATGTCATTCCAACTCACCTTGGCTCCATAATGCTGCTTATTTTCTCCAGCCTAGATAAAACTGGCCATCATGCTGGTAATTTCCCTCAGAATAGCTTTTGGTAAGATAAATGCACTAGACGAGAAACTAGACGAGAAAGACTGGATCCCGTACAAGACTGATTTTACCAGCTGAACTCTACCTGCATAAGATAGTCTCTTTGCTGCCTAACTTTGAATTTTTAGCTGTATCTTTACCAAAATTGGTTGGCAATCTCTGTAGGATAATCTAGCAGTGATTAGAGGAAGGCCTGAATATCTCATTGGAAGCTCTCCTGTGGCTATTTGGATGATGCAATGGGTGTAGAAAATCATATTCATAGGTTGTTTTCCGACAACTCAGAATTAAATTAGCCGACAAAGGCATGCATTCTTTTTGCATTGAGAGACACGATGAAAGACATACAGACAAGTGAATATGAAGGTGACCTCAACAGTTATATATGCCACTCTTCATTGTTCACGCTCCTTACTGAAGAGTTCTATCGAGGGTTCCCTCCCAATCCTCTATTAGGCCTATCACTAACCAACATGAAACTTTGTATGCTTTATGGGACCCGACCTTTAATTATGGGCGGTTAGCTAGCCAGTGGTTAAATCAACTTGCTTGGATAATTGTCGGCAACAATTTTATAGCAATTGAAAAATTAAAAATTATACAAGTAATAACCCTATTGTTTTTCATCCGTGATTAAACTAAAATCTCTTTGCCCCTCCTCTCTTTTCTTCTTTATTACTTCCTTTCTTTGCTCTAAGAAAGCCAAAAAAAAAAAAAAAAAGGAAGAAAATTGGAGAAAGCGTATGAATCCTAAATCTTGAGGAACTACAATATCGGCGTAGTTATAAAGTTTGATCAATTGAATGGCTGCCCAAGTCACTACATCGTTGCAGGAAATTATTGCTGTATAGCCAGCAGTAAAACTATTTTATGGCAAAAGTAAAACTTTCATAGACCTTTAACAAGTTTGCCATTTTAATTGGTGTTACAACTTTGTCGCTATAACTGGTTTCTTTTCTAATTAAGAGAGTAATGATTTTATACTTATGACATGTATTTTTAACTTTGTAAACAAATAACAAATTCATTGAAATTCTAGATTATATAAAAATTAATAGTTTTAAGCTCAAACACATTTAGTGTGCGAACATCACTATTAAGAGTAACCCATTAACTAGATCCACAGTGATAAAAATTAAAAAGAAGACAATAAGGGCATCGATAGATGTTAATTTTGATCCAGCCATATAGTTCCACACAAATAACTAAATTAGAAAAGTTTTATAGTCCCAATAGATATGGTATTGCATTGAAATTTTTTTTTTTAATTGAGCGTGTTTTTGACCCATCGTTTAGTTAATTCTTTTTATTCAAGATTTCTTATTTAAGTCTATGAAATATCTATTTTTGTTATTTCATGAACATTGAAATAATTGCAATTTATCCATCAGCACGTTGAATGCTAAAAAACAAGAGATTCGACCTGCAATCGCAAAGGGAAATATATAGGAAAACTCTTATAAGGATTCAATCTATAGCTCCACCTGTGAACCTTGTAGTAAAACATAAAATCACATAAGTATCCTTACATTAACATAGATCATTATACTTATTTGGCACTCTTTTTTACTATAGAGTCCACAAGTAAAACTGTAAACCAAGCCACCGAAGAATTTCCTGATATAGAAGTGTAATGGCCAAGCACACACAATGCCTTTATTTTATTTAATGGTGCAATTTGTTGGTTTGACGTAATAAGTATGGCCAGCGTGTTTTCCGTTTGCTTACACCGGACACTCTTTTTTTTTTTTTGAGATTTAAGAAATTCTCTAAACTTTATAAGAGAAAGAATAAATGGGTGGAATTAAGAGCCGAACTTTGCCAAATTAGTTTCTTTTTGGTCAAATTACCAATCTCTGCTCGTTATGCTGAAAAGTAACGGCCAATCAGGGACCCAATATTTTGAGTTAGGGGAAACGCAAAATTTTAATTTAAGGATGAAAACTTGAACAACTATAATTATTATTATATATAAAGCATTATTCAATTAATATTTGGTATATAATGATAAGTATAATCTCTTATTACTGCTCTCCCCCAAAACCGCATCCCAAGTCAGGCTTCTTACTCTAAGAAAAAAAAATGCACATTAGTGTGCTAAGAAGCTCAATAACCATTCTAGTGGAACAAGCACATTTAAAAATAAAAATTTCAAAAGCATTCCACATTTCTCAAAACAATCAATAAACCAATAGACAATAAAAATGCATATTTATAACTTGATTTTTATTGTCCATTGCACAATTCACATTTCCCATTTCACACTCCAATATCAATAACTAACTCGAGTTTTAGCAATAAGTGATGTAACCCCTGAGGCCAGGACCAGTAAGCAACCAACAAAGAATGCAAAATATTTTCACATTAAACACATTTCCAAACTCCATAACTGTAAACAATAACATTCATGCTTGTTCTAATTTTCTTAAAAAATAATTTCATCAAAACAATCTCATTCCATAATAAAATCATACATTTCAATAAATCAAATTGAAGTCAAAATATTTAGGAAAATAATTAGAACAGTTCAACTACTTACCTTAGCATTTTCAAATACTCCTCTTAACTTACTTGAATCAAAATCACACAAAATTCCCTAAAATACAATTATGCACCAAGTTAGTGAAGAACTATCAAAATCAAACGATGCATGCACCACCTACCCACTATCCAGTACTCACAACTTTGGGGAAACCCTCCAATAGATTTAAAACAATTAAAAACCTTCTTTGTGTATTTCAATAGAATTTTTCATAAGCAAATAATACTTGAAAATGAAGAACTCTCAGATGCCGTCATCATTTAAGTACACCTCCCACATAAAACTATTCCTTACAAAATAGGGTTCTTTGTATATTGAAAATAGAGATGAGTAAATTTTAATTATGTGATTATACTAAAAAAAGAGAAAAAATTAGGGTTCTTTGTATACTGAAAATGAGAATAATTTAATTCAAAATTTGAATCTGATGACAATAAGAAATGTGACAAAATTTTGAAGCATTTTAGTATATGAATTTCCAACATTAATAAAGTAATTGATAGGTAAGCACTAAACTATATTAAAGAACGGATACTAATTGAAAAATCATAGGGAAGTATTTACAATATCACAATAATATTATTGCATAATTTAAAAATGTTTAAAATGAAAGAGGAGGAGAACGTATCCAAATCAATACACCACCTCCTGTTGGTTTTGTACTAATGTCAATTAATTCTAAGATTATAATTTATATTTATTGCCAAGTAATTAGGAACCTAAAGGGTCATACACAATAGAACTAATTATTGGGTTAAATTGATTTAAATAATTCTATGATAATTGTGGGATTAATTTGTGAGATAATTAATCTTAAGGACTTATTGATAAATAGAAGAATTATAGTAGTAGTAGAATTGCCCTTTTGAAGGAAATTAAAACCTACTAAATATCTTATTTGGTAAGATATCTTAATAGATAAGGGTTACTTATTACTGAATTCTTGTTGAACAAGATAACTTAATTATTACTCTATAAATAAGTCCTAAACACCAAAACTTGATACGATGTAAGATATTACATAACATACGTGAGAAAATTAGAGAGAGGAAAAACAGTTTTTCTTTATTCAACTTTCTTTGTGTTGGGACATGTCAAGTGGATCTGACATATTAACTTGGTGTTGATCAATCCTGAAGAGGATCCTAAGAAGGTGTTCGTGTGGATACCTTAGAGGCCGGACACTTGTGCGGTTTGTGATTGTCATCGCTATTTTAGATCAGATTAATTTTTATTTACGTCACCAAAAAGTACGTTTTCGATTTTGTATAGATAATGAATGATCCTACTTAGAAATCAATTTTAAATTCCATTGCGTCAATTGTTTATTGACATATTGATTTCCTAACAGTGATATCAGAGCATCGTGTTTGATTATCTGTATATTATATGTTGTGATGAATAAATTTGTATATATGTATATATAATTTATTTGAATTATTTGAGAAGTTATATTTTGAAAAATTGTTTCGAAATATTTATATGAAAATTTGGCTGAGAATTTTGTTTATTTGAAAATTTAACCTAGACCAATTTTTCTGGAAATTTTCGTTCTTGGGAATTGCAATAAAATATGTTTCTGGAATTTTTTTTATTAAAAAAAACAAAAGGAAAATTTGGGCCTCAACTGCCGAAACAGTTCCCGCGAAGCAAACGGAAAAGCCAGACGACGGATGGTTGCGACCGGAGCAATCTGGTCGCCTAGTCTAGCGATGCTGCACGCGACCAGAACGGTTCTGGTTGCCGACCAGAATTGTTTAGTTCGTGGCAGGTAGATTTCGACTGCACAGCCGCCGGAAAGGAAGAAAGATCTCTGGCGGGATGGAGATCGGGTCGCCGAAAGAGATCAAAGGCCAGATTGAGTGCTGGCCGGAGGGCGGCTGCTGGCCAAATGAGATCTGGTTGCAGTCAAGGCCGACGAGAAACCCACGCCTCCGGCCACGTGAAATAGAGACTCGCCGGAACTTCGTCCGGTCGAATATCGGCCAGATTTGGACATATAAGCCAGATATATGCCAGATCTAAACTTCGCCGGATGAGATTTGGGCCATGCCGTTGCCTGAGAAGAGAAAAGATGACTGAGATGGCGTTGTTTTTGGTTGGGAAACCTTAGCCAAAACGACATCGTTGACCATGCCCAAAAAAAAAAAAAAATCTGGGTCAAAATGCAATTCTGACCGGGCCAGAAAGGAGAAATTTGTTCCCTTTTGCAATTTGGCCCCAGTTTTCCTTCTTCCTTTGTTCAATAGCCCAATAATTTTGGTTTAATTATTTTTTGGTTCAAAAACTTCTCAAACAATTCAATTAAATCAATTCTATGATTAGAATTAATATACATATAGATTCATGACGGAAATTTTATATATTCTTTTAATGTGATTATTTGAATAATATATGTAAATTTTATATTTAACAAAATAATGTGATTTATTTTATTGCATATTGTATGCTTCATTCGCTCAAATATTTATTTTCATATATGATATATGTGCAAGATGAGACCATAACTTATCTCTCAATAAAAAAAAAATAGATCACTTTTATTATTATAGTATAAATAATTCTTGTTAGGATAACTTGTTGAGCTAACTTAAGGTTATTCTATCAGAAATATTTGTTAATATAAGATATGATCTCTGAATAATAGTTTTGATTTAAATAAAATATATATCATAACTATTATTATAATTTCAACAATTCTTGTTAGAATAACTTGTTGAGCTAACTCAAGGTTATTCTACCTAGAATATGCTTACGATTAGATATGATCTCTAAATAATAGTTTTGATTTAATTAAAATATTAAATCATGAAAAGTTGCCTTCCATTATTATAGTTTAAATAGTTTTTGTTCGGATAACTTGTTAAGCTAACTCAAGGTTGTTTTACATTGAATATATTTATACTATGATATGTGATCTCTAAATAATAGGTCTGATTTAACAAAAGCTCATGGCTTGTTGAGCTAACTCAAGATCATGTGTCTTTGAGGCAAGAAGTTTGGAGACATATGTGATATGTGTATTAAAAGTTGATACCTAACTATCTAAGAGTTACAAAAGTTGTAATGTACCTGTCGAAATTATTTTTGATTTGTTGAGCTAACTCAAGATTGAAAATAATTAAAATGGGATCCTACCCCATTAAGAATTTTATGAAAATTCTTGAATTAATTTTGAGGGGTATTAATTTGAATCAAATAGTGGGAGCAAAATCAAAATTTTTATGTCCATATATATTTTTATTTGGTTTTGTTTATTGCATAAATATGAAGTCATATTCTATCTTTATTTTCTAATTGTAGAATGTATAAGTACGTGAATATATTACCCACCTTATAGGACTCCATTTTAATATAAATTCTTGGACTAATATAAAACTTGAGAATGGTTCTCAAGCACACGAATATAGCTTGTGTTTTTTATACCCCGATTCCATTTGTCCTAAGTGACAATGATAGCTAGGAAATAAAAAATGCATAATAGATGCATAAATATGATAATGATACTACTGCTTGTATCATAAAATCATGTATAATTCTTGAGCTATAAAAACAGCATAATATGATGAATGCTTGGTCCATGATTGCGCATTTCAAAAAGTTGTTTGATACACAATCTAGAACCAATAGATATGAGATATCTAAAGAGTAATTTGTATAGGAATCAAAGGACACTTTATTACTTCTCAAGGGGAAACCCAAGGCTAGTCTTAAGAAGGCCTAAATAGCCATGACAAAGTATAAAGGTGTGATCAAAGTGAGCAAGTCTATAGGCTGTGTTTCCAATCTAGAAACAATTAGTATTGGAAAGCAAATTGTATGGCTCATTTAAGACTTAGAAGTCGATAAGGTTTGGTTAAACTTTGACTCTAGAATGTTTATAATTAAAATAAAGTAATCTACTAATCAAGATTCTTGGATATTAGATACTAGATTTGGATCTTATATTTACACAAATATGCAAGATCTTGAGAACAACAGATTTTGGCAAAGGAAAAGTCAAACTACGTGTACAAAATGGAGCAAAAGTTGTTACATTAACCGTAAGAACTTATACACTCTCTTTGCCAACTGGACTTATTCTAGAAGTAAAGGATTGCTAGTATATTCTAGTGCTTACAAAGAACAGAGTATTTATATTTGCATAAGATGTGGATAGATTTACCATTACTTAAAAGAATAAATGTTTTTCTTTTTGCGTGATGGCGTTCTAAGTATTACTAGTTTATTAAACAATCGCTTAAATATTCTAAGTTTTGATAAGTCCATTTTCAACGTAGACATTAAGAGACAAAACTTGATATTTTGAAGCAATTTTATCTTTGCATTTTAGACTTGGTCATGTAAATTAGAAACATATATCCAAGTTGCATAAAGATGCATACTTGGACTCATTCGATTATGAATTTTATGAGACATGCGAATCTTATTTAGTTATTTAAATGACTAAGACATCTTTTATTGAAAAGGTGAATATTCTAGTAATCTTTTTGGGTTTATACATATTGATGTTTGTAACCCAATATCGATCCATGCTAAAGGTAATTTCTTATACTTCATCACTTTCTCGAATAACCATTTTAGATATTGTTATGTGTTTCTTACGAGATATAAATTCGAGACTTTTGAAAAGTTTAAGGCCTTTAGGCTTAAAGTAGAGAAACAACCTGACAAAAGTATTAAAATACTGAAATGTGATTGAGGTGGAGAATACTTGAGTCACGAGTTTCAAAATGTCTAAAGAGAAGAATTGTACCCTATTGAATATGGAACATTTTGTGACGAGCCAAAACACTTCCAATCTAGTTTTGGTAATTTGCCTTAGAAACCGTCTCCTATACACTTAATTGAGTTCCAACTAAAATTGATTGATATCACTCCATATAAAATATGGTATGATAAGAAATTAATTCTTGGTCACATGAAATTTGGAGATGTTTTGCTTATGTGAAGCATTACATCAGACAAGTTTGAGACTGAGTCTTATAAATGTTTGTTTGTGAGGTATTCTAAAAAAAGTTTAGGATGCTACTTCTACAATTGCCTTGAGCAAAATTGTTTGTTTTAAGACATGCTATCCTTTTAAAAAAAGTGTTTATTCTTGAAAGAGGCAGTGGGAGTAAAGTAGAATTTAAAGGAATTCAAAAACCACAAATTAACAGAAATCAACAGTTGGAACTAGAGCTTATGTCATATTTTGGTGAGGCGCAACGAAAGCTCACAATACACAATATCTTCATAGATTTAGTAAAGTACATCATTCTCTTAAGAGATATAGAGTTCTCATAAATGAGAGTAATGATGTGCTAGTCATAATTGATGACGGTTCTACTTTCTACAAAGAGGCCATGTCTTGTGTAAACTCTTTAAAGTGGTGTAGAGCTATAAAATCCAAAATAAATTCCATGTCCGACAGCAAGGTATGGACCTTAATTAGTTGAACCACCCAAAGGGGTAAAACTCATAGGGTGCAAGAGGATCTTTAAAAGAAAGATTGACATAGATAGTAATATGATTTTACAAATCAAGGAGTTAGAACATTCGTTCTAGTGAGATGGTCAAAGAGTTTGATTTTTCTAAAAAACGAAGATGAGCCTTCTGTACACAAGAAGGTGAGTGGGAGTACTGGTTTATCTTAACACTTTATGTGCATGACATATTATTGTTGAGAAACCATATATGTATGCTTTAAAACAGTAAAAGGTGTAACTGTCCAAGAATTTGTGCATGAAACATTGGAGAGAGACAACCTATTTTTGAAAATTAGATCTATAGAGATAGATCTAAGAGGTTGTTTAGTCTCTCAATTAACGTACATAGACAAGATGCTAAAGAAGTTTAGCATGGAGCAATCAAAGGAAGGGTTTATGTGGAACATGCTATTACCCTTTTAAGCTATGCTATGTACGAGATCGATGTCTCCTATGCTCAAAGTGTTATGAGCAAATATCAACCTAATTATAGTGAATGTCACTAGATATTTGTCAAGAATATCGTAAAGTACTTAAAAATAAACTACTGGATTATTCTTGATTTATGGAGTTCACACTTTAGAAGTGTATGGGTTTATAGATGTAAACATTTAATTATTTAAAAATGATAATAGATTATAATCTATACTTGTGTTCACGTTGAATGGTGGCGTTGCTAGTTAGAAGGGTTCTAAGTTAGACACTGCAACAGATTCTACAACAAAGGCCAAGCGCTTTGTAACTTTAGAAGTTAAGTTGGATTTAGAAGTTCATTATTGAACTTAAGGTCTCATCTATGATCTAAAGAAGTATTTTGGCTATACCATTTGTTTAAGGAAATAATTAAAAAAATGACATAAAATAGATGAGATTCCCATTGAGAATAATGTGACAAATTCATTGACTAAGCCATTATCCCAAAATAAACATGATGGTCATGTATATTCGTTCTATTTAGTGTACATGAATGATTGGTTTTAGTCAAAATAGGAGATGACTTATAATTTCATAAATTATTATGTTTGGTTGTTATTTATGCAATAATAATGATATGGCATTTTATCATTTTGAAATTTATTTATTTTCTTAATGATAAAGTCCTTAGAATAATATTTATTATTCTTAAAGCATCCCTAATCATAGTATTAACAATATCAAGGACATTGTTAATACGGATAAATTAGCATATATGATGATATATGGGTGGATTCTTAGAGAACAAATTCACTGGATTGATCCAACAAATTCACTAGATTGATCCGCTTAGAGATTTCTCTAGGTTAACTATTTGAGTGCCAATGGTATAATCTCTACGTAACAGTAATGTAAGTGATCATTTGACTTGAGATCATAAGAGTATATTTAGTGTGGATTGTTGTATTTTAACTCTATTAGTCCATAATTCGTAATTGGTTATGTGTACGATAGAAGTTGGGTATAATAAGAAATACGAATTGATAGTTTATGATCGATATAGGTTTCACCACTCCTAATAGTAGAAAAGTATATCCCTGTTGTGGCCACACTTGTTGAAATATCAACTCAAAAATGTTTGCAAACGAGTCAATAATTTAGAAAAGTTGTAAATTTATTGAAAAGGGAGTTGAATTTTGGGAACAAGAAATAGTAGTAATTAGTATATTAAGAGTTGACACCTATACTTTACTCTTATACTAATTTGGGATATAATATGGTGAAAGGATAATAACTACACGGAATCTGGTTCATGGATAGGTGAAGTCAATCACTTGACTTTCCTAACACTTGGGTGGTCATGATGCCTGGCTAGAGGCCAATCTTGATCTATAAATATTAATTAATTAATTTTGATTAATGATAAATTAAAATTGTTTAATTTATCCAATCTTAGAATCCTTGTGACTAAATTGACTTTAGTCCAAGTGGGAGTTTGTTGGTTTTGTACTAAAGCCAATGAATTCTAAAATTAAAATTTATATTTATTGCCAAGTGATTAGGAACCTAAAGGGTCACACGATAGAACTAATTCTTGGGTTAAATTGATTTAAATAATTATATGATAATTATGGAATTAATTTGTGAGATAATTAATCTTAAAGACTTACTGATAAATAGAGGAATTATAGTAGTGGTAGAATCTCCTTTTTGAAGGAAATTAAAACCTACTAAATATCTTATTTGGTAAGATATCTTAATAGATAAGGGTTACTTATTACCGAATTCTTGTTGGACAAGATAACTTAATTATTGCTCTATAAATAAGTCCCAAACACCAAGACTTGATACGATGTAAGATATTACGTAACATACGTGAGAAAATTAGAGAGAGGAAAAACAGTTTTTCTTTATTCAATTTTCTTTGTGTTGCGACGTGTCAAGTGGATCTGGCATATTAACTTGGTGTTGATCAATCCTGAAGAGGATCCTAAAAAGGTGTTCGTGTGGATATCTTAAAGGTCGGACACTTGTGCAGCTTGTAATTGTCATCGCTATCTTAGGTCAAATTAATTTTTATTTACATCGCCAAAAAGGTACATTTTCAATTCTGTATAGATAATCAATAATCTTCCTTAGAAATCAATTTTAAATTCTGCTGCATCAATTGTTTATTGGCATATTGATTTCCTAACACCTCCCATACACACACACACATGTATGTATATGTAGGGGAAGAGAGTGACGCGCACACACACAGAATATATTTAGATTTGATAATTATATGAATATAACTAATAATTGTATAAGTTCTAAAAATATTGGGGCTGGGTACTTTAACTTCTCCCTAAAATAATCTTATCTTGAGATCATTTAGAAAAATATATTTTTGCTTTTAATCAGTCAAATATTATATTATACTTTCTAGATGAGAAGTAAAAGGCTTACTGCAAACGGTATCAACTAATGACTAGTGAGAGCTACTTAAGGGGTTGCTTATTTTCTCACAGACACAGACGCGCACATTAATTTAAACAATTTTAATACACTCATCATCTTTTTTTTTTTTGGTGTAAAACTTCCAAATATCAAATTTATGAATTGTAACTCTAATGTACTATAGTTAGATTTAACGTTCTGGTTAATGGGAATTATTTATCATTTCAATTCCATCCTTGGGTCAAGTTTATTATTTGCCAAACCGATCCATTTATTTGGTTTGTCGATCTTGAAGTAGCAAATGTTTGTTGTAGGTAACTAGTTGGTTTTTAGCTTAAAAATAATATTGAGTTCTATTTTAATTTTTGGATGACTCTTTTCACGTCAAATTCACTAATTTTTCCTATTTCGTAACCAGTGGGATTAATTTTTCTTTTAAATCAAGTTAACTTGTTGGTCTCCACCTCTTTTGTTGCCCACAGATTAGGCCACTTGGACCATTTTTAAGTTCAGGCAACAAATCAGTACGTAATACTGCTAGTACTACATATCCATCCAAAATCAAATGCCGAGTTTAAGAGCGTAAACTGATTTCCGACTCCACCTAGAACCTTGAAAGAAGAAAAATATATACCCCATTAAAAACTCAAACGCACACTGCTTTATTTATTTAACGTTGTAATTTGTTGGCACCTTGGACATTCAGTGCATGCACATATAATAGAGATTGATGTCAGCATTCAGAACAACGACCATCCACACTTATTAAGCATAACACACGCAAGATAATTAATACTAGTACATTATTGTCTTCGGTCCTAAGTCATGGTACCGAAATTAATTAGTTCAACCTCACGAAGCTTTTCAGTATTAAGGGTGGGAATAGGGCTCTTCGCTATTGGGGATGGGAATAGGCCCCTTCTGTATTGGGGTGGGAATAGGGCTCTCCATGACAAGGGCCTCGCAGAGAGATTGTTGCCCTTGCCCATTCTTAACTGAAACAGTAAGCCTGTGGTACACTGCAACTCCGGGGATTGTTCGGCGCTCTGCACCAGAATGGCCAGCATAAACTAAAGGTGGGTCATGTGTCTTGTTATATTCATCCACTGCTAATTCTCCCAACACCAGAAGGTCCTTCTCGTTCTCCGGTGTCCATTATTCCTGTGCTCCAGAAGAGGATTTTTTTTTTTTTTTTTTGCGGCGGGGAGGCAGCAGAAACTCAATCAAACCAAACAAATTTATCGAGAACTTATATGCCGCGGTAACATTTTAATTAAGTTTCTAAATTATAAAAATGTCCTATGTATTAACGTTTTCAAATTTTGTTAGATGGATCGGTTTAGTTCTTTGGCTGCAAGCAAATCCTACCATTAAAAAATTAACGTTCAGCTTTTAACCTCAAAAATTTTATTTTGCAGTACAAAATTATGTGATCTCTGATAATTGTTCGAAAATTTTGAATTTTTGTAAAAGGAACTTTAAGAATCAAATCATTTCACTCATAAAAAGTTATACTAGAAAACTGACGCGTACAAGCGAAAAGTTAAGAAATAGCTGAAAGGATTTTAGAGTCAGTTAGTTTGGGAGGAGGGAAAGTGAAAGAAAGAAAGGATTTAGAGAAAGGAAAGTATTTTTTTTTTTTGGGAGTTTAAGTTGGGAAGAAAGGAAGAGAAATGGAAGGAAAGTTGCTTTAAGTAATTTTTCCACAAGTTTTCCTTCCAAAATTGGCCGGAAAAGGAAGGAAAGTGAACGAAGATTGGATAAATTTTTCAAAATGACAATATGTCCTTAAAGATGTGATACAAAAAATTTTATTACTCAATAAATCCCTTTTATTTCTTAAACTCCCAAACAACTCAAAAAAAAACTTATATCATTTCCTTTCATTTCTTTTCTTTTCTAACTTATCTTTTCTCTTCTTTTCTTTTCTATCCTCAACTCCCAAACTAGCCATTAGCAATATTGAAAAATCCTGTCAACCACACAAAAACTAGGGAAAGAAAAAATGGTTTACGAGAATTACCGGCGACAGTGCTATCGATTGATCCGCGGCTGATGCTGCATTCAAATGAACGTGTCTTAATCCCTAGAAAATAGGATACTATGTATCTTTTTCACGATAAACATATAAACACGTGTAGAGTCTTGAATTTCCAACCTCCACGTGTTTGTCCTATGAGTAAGCGTGAGCTGCAAGAAAAGTTACATGCAAGGGGATTTAATCTCCAAGAACACTCCGATGCTTAAGTTTGTAATTGGTTCTCAGTAAAGAAGATAGAGAAGAAGAAAGTGTTTTCATTTCATCAAACATGATACATTTTACGGTAAAGCAAACGATCAACGTATTTTCATTTCATCAACTATGATACATTTTAAGGTTCTCGGCATGCCATGTCTGAGATACAAGAAAGCCATCTCAGTATGCTAGTTTATAATAGCCATTTTTGCCGGCCTCAACTACTCGATAAGATCCATCCCATTTTGGGCCTAATTTTCCTTGAGGCTCAACTCGGCTTACTAAGTTTTTTCTAAGGACCGGGTCACCTGGTTTGAAATACAAATCTTTGACTCTAGTATTATAATACTGAGCTATTGTATTTTTATAATGAGCCAATTTCAGCGTAGCTGATATTCTCTATTCTTCCAACAACTTCAAGTCTAATTGCCGAGCCTGTTCATTGTCTTTGGCAACGTAGACTTCTATTCGGGGACTTGATACCAAGTGCTCAGTAGCTATAACTGCTTCAGCTCCATAAGTTAGAGAAAAAGGAGTTTCATCAGTGAAAGTCCGAGAAGTTGTTCAGTAGACTCACAATACATTGGGCAAATGATCTACCCAGCTGGATTTAACTTACTATAGCCGAGTCTTCAATCCTCGGAGAAGAGTGCAATTAAAATTTTCTGCCTGTCCGTTGGCTTGAGGATGACCAACCGAAGTGAAATGCTACAGAATGTTTAAATCTCTACACCAACTTTTAAAGGAATTTTTGGCAAGCTGTCGGCCATTGTCAGAGATGATAACTCTGGGCAACCCGAACCTACACACTATATTTTTCCAAAAGAATTTTTGGACTGCATTCCCGGAAATGGTGGTGAGTGGTTCAGCTTTAACCCATTTAGTGAAATAATCAACAGCCACGATAACAAACTGATAATTCCCAGAAGTGCGAGGAAAAGGTCCCAAGATGTCTGTTCCCCATTGTTCAAAAGGCCAGGGCGAGGAGATTGGTACCATTTGGTGAGCAGCTTATGAATCTCAGCGGCATTGAATTGACAAGAAGGACAAACTCGCACAATTGTTAGGTCCTAAGAACCAAACACTATCCATCTATGAAAAGGAGCTATTATCATCGACCACAGCAGTGGCAAAATGGAGACCCTATTTGTTAGGGGCACACTTTGTAATTAAGACAGATCATCAAAGTCTTAAATTCCTATTAGACCAAAAAATCACAACCCCCTACAACAGAAATAGCCTCCTTGGCTGTGCTAGGAAGAAAAAGATAGACAAGAATGGAGCTAAAGTAATCCAGGTACTAATTCAGTGGAAGAACCTAGCTCCAGAAGATGCAACATGGGAAGATTTGAAGGCCATTCAAGCTTATTTTCCTGAGTTCAATCCTAGAGACTAGGATTAATTCTGAGGATGGGGGAAGTACTGTAATGAACCAAAAGGAATGAGCAAAAGGAGGTAGCTGTAGCTACAAAGATATTTAGTCAGTTAATGGTAGTTAGGAGGGTTGAGTTGTCATCAGTTAGTTGAGTTAGGAGATAATCAATTGATGTACTCACTAGTGTAAAGATAGAAAAATTGGGATGTTGATTAACTTGAATGTAATCAGTTTCATCATTTTCACTCTCAATAATACTCTACTTCCTTTTCTCACTATTCTTTTCTCATTTCACCTTCCTCTCCTTCATTTCTATTTTTCCTATTTTCTTGATTGTCAAAGTCAATGGGTTCATTATCAATTCAGTTCATTACACACAATTTCATGCATTCTGATAGTGCGTTAATTATGCATATTATTTGTTGATATTTTATCTTAATTATAGCCAAATATTATGCTAAATGCTGGATTTTATTATTATTTGGTTTTTATGTTGCGTATAGGATTCAAATGAGGAAAGTGATCGTCTAAGGGAAATTTTCAGAAGATTTATTGTCGTAAGTGTGCCCACGCCCTATCCAGTTGGAAGTGCAGATTTTGTGAGATTTGGAGTATCGTTGATTGGAGTTTGATTGCGAATTGGAAACTAAATTAGTTTCTTAATTTTAAAAAACTCCTTTAGCAGGAAATTTCTTTCTATGCCTATTTGGTATCAATTGGAATTGGAACAAAATAAGGAAAGGAATATTTCCTTTCTATCAAAAGTGACGAGAGGATTGGAAAGACTGGGGGGACAGCCTACTTCCTTGGACTACAGGGAAGCAACCGATAGGCCATATTCAGTATTTTATCTCTAATTTAGTTGAGAGTTATTCTCTAGTTTTTAGTTTTAGTTTTGAGAGTTTTAGTTTTTATTTATTTCTTTCCTTTCTTTCAAGACTTGTAAGAAGCATTTCATGAATACTTTTGGCTGCGTTTTCTTCATGGATCGTTGCTAAACTCCTTTCTGGTTGCGGAATAATCAAAGCATGGTTTCATATTGATTGTGAGATCTTTCGATATTTTGTTTAAATTGCAATTCATGTGTTCATGGGCATTTAGTTATTTGCTGTTTCTCTATTGATTATGATCATTTTGATTTAATTGAATAAATATGGCTAGTTATTCAATTGTCTGAATGGCTTATTGCTAATTCGATACATCTGATCCGTATGTATTTGGATGTTTTGATATCAGTGGCGAATGACACAATTTCATTACCTCACAAGTAGTCTAATATGTGTCATGCAAATAACTAATCTACTTTAAATGAACCCGCATGTGTGTTTGTTAACTAGAATTGGGTCTTTCTAAGTTTTTAAGGCTGCAATTAGATTAAATCCTATGAGCATCTCTAGGATTATCTATTTAGCAAGCGAAGTAGTCTAAGAGCGTCTCTTGACTACTGGGTAATTATGGAAAGATTGGTGGTAAAGCAGTTGCTGTACTACTATAACCAAATTATTCATAAATACATGAGTTATCTTATCTGTCAATGATCAATTGGATGAACCGTTGCTGAGATTATTTCCGTAACCAGAGCCTTTTATTCATTTGTTTTAATACTTTAATTCCATTTTAATTATTTCATATTTGTCTTTATATTTAATTACGACTTGATAAAACTTCTCCCTCCAATTTTTACTGCATTTTTCTTGAAAGCAATAATTCTACCAGTTTTTCATGAGGAGACAACCTTACTCGCTGCTATACACACTAATTTTGGAGAGTAGATAATTAATAAAATAATTTTTTGGTTGGTTGACACCCACCACATTCTTCAACACGCAATTACATATTAGTACTAGAAATGGATGTCAGTTATCCTTTTCCATTCTGCCCATCTAACGATTGAAATCATTAATCATTAAATTAGTAGTGTTATCAAATTATCATTCGTCGTTGCAATTATGTCGAAATTGGTTTGACGTAATAAGTATGGCCAACGTGCTTTTCTTTTGCTTACATGGTATACTTTTTTTTTTTTTTTGTTGGAAATTCAAGAAAAACTCCAAATTTTATAAGAGAAAGAAGAAATGGGTGGAATTAAGAGCCAAATTTTGCCTAATTAATTTCTTTTTTGTCAAGCTAAAACCTAAGGGCTCAAATTACAAATCTTTGCTCATTATGTTGAAAAGTAATAGTTTTGAACGCCCAATTTGGGATAGAACCAATATTTTGATTTTGGGGAAACACAAAATTTTAATTTAGAGATGAAAACTTGAACAACTACAATGATATATAATATATAAAACATTATTCAATTAATATTTGTTATATAACGATAAAACTATTGTATACAATAAATAATTATAAAACTATAGTATATAATTAAAATATATAATCAAGTTCATATTTAAATTCAAAGATTAGATGTGTGTGCGTGTGTGTGCATGTTATATTTTTGAGGAAATAATATTAAACTACCAATTATATACTTCGTCTCCTGTCAAGCAAAAACTTAGATGTTAAGAATAATAATTAAGAGAAGAAAATTCACCCTTATTTTTTTCTTTTCTATGATTAAAACAATATATGTCTTTGACTTATCGATTTTTTTTAATTTTATCTTGTATTGGAATTGTCTTGTGTGATTAAATACTTAGGTTATTAGAAGTCTTGTACAAAGTAGGTGAAATAATAAAAAATTTAAGACAAGTTTGGGAATAAGAAGGTATTAGACTGAAATTATTACCAACATTTAATAAAGGAAATAGATTTTTAAAAATTTTTGTTGTTTGATTGCCCTTTTCCCCATCCGTTAGTTTGAATCAATTATGAATGCAATTACACATCGCTACATCAAATTACTGAAGTGTAGAGATCCTAAGAAACATGTGGTCTTGGAGCTCAAGGCTTGGTTAAAGATGGTTTCATAGGGCGAAAAAAAAATAAAATAAAGATGATTTCATAGGCACAGGCGAATTACATTATGCCTCTCCGTTTGAGGACACATATGGAAATATAAAGAATATTTTGGACCGAATCACGTAAAAGAGCAGTTCAAAGTGGAATATTTGAGCACTGAAATCTTATTTTAGACATTTTGATCACAAAAGGCCATGGAGATTGATGTAGCATTTTCATTTTTACCTTTCAATTATCAAGTAAAATGATAAAATTTCCGGACCTCAAAGACCCACGTAACACCAAGGCCTTTTATTAAGGGCATTTTTGTAAATTGTCAAGTTTGAGTGCATGTTGGATGATTAGTTAATAGTTAAGGGCCTTAGTTGCAATTTTAAGAAACTTCCATCCCAAATGTTTTAGGGCTTTTCTCCCATTTTCTTTCCATTTTATTTCCTTCTGTCTCTCTACCCAATTTTCATCCTTCTTATCATTCCTAGTGTTTTCATTTCTTGAAGAGGGTAGTGAAGGTGTAGACTTACAAGGGCAATCAAGTAGGAAGAGCTTAGGAAGGGTTACCTCATCCTCAACTCAAGGTATTTCTTCTTCTTTGTTTCTTTTTCCCTCTTAGATCTTTGAATGAGGAAGTAGATTTTATGCTTTGAGTGTTAGTTAGGAAGATTTGATGTTGTATATCCTAGTGATGATTTTGTATAATGGTGAGTGAGGCGTGAAAGTGGATAAATGTTAGATGAGTGTATTTTGATGCTTGGTGCTTGATGGATCCTTCGAGGAATATGTGTTTCGATGGTTGATATGTGATGTATGTTTGGTTTTTTGTGTCTTTTGAGGTTGTTTTAGGTGTTTGATTAGTGTTAGATGGAGTTGGAAAGCGGATTTGGTTTTGGGCATGTTGTAGGGTTGCAGAGTGTTTTTCTGGGCTCATCCGCGGCGTCACCCGCTCCGTGGATGAGACCTTATAAATATTTGAATTTGAATTTGAATTTAAATATTTGAATTTGAATTGACTATAAGAGTAGAGTTGGGAAAAGCTTTTTCTTATGGAGAAGAATCGAGAAAATTCACCAAAGAAACCCAATATATAAGTTGGAACCCAATCTTGACCCAAAAGTTTAAGCTACTAGGTCTTAGACCTGTACTTATATATATATATATATATATATATATATATATATATATATATATATATAATGCTCTTTATTTCTTTCCCAAACCAATGCGAGACAATTAACTTCTACACATGAGTCTAACAATTCCTTTCATGGGTAGACCCTCACATTGAAATCAGACTCCCCCTCAAGCCCAAATTACTACTCAACACAAACCCATTCTTCATCAACTCAAATATGGACCCTAACTTCTTCTATAACCAGACTTTTGGCCTAACTCCAAGCACCTTAGTCCAACACTTCACCAAGTTCCGAGCCTAACTCTAGGCTACTTGCTCCAACACTCGAAGAAGAAAACAATTCACCCACCCAACACCGAGAAGAAACTACTTGTCAATGAGTAGTCCATAGCCCAAGGTAATAACCATAGGCTCTGATACCAGTTTGGTAGGGAGAAGAACCGAGAAAATCCACCAAAGAAACCAATATATAAGTTGAAACCTAACTTTAGCCCAAAAGCTTAAACTAGTAGGTCGTAGGCTGACACTTATATATTAAAGGCTCTTTCTTTCTTTCTCAAATCAATATGGGACAATTAACCTCTACCATGAGACTAACACTTTTACATCTAAATTTCAAATAAGTTAGGGGATGCCTGGTTTTTAGGCATAAGGAATGGGAATGATTACCAAAATTAACGATACTGGTGTCGTTTGGTTAACCACTATGATAATTATTTTATGAAAATGAAATTGTTAAAATTTTTAAGCTATCATTTCCCACTTATGACTTTGATTTTCAAGAATTTTAACTCATAAATATAATGAAATATGTTCTGATTTCTCATATTGACCTAATGCTTAGTATGTCGATATATTGAGGTATTTATTGCCTTGCGAAACTTAAATACATATGTTATATCAGTCAATATGCGTGTCCCCATATTCACACACGCTGATGTGAATACTAATGACGCATGGTCCACCAACAAAATGGGTTTGAGATTTCAAAATAAGAAGACAACCCACTTAATAAAGGCCGTGAAATTTCGGCATTTGAGGAAACGTGATTCTCGTTCATCCTCCTTGATAAAATTATGAAATTATGAACACTAATGTTCTCTATATTAATATTCTAACTAAAGTAGTAGTCCCAGTACTAACAAACAAGAAAAATTTTCAAAATAAATAAAGAAAGGGCTTGCGTGGAGGAAATTTACTCGAGTTTTCTAATAGTACCTGCGTCTAGAAGTGTATCAAATTAAAAAAGATGAAAAAATGCTTATTTAGACTGTAACGTAATGCGGAAAATTGGCACTTTTCCTTGTCCTTGCAGTCCATCCTACGTCTGAAAGTCTTAGCAATTAAAGACGACAACAACAACAAAACGTCATTCCTGATTTCTATCGCATGGAGTCTGCACTTTTCCTTATCGCTCTGTAGGGTAGTAATGGAGTAACGAGCACTGACACTGGATGCACGTTACAACATGAGCATCCTATATGATAGCAATGAAGGTTGAATACTGGATGCTCGTTATAACATGAGGGTCCTATACGAGCATTCGGTAGCCGTAAAAAAGTATAAAGTATTTGAATTTTGAAAAATATTTGAAATCTAAGATGAAAACATTTGGCAAGAAAATTTGAACAAAATATTTGACAAACAAAAAGGTAGAAATTTGTTAAATTTTAGACCAAAAAAATCTTCACCAATCCAAACGCAAAGTCAAAAAATGTTTTGAAAAAATTTGAAAAAAAGATGTCCAAATGGAGCCCACCAATTAGGATTATTCCTAACCGCTTTTAGCTGAAAAATACCATGTTCAAAATTGACTTCGTCTTCTAACAAATTTATGATTATAACTGAATGTGAAATGATGACATGAGTGGATTTGGTACAAACAAATGCTTCAATTCAAGGCTCTCGAATTAAGGAAAGAAAAAAAGAAAAAGAATGATCAATTGCATCGTAGTGGATTGTGGAAAACGCTAATGCAGTTCGATCTTGTGGCGCATTTGTTTGTAGTGAGTAAGGCCTATTTCTTGTTGATCAGTTCGCTTCCGCTCTATTGAAAAGTCAAAATTTCGACGGCAATTTTGTCATCGAAAGCGTCTCGAGTCGGATTGACTATTTTTTTTTTTTTTTGAACAAACCAATACTATTATATTAGAGAAGGAAATGATGGAATTCAAACCCCTGACATCTAGGATGGAGTCATAGAGTTTCAACCACTCGACTATCTATTCGTTTTCACACTTTTCCCTAGTTGGGTGCTCTGCTTCAGTCTGATTGACAAGGGCTAGGCTAGGTTTGATAATACCCAAAAGAATTGAAAAGAGATCGGGTCGATAATTGGCCGTTGTTAAGGCAGTTTTCCTTTTCTTCGCTGTCCATCTAACGATTGAAGTCGATGGACATTAAATTACTAATTATCAAAATGTCATAATTGTTGCAATTATGTCGAAATTAGTTTTGACTTAATGGCCAACGTGTTTCTCGTTTGGTTACATGGTACCCTTTTTTTTTTCTATGATTTAAACAATGTATCTCTTTGACTTGTCTATATGTTTTGATTTTATCGTGTATTAGACTTATCTTATGTTATTAAATACTTCTGTTATTAGAAGACCTGTATGAAGTAAAAAGAGTAATAAAGAAAACTGCGATTTTAGATTTCAAATAAATTAGTTGATTCATATGTAAATTTCAAATTTATTACCAATTGAATCAACAGAACTTAACAAATTCGTAGATATTAGTTTATCAGATTCAAACTTGACTTGGTTGTCGAAGTACTATTTTGGAACAGCGGATTGACCTTCATTCGGTTCAGTTTGCTTGGTTCATCTTTCGTTCTTAAACTTGTCTCTTCATATATACCCTCATAAACATAAACTGTTGGATTGGGATTCCTTCCTTGTTTTTCCTCTAAATATTTGAATGGTGTATAGAAGACGCCACCTGAATAAACAAATTGTTGAATGGTTGTTGATATTTATTGCATTCTGTTGAGTTGCTGCTAAAAGAAGACTGCGGAAAAATCAATAAACATACGTCACGAGGTTACACATGTGCGGAGGTCACGGTTGATCCTTTGATGAGCTAGAGAGTAAGATCACATCAGGCTGCCTTGGAGCATTCCACAATTACAAATCTGAGTTTACATGGAGAAGTTTCACAAAAATGACCATATTTGTTATGGCCAAAGAGAGATTAATGGCAGTAGATGTTTGGTGGAAGTTGTGCTGTTTGATTGCATGTACGATGTCCGCAAGACTTGACTTCGTGTTTTTTTTGTTTTGAAAATTAGTATGCCTTCCAACTCATAATTCTTTTGCAAGGGGAACGCCTTAGGTGAGGACTCTCTCGACTTTGGCAGTTAAGAAAAAATAGACAAAAAAAGAAAAAGAGGATTAAATAGGTACACTAGGAATCATACACAACACAATGTGTTTGAGAATCACACTCCAACACAAATTTAAGAGTTACACTCTAGTGGTGTGAAGTAAAAAATATATGACAATAAAATTTGATGATAAAAAAAAAAAAAAACTCTTTTGTCCAAGCAAAATACATTTGACACTGAAAACAGACAGTTTACTGCTCATTCAAGGCCTCAATAATCTAACAATTACCTCTTACTCGTTAGAAACGATATTTAAAGATATTTTAGAACTAGTCTCCTACTTTTCTTCATGTTATATTGTCAAAGTTTAGTGGATTAGAGGTTGGGAATGTTTATAATCTGGCTGTTTCCCTTACATCTATGAAATATTTATATAACTGAATGAAGTAATAGTGTTTCAAAAAAAAAAAAAGCGAAATACATAGATGATATTCCTTTTTTTTTTTTTTTTTGATGAAACGTAGATGATATTCAGTTTTGGACTTCTCTTCATTATGACCTAGTGCTAAATGCGATGGGTGTGGAAAATCATATTCATGGGTTGTTTTCCCACAGACACGCGTCTCCTAGGAATTCGTTTTAGGGCTCATATTATAGTGACGGCATGAATAATTGCACATGCAATCAATTTTGAGACAATACGCTTTCACATCTGACAGAAAACCAGTCCTTGCAGGAGACTGCGGAGTAGAGAACCTTAGAAATTTTGTTAAGCAACTATATATTGTGTGTACATTCAAAAAAAAAAAAAAACTATATATTGTGTGATCAGATCCATAAATTTCAGTATAGACTAAGCCTACTTTTTTTTCTGACTAGATTTTTTTTTTTTTTTTGGTATCTCTTCTTACAAAATAAAAATAAAAAATGCATTGTCTAATTGAATTCACATCATGCATTTAGATGGCTTACTATTTTAGAAGGAGAAAAAAATTACAAAACATCTTAGATGCTATGTGAATTCTTTGCGGTTAATTGGATAAACAAATTTGTATAGGCCACAAATGTCGAGATAAACACTTAATATCTTGGACAACTCAGAATTAAATTAGCTGACAAAGACATGCATTCTTGTTGCGTTGAGAGACACACAATGAAAGATACCTGATAAGTGATATGAATGTGATATCAATAGTTGTATGTGCCAATATTCGATGTTCACACTCCTATATACTCGAGAGTTTTATCAAGGGTTCCAATCCTCTATCAAGTCTATCATAACTTACATGAACATTGTCCGCTTTGTGGGACACGCTTTCATTATGAGCGGCTAGCTAGTTGGTTAAATCAATTCGGTTGGACAATTATCGGCAACTATTTTATAGCGATTGAAAATTTTAAAATTATATGAGGAATAACTCAAATTGTTTTTCCCCCATGATTAAACTAAAATCTCTTTCCCTCTCCTCTCTTTTCTTCTTTGTTGCTTTCTTTGCTCAAAGTAAACCAAAAAAAAAAAATGGAAGAAAATTGAAGAAACCGTGTGAATCCTAAATCTTGAGGAACTCCAATATTGGTGTAGTTGTGAACTTTGGTCAGTTGACTAGCTGCTCAAGTCATTACATTATTGAAGGAAATTATTGCTGTATAGCCAGTACTAAAACTATTTTATAGGCGAGCGTAACAAAAAACTATTTTATGGCAATAGTAACACTTTCCTAGACCCTTAACAACTTTTCCATTTTAACTGGTGTAACCACTTTGCCATTATAACTGGTGTCTTTTCTCAATTTTGTTGTGTAAGATGAACACAAGGATATTAAAAGCTGATCTAGCTTCCGTCTAAATTAGCAATAGAATGAGAAATTGCTACAAATTTCTTATTGTTCGTATAACCCTTTAAGTTTTATTTTTATTGTCAATTAAATCCAACCGGTGCCCTTCAGCTTGAGGAATTATTAATGAACGAGTTTATAGAATGCTTTAATACATTTCTTTACATTGGTCAATAATATGGTAATAGTATTTTTTAACTATTAATGAAAGAAGAGCAGGGTTTAATCTTATGGTCTCTTCTTCTCTCTTATTATTTTATTTATTTATTTTTTGGGTAAAAAGTCCCTTTCTTTAAATGGTAACTTCCAGTCTCAACTTTCAACCAAAAATTTAAAAAAAATCAAGGTAATAACTATATAATATCTATCTAACTAAGAGAGTAATGATTTTATATTTCTGACATGTATTTTTAACTTTATAAAGGAATAGAAAATTCTTCTCTCAAAAAAAAAAAAAGGAATAGAAAATTCAATTTAGATTTTAAATTATATAAAGATTAATATGTTTTGAGCACAAACACGTTAGTGTGCCAACGTCACTATTAAAAGTAACTCATTAATTGGATCCACAGTGGTAAAACTCAAAAAATAAGACAACATAAGTGCTTCAATGGATGTTAATTTTGATCTAGCCATATAGTTTCACACAAACAAATTAGAAGAATTTTATAGTCCCATTAGATACGGTATCATAATGAAAAGATGTTTAAAGGTAAAAAATAGACGGACGAAATTGAACTAACAAGGCTAAATTTAAAATGAAAAAAATAACGTCGTTTTAAATTGGTAAATAATCACATCACGCTTCAGCAGAAGTACTTCATTTCAACATGATTATACCTTTGAAATAATGTAATGTGCACACTTTAAATTGTGAAAAATAGAAGTAGCTAAATTTCGAGTCCCGATTGCACATACAGTCAACTTTGAGACAATAGGCTGCCACATTTGACAGAAACCATTCCTTGTGGAATCATATTCATAGGTTGTTTTCCCACGAACACAAGTCTCTTAGTAATTTGTTTTTCGTCTTCTATTATAGTGACGGCATGAATAATTGCAGATATAATCAACTTTGAGACAACAGGCTTTCACATTTGACAGAAACCATTCCAGAGTAGAGAACCCTACAAATATTACCCAAAAAAAAAAAAAAAGAGAACTCAAGAAATTTTGTTAACCAACTAAATATTATGTGATCAGATCCATAAATTTCAGTAAAGACTAGGCCTATTTATTTTCTGACTAGAATTTTTTTGTGTCTTTTCTTACCACAAAAAAAAAAAAAAAAAGCATAGTCTAATTGAATTCACATTATGTTTCAAATTAACAATGCTTTTAGATGGCTTAATATTTTGGAAGAAGGAAAAAAAATACAAAACATCTTAGGCGCTAAGTGAATTCTATGCTTTTAGATGGGTACCCAAATCCGTATACGCCACAACTGTTCTTCACATTTAAGTGTTAATGACTGAAGATAAACACTTAGACAACTCAAAATTAAATTCGCCGACAAAGGGATGCAATCTTGTTGCATTGAGAGAAACATGAGGAAAGATACTTAGGATAAGTTAATACTAAAGAGCTCTATCGTGGGTTCCAATCCTTCTCTTCCATCAGGCCTATCACCAAATTACGTGAAACATTGTCATGTATTTTTTGTGGGACCCATGCTTTAATTATGGATAACTATTTCATAGAAATTGAAAAATAAAAATTTTACAAGTAATCACCTCTTCCTTTCTCTTATTATTTCATTTATTTATTTGATTTGGTAAAGAGAACCTCCCTTTAAATTGCAACTTTCAAAGACAGCTTTCAACCTAAAAAAAAAATGTTATTAACTATATAATTATCTATCCAATTAAGAGAGTTATGATTTTATACTTTTAATATGTATTTTTAACTTTATAAATGAATAAGAAATTCAATTTAGATGTTAAATTGCATGAAAAATAATTTTTTTTGAGTACAAACACAATTAACGTGTTAACATCACTAGTAAACTTAACCCGTTAATTAGATCCACAGTTATAAAACTTAAAAATAAGATAATATGGGGGCTTCTGTGGATATTAATTTGGATCCGGCCATATAGTTCCGCACAAGTAAAATTTAGAAAAATTTTATTGTCCCATTACGAAGTGGTACCGTAATGATAAATTTTTAAATTGTGTATTTGATCCATTTTTTACTTACTCTTGCATTATTGGGTGGAACTTTTATGACCGTATGATGGGCTAACAGGACTATTGAGTCTCTCTAAATTTTATAGCAACAATCAATGTGTTAAGACATTGAGTTCATGATTATAGTCCTAATACAAATTACCCGGTGTCGTACAAGCTTTATTTTAATTATGGCATCCTGTTTATCGAATGGTTATGCTCACAAAGGCTCCCGTACCAAATTCTGATATCCGGCAGCTATCCTGGCTTTGGTTTGATGGCAAATATGTAATTGGCGAGAATTTACTGGCGTCAGCGTATGTTAGACGCATTGCAGCATTAAAACTTTGCCATGGTAGATACTAGATAGAATACATTCTTTGCCTCTAAACAGCAATTCGCCACTCACGGGAAGTGTGGCGCTGCATATCATCTATGTGGTGGGTACAGGTATAAAGTTTGGTAAGCTGTTTTTTCCATCCACCTGGGAATGCAGTTGTTCTGCAATCCAAAATTTAAATCCCACACATCATAATACTTCGAAAATTGTGCTATTAAAGAAACATTTATTGATAAATTGCTTCGTACAATTGATCCTTGATACAAAAATAAAATCAAAAATTTATTGATAAATAAGTCATAGTACACTAACAACTGGCCTTTCTTTACTTTTTTGGAGTTAAGGTACAATCATTAACTACTTTGCTAATTGAGTCACATTCCCTAGGTACAACCATAAGATTCAATCTCACAATCGTATTAAGAATTAGAAAAGTCCAATTCCAATCAAAGAACATGCTAAAAGGGTTCATTTAAGTTAGATCAGATATTTTCTTGACACAAACCCAATTATGCCGGTTGTCACAAATATTAGAATAGGTGAATAATTATGGATTCAACTATCTCAATCGACAAAAAATTATATAGTGAAATTAAATACCAAGGCCTTGATATTTAAACAAACACAATAATCATAAATAGTGAATTCAGGAAATATACTAATACCAATAAATGAAAAAATAACTAAAATAAATTAGATTTCACAGTTGTCTGTAGAACTAAATCCTTAATCATTCTTTAAATAATAGGAAGAGGGTTTAGGTGCTCCTCATAAAGAACATTCTAAACATAGAAAATGAAAATATTGAACTACAAAGAGAGATATCTTTTTTGAGTTAGAGAGATGTTCCCTCTTTATTTTCTCTCTTCTTACTTTTTATTCTCTATTCCCATGAAAATAGAGATTATTTCCTTTTAAACAGAATCCTATTTGACTACTAATACTTTATTTTAACTGATTAAAGATAACTTTTAAAACCAATTGGGATTAAGAAATCTCGTAACTACGGTACCAATTATTGATTAAAAAATCACTCTCTAATCTCGCAACTCAGCGTGACGGATAGAGCACGCCTACATCTTACAAGCGAGAGTCTTCTGAAAATATCTTTTCCTCATTCCAAATTATACCCAAACACCTATAAATAACATAGAACATAAAGTATAAATAGAATCCATTCATTGACACATTAAAACACCAAAATCTAATGAAAAAACACACGATTTATATAGACTTTAAACATACTGTCAAATATGGAAACGACTTTTTCTCCCACTTATGATTTACTTTTTTGTGTATCATCGGGAGTTACTCGTGATTTAACGGAACCAGCATCTCAAGTCGAATTTGTAAAATGGTATGAAGATGGTATGAAAAAAAGGCTTTGTAAGAATCTTGGATGTTTTGAAGAATACAAGGATGAAGCAGGAGAGGGATAGTTGCATACTATCATATATCTAAGTTTCGAGGGTATTAATTTTTTGTTGATACTCAGGAAATTAAATGGCATGTGAAATCCAATTCTAATTATATTTTCCCTCTCTCCATAGGATTTTGCTTTGTTTTCGATTGCTTAAATAGTTAAATATCTGCATTAAATCAAATAAACTCTTCTCCACAACAGATTGCATTTTCGAATACCTATCAATTCTAATGTTTCAAATTTTGCATATGAACAACTGTTTTTTTGGCTCATTTGCAATCTTAAACATTTCGGTGACCTCTATGGAATGAAACAGCCTTCTCGTGGAAATCTCTTGGTGGATTAATTATCTGTGATATTTCTGATTGAACTATAAGAAAAAACTATAAGATAATGATTTTAGTTCCCTTGTTAAGAAAAAACTAAGGCAAACCTGGAGACGGGGATAGCAGACTTGTTTCGAGACATGAACAAATTATGGGGACATCGCTCCAAACTAGTGAATTAGTTGTGCCCAACTCCTCTGATTGACAAGCATCTCTTTGCTCCAATCATACTACCAGATTTAGCGTTCTGGTTTTAGAATGGGAATTTTTTATCATTTCAATTCCATCCTTGGGCCAAGTTTATTATTATTTGCCAAACCGATCCATTGATTTGGTTTGTCTCTCATAAATTTGCAAATGTTTGTTACGGGTAACTTCTTAGTTTTTTTTTTTTTTTTTCAGATGTAATCGACGGCCAAATGTCACATCAGGCAACCTGGGAGCATTCCACGAGTGAGTATTGGGTGCACCACGCGCGTCACGTGGCGTGCCACGTGGTGCACTAAAACCAATCATACATCGCCAAATAATACAAGGTATGGCCCACTATCGCCACATGGCGATAAATTATTGGTTCTAGTACACCACGTGGCAATGCACGTGGTGTATTGTATACTTTTCCGCATTCCACAGGTAGCAAGTCAATGTTCTCTAACATAACTCGGGTGCAAGTTTTTTTTTTTTTTTTTTTTGAAGATAAACCTAAATCCACAACTCAACCCAAAAGGCAATTGCTGACTTTTGGGAGGAGCCGTGGGACTTATCTAAAGGTCAGACTCTTTCGACTCAACCGATGTGGGACAAAGGGAGAGGGGAGACGCGACCAGACTCGGACTCAATGGACCTTTTGTCTTTTTTGAAGATAAACCTAAATCCACAACTCAACCCAAAAGGCAATTGCTGACTTTTGGGAGGAGCCGTGGGATTTATCTAAAGGTCAGACTCTTTCGACTCAACCGATGTGGGACAAAGGGAAAGGGGAGACGCGACCAGACTCGGACTCAATGGACCTTTTGTCTTTTTTGAAGATAAACCTAAATCCACAACTCAACCCAAAAGGCAATTGCTGACTTTTGGGAGGAGCCGTGGGACTTATCTAAAGGTCAGACTCTTTCGACTCAACCGATGTGGGACAAAGGGAGAGGGGAGACTCGGGTGCAAGTTTGATTGAAGTAGTTGTGCTGTTTCAACAGTCTATCCTTGTATGTACGATGTTGGCGACACTTGACTTTTTTTTCGAAAATTGGTATGCCTTCTCACGGCAATTTTCTTAGAAAATTGTACTTTTAAAAAAAAAATTTCAAATAGCGAACTATTTGGACCTGTTTCTCAAATTAGAGGTGCCGCACATGATGTGTGCGGCACAGATTTAAATTTTGATTTTTTTTTTAAAAAAAAATAGGTGAGAGTTAAGTAAGGGCTGTTGTGCAATTTTAAAAACTAGTGCCACACACGAAGAAGTGTGCAGCACTTAATTTTTTTTTTTTTTTAAAAGTGCCGCACACCAAGTGTGCGGCACTAGTTTTTATATATGTATATATAATATAATATATATAATATAATATAATATAATATAATATAATATATAATATATATAAATATATGTATGTATAGATATTATCTATATATATCTCTATATATATTATATATTATATATATTATAATACATAAAATATATATAATGTAATATATATAATAAATATATTATACGTACATAATGTGTATGTACATTCACATATACATACATACATACATATTCATATATAAATATATATAATATATAATATATATTTATATGTATTGTACTTACATACATACGTACGTACATGCACACATGTAAATACATATATACATACATACATATATACATACATATAATATAATATATGTCAATATATGTATGTAAATATAACCTATATATATTATATTATAATACATATAATATATATAATATTATTATATTATATATAACATATATTGGTAATAAATATATTACATGTACATACATACATAGGCAATTTTCTTAGAAAATTGTACTTTTAAAAAAAAATTCCCAAATAGCGAACTATTTGGACCCGTTTCTCAAATTAGTGTGCGGCACAGATTTAAATATTGATTTTTTTAAAAAAAAATAGGTGAGAGTTAGGCGAGAGCTGTTGTGCAATTTTAAAAACTAGTGTGTGGCACTTAATTTTTTTTTTTTAAAGTGCCGCACACTTAAATTTATTTTTTTTTAAAGGTGTGCGGCACTTAATTTTTTTTTTAAATAGTGCCGCACATGTGCGGCACTTGGATTTTGTTTTTTTTTTAATCCTAATTTTTTAGTATTTGAAACCCTAGTGTGTTTGGTGTGTTTGGATGTTATGTTTTTTAAAAAATGTATTTTTTTGTACAAAAAATACTAAAAGCGCATTTTTGACACATTTTTTATTTTGCATTACATATACACATTTTTACACACAATAAAATCCTATACACTAAGAACATCAAAAACATACACTCACTTTTACACACACATATTATACGTACACAAATACGTATGTACATGCATGCATGTATATATGTATGTATGTATATATAATGTATGCAAATATATTATATATAAATAAGTATTATATAATATATATGTATATATAAATATATGTATGTACGTATGTATACATGCATGTACATATGCATGTATGTACATGTAATATATTTATTACCAATATATGTTATATATAATATAATAATATTATATATATTATATGTATTATAATATATATAATATATATAGAGATATATATAGATAATATCTATACATACATATATTTATATATTATATTATATTATATTATATATTATATTATATATTATATATATTATATTATATATACATATATAAAAACTAGTGCCGCACACTTGGTGTGGGGCACTATTTAAAAAATAAATAAATTTAAGTGCCGCACACTTGGTCCAAATAGTTCGCTATTTGAGAATTTTTTTAAAAAAATATAATTTTCTAAGAAAATTATCCCTTCTCACTCATAATTTTTTTTGGTCCCAGGCTTTTAAAGTTTGGACCATTTCAAGCGGAGTACATAAATGAGCATCAGTTTTGGACTTTTCTTCATTATAATCTAAATGCTAAAGGCGTGGAATCACATTCATATTACTGTTTTCCCACAAACACAATAATCTTTCCGAGGAAACCACTTTTGTTTTGGGCTCATATTATATTGACAGCATGATCAATTTCATACACAGTCAGCTTTGAAACAATAAGCTTCCACATTTGACAGAAATCATTCCTTGTAGGAGATTTAGATGTACATCTGTCAAATTTTTTATGATGTTTAATTGTATTCAATATAAAATTATGTCATATTAATGTAAAAATATACAAAACTATATTGTATCATTTAGTGTCTAGGATGTAGTTTCATATTCGACAAAGTTGAACACTAAGAAAAGTTTTGATGAAAGAAATGGAAATTTAGGTCCCCGAGTTTTCTACTACTAAACTATGGAAAATGGCTGATAAAAAAAAAAATTAAAGGATGCAGTAGTGTCTAGAAGTGTTTCGAGTGTGTTTTAACTAAAAGAATGCTTCAATTCAAGGCTCTCGAATTAAAAAATATAGAAAAAGAAAAAGAATGATCAATTGCATCGTAGTGGATTGTGGAAATCGCTAAGGCAGTTTTCCTTTTCCATGCCGTCCATCTAACGATTGAAGTCGATGGACATTAAATTAGTGATTATCAAAATGTCATTCATCGTTGCAATTATGTCGAAATTAGGTTTGACGTAACAAGTATGGCCAACATGTGTTTTTCGTTTGGTTACACGGTACACTTTTTTTTTTTTTTTTTTTTTTTGTTGAGATTCAAGAAATTCTTTTAACTTTATCAGAGAAAAGAGAGAAATGGGTGAATTTAAGAGCCAAACTTTGCCTAATTAATTTCTTTTTTGTCGAGCTAAAACCTAAGAATTCAAATTACAAATCATTCCTCATTATGTTGAAAAAAAATAGTTTTGAAAGCCCAATCAGTGATAGAGCCCATATTTTGAGTTTGGGGAAGCAACATTGGCAAATATGTATAGTTAAAACAATGCAAAATTACATTATAAGGGTGAAGATTTCAACAACTATACTAATGTATTGTACATAAAATATTACTTAATGAATATTTGGTATATAATGATAAACCTATTTTATACAATTAAAACATATAATCAAGTTCATATTACTCCTTCCATCAAGAAAAAGTTGGATGTTAGGAATTGTAACTAAGAGAATAAACATTTACCCTTATGTTTTTTTTTTCTATGGTTAAAACAATATATCTGTTTGACTTGGCTAAATGTTTTGATTTTATTTTGTATTAGACTTATCTTATGTTATTAACTACTTTGGTTATTAGATGACCTGCATGAAGTAAGAAGAGTAATAGAAAATTTAAGAAAATTTCAGAAAATAAGAAGGTAATAGACTGAAAATTACTACTAAAATTTAATAAACAAAATAGATTTTTTTAAAAATTTTTGGGGATCCGACTGACCTTTTCCGCACCCTGTTAGTTTTATAAACCTAATCCACTTTATAAACCCAAGTAACACATCGTTACAACAAATGACTGAACACTAGAAATCCTAATACACATGTGGCCAAGGCTTGGTCAAAGATGATTTCATAGGCCCATGAGGATAATACTATGCCTCTCTGCTTGAAGGAGACACATCTCGAAATATAAAGAATACTTAAACTGAATTCACGGTAAAAAGCAGTCCCACGTGGAATATTTGAGCATCGCAGTCTTATTTTATACAATTTTATATTGCTTTAGCTCTAACTTTTCTTGACCTATTTTTGTTGACCAATCTGAAAGCACACAACAGAATTAATCTGTACTCTAGACTATTCAAGTAAAAATCCTATTTTGAGGTTTATTTTTACGAGTTCACAACGCCGATAATTGGATACCAAAAAAAAAAAAACAGAAAATTTGAAGTGCATTTTTACAATATCAATTTAGAATTACTTAGAACTTGTCTAGGACGGTAAATGAGTTTATTACTCGAAATAAGTTACCAGACCAAAATTTTCAAACTTGATTTCATTCCTTAGCAAATTTAAAAGTACGTTCCAGTTTGGCATTTATCAAGTTGAATTTGAGTAGATTTCAAATAATTTAGTTGATTTGTATGTAAATTTCAAATTTATTACCATTTGAATCAACTGAACTAAACAAGTTCACAGATATTAGTTTATCAGATTCAAACTTGACTTGGTTGTTGAAGTACTATTTTGGAACAGCGGATTGACCTTCATCTGGTTATCAGTTTGCTTGGTTCATCTTTCATTCTTAAACTTGTCTCTTCATATATACCCTCATAAACATAAACTGTGGGATTGGCATTCCTTCCTTATTTTTCCTAATTTGTCTCTTCATATATACCCTCATAAACATAAACTGTTGGATTGGCATTCCTTCCTTTTTTTTCTTCTAACTATTTGAATGGTGTGAAGAAGACGCCACCTGAATAAACAAACTGTTGAATGGTTGTTGATATTTGTTGCATTCTGTTGAGTAGCTGCCAAAAGAAGATTGCGGAAAAATCAATAAACATACGTCACTAGGTTACATATGTGCCGAGGTCACGGTTGATCTTTTGGTGAGCTAGAAGAGTAAGATCACATCAGGCTGCCTTGGAGCATTCCACAATTACAAATCTGAGATTACATGGAGAAGTTTCATAAAAATGACCATATTTATTATAGCCAAAGAGAGATTAATGGCAGTAGATGTTTGGTGGTAGTTGTGCTGTTTGATTGCATGTACGATGTCCGCGAGACTTGACTTTGTGCTTTTTTGTTTTGAAAATTAGTACGGTAAAATACACCATACCCCTGTGATTTTCGGATAAACCACATAACTCCCTTATGGTTCAAAAAGTTATACATCATCCCCTTGTGATTTGGGTTAAAGTGTCAAACTAACAAAAATTTCCTTCTATAACAGAACGTGAGCAAAATGTCCAAATTATCCTAGTGATTAACTATTTTATCTCTCTGCGTGCATGTATATTTTTTCGAAAAATATACATTTTACCTCTTGTGGTTTTCAAAATGAACCACATAACCCCTTTATAGTTCTAAAAGCTATACATCAGCCCATGGTAATTTTTAGTACTTTTACAGGGTAATTTGGACATTTTACCTACGGACCGTTACGGTAATTTTCGTTAGTTTGATACTTTAATCAAAACCACATGAGGGTGATATATAACTTTTAAAACCACAGGGGGTCATGTAATTTATCCGAAAACCACGTGACATCAGTATGTGTTTTTTTTGTTTTGAAAATTAGTATGCCTTCCAACTCATAATTCTTTTGCAAGGGGAATGCCTTAGGTGAGGACTCTCTCTTGACCTTGGCAGTTAGAAAAAAATAGAGGAAAAAAGAAAAAGAGAGTTAAATAGGTACACTAGGAGTCATACACAACACAATGTGTTTGGAAATCACACTCCAGCATAGATTTAAGAGTCACACTCTAGTGGTGTGAAGTAAAAAAAATACATTACCATAAAATTTGATGATCAAAAAAATATTTCTTTTGTTCAAGCGAAATACATTTGACACTGAAAACAGATAGTTTACTGCCCATTCAAGGCGTCAGTAATCTAACAATTACCTCTTACTCGTTAGAAACAATATTTAAAGATATTTTAGCACTAGTCTCCTACTTTTCTTCATGTTATATTGTCAAAGTTAGTAGATTAGAGGTTAGGAATGCTCATAAGATCTGGCTGTTTCCCTTACATCTATGTAATATTTACATAATCGAATGAAGTAACTGTGTTTCCAAAAAAAAAACAAAAAAAAGTGCGAAATACATAGATGATATTCAGTTTTGGACTTCTCCTCATTATGATCTAGTGCTAATTGCGATGGGCGCGGAAAATCATATTCATAGGTTGTTTTCCCAAGGACACGCGTCTCCTAGGAATTCGTTTTTGGGCTCATATTATAGTGACGGCATGAATAATTGCACATGCAATCAATTTTGAGACAATACGCTTTCACGTCTGACAGCAGCCATTCCTTGCAGGAGATTGCGGAGTAGAGAACCTTAGAAATTTTGTTAACCAACTGCATACTGTGTGTCCATTCTAATATATATTGTGTGATCAGTAAAGAGACTAAGCCTATTTATTTTTCTGACTAGATTTTTTTTTTTTTTGTACCTGTTATTACAAAATTAAAAAAAATGCATAGTCTAATTGAATTCACATTATGCTTTTAGACGGCTTAGTATTTTAAAGGAGAAAAAGAATTACAAAACATCTTAGATGCTATGTGAATTCTTTGCGTTTAATTAAATAACCAAATTTGTATAGGCCACAAATGTACTTCACATTCAAGTGATTTTGGCTGAAGATAACACTTAGTACCTTGAACAACACAGAATTAAATTAGCTGACAAAGGCAAGCAGTCTTGTTGCATTGAGATGAAAGATACCTGATAGATGATATGAAGGTGATATTATATGTGCCAATTTTCGATGTTCACACTCCTAATATACTCAAGAGTTTTATCAAGGGTTTTCAGTCCTCTATCAGGCCTATCACTAATTTACATGAAATATTGTAAGCTTTGTGGGACCATGCTTTAATTATGAGTGGCTCCCTAGTTGGTTAAAACAATTTGGTTGGACAATTATCAGCAACTATTTTATAGCGATTGAAAAATTAAAAATTATATAAGTAATAACTCTAATTGTTTTTTGCCCATGATTAAACTAAAATCTCTTTGCCTCTCCTCTCTTTTCTTCTTTGTTACTTTCTTAGCTCAAAGTAAACCAAAAAAAAAAAAAAATGGAAGAAAATTCAAGAAACCGTGTGAATCCTAAATCTTGAGGAACTCCAATATCGGTGAAGTTGTAAACTTTGGTCAGTTGACTAGCTGCTCAAGTCACTAACATTATTCCAGGAAATTATTGCTGTATAGCCGATACTAAAACTATTTTATGGCAAAAGTAACACAAAACTATTTTATGGCAAAAGTAACACTTTCCTAGACCCTTAACAACTTTTCCATTTTAACTGGTGTCTTTTCTCAATTTTGTTACGTTAGATGAACATGAAATTAATGAATAGTGGAAAAAGATCTAGCGACAGGGATATTAACAGCTCATCTAGCTTCTGTCTAAATTGACAATAGAATGAGAAATTACTACAAATTTCTTAGTGTTCTTATACCCCTTTGAGTTTTATTTTATTGTCAATCAAATCCAACAGCTCATCTAGCTCATCTAGCTTCTGTCCAAATTGACAATAGAATGAGAAATTACTACAAATTTCTTAGTGTTCTTATACCCCTTTAAGTTTTATTTTATTGTCAATCAAATCCAACAGGTGCCCTTCGCTCAATTATTTAACTTGAGGAATTATTAATGAAAGAGTTTATTGAACAATTTAAGACATTTCTTTACATTGGTCAATAATATAGTAATAGTCTTATTTTACTATTAATAAAAGAAGAGCAGGGTTTAATCTTATGGTCTCTAGCTCTCTCTTATTATTTTATCTATTTATTTTTTGGATAAAAGACCCTTTCTTTAAATGGTAACTTCCAGAATCAACTTTCAACCAAAAAAAAAAAACTCAAGTTATTAACTATATAATATCTTTCTAAGTAAGAGAGTAATGATTTTATATTTTTGACATGTATTTTTAACTTTATAAACGAATAGCAAATTCAATTTAGATTTTAAATTATATCAAGATTAATATGTTTTAAGCGCAAACATGTTAGTGTGCCAACATTACTATTAAAAGTAACCCATTAATTAGATCCACAGTGGTAAAACTCAAAAAATAAGACAACATAAGTGCTTCAATGGATATTAATTTTGATCCACCCATATAGTTTCACACAAACAAATTAGAAGCATTTTATACTCCTCATAATGAAAAAATTTTTAAAGGCTAAAAAATGGACGTACGAAATTGAACCAATAACGTTAAATTTAAAATGAAAAAATGACGTCGTTTTAAAGTGACAAATAATTACATCACCCTTCAGTAGAAATACATCATCATTTCAACATGATTGTACCTTTGAATTAACGTAATACGCACGCCTTAAATTGTGAAAAATAGAAGGGCCTAAATTCCGAGTCCCAATTGCACATACAATCAACTTTGAGACAACAGGCTTTCACATTTGACAGAAACCATTCCTTGTGGAATCATATTCGTAAGTTCTTTTCCCACAAACACACGTCTCTTAGTAATTTGTTTTTCGGCTTGTATTATAGTGACGGCATGAATAATTGCACATATAATCAACTTTGAGACAACAGGCTTTCACATTTGACAGAAACCATTCCGGAGCAGAGAACCCTGCAAATATTAACAAAAAAAAAAAAAAAAAAAGAGAGAACTCAAGAAATTTTGTTAACCAACCGAATATTGTGTGATCAGATCCATAAATTTCAGTAAAGACTAGGCCTATTTATTTTCTCACTAGAATTTTTTTGTGTCTTTTCTTACCAAAAAAAAAAAAAAAAAGCATAGTCTAATTGAATTCACATCAAGTTTCAAATTAACAATGCTTTTAGATGGCTTACCAGTTTGGAAGAAGGAAAAAAATACAAAACATCTTAGGCGCTAAGTGAATTCTATGCTTTTAGATGGGTACCCAAATCCGTATACGCCACAACTGTTCTTCACATTCAAGTGTTAATGCCTGAAGATAAACACTTAGTATAGACAACTCAAAATTAATTAGCCAACAAAGGCATGCATTGAGAGAAACATAAAAAGACACTTAGGATAAGTTCATACTAAACAGCTCTATCGTGGGTTCCAATCCTTATCTTCTATCAGGCCTATCACCAAATTACATGAAACACTGTCAAGTATTTTTTGTGGGACCCATGCTTTAATTATGGATAAGTATTTTATAGATATTGAAAAATAAAAATTATACAAGTAATCACCCTAATTGTTTTTCACTGATGGACCCAAATTAAATAGATAAATAAATCCCACAGAAATTTAGACAAGAAACACAATAAAAATAATGGAGGAAATTTCTTCTTGAATAAAAAGATAAAGAGGCTGCAATATTTCCACTCAAAAAATAACGTAAGAAGGCTACAGTGCAAAAGAAGAGAAAACGGCGCTGCAATTGTCTGACGCATAAAAAGGAAATCACAGAAAACAAAACCTAAAACTAGCCCTACTTGGATAGGCAATAATCACATGCACACACACTACGTAGACCCAACTACTATAACCTATTAAATAACGACACATGGCACTAATAAAACAAAATAAATTAATGCTTGGTTTATCTTCCTACATAGCCTCCCTTAAACCAAGCTTCTCCAACGTGAACATGCCCAACATCTTCTTCAACTTCAAGAACATGTCCGTCTTCAAAACCTTCGTGAAAATGTCCGCAACTTGCTCCTCAGTTCTACAATAATCAACCTCAATCTCCCTATTACGAACCAACTCACATATGAAGTGATACTTAATGTCAATGTGCTTACTATGCCCATGAAGAACTGGATTTTTGGACAACTCAATTGTTGACTTACTATCACAGTAGATCTTCGTAGGACCATCTTGCTTGTGTTGTAGAACACCAAGCATCCTCCTCAACCACAATGCCTGAGTAGCACTGTTAGCTGCAGCAATATACTCCGCCTCTGCAGTGGACAAAGCTATCACTTGTTGCTTCTTAGAACTCCAAGAAAAAATCCCTGAGCCAGTAAAAAATGCATAGCCTGAAGTACTCTTTTTCTCAATTGTATCACCAGCCCAATCACTGTCTGTGTACCCAAAAAGTTCAACAGAATCACTACAAGAAATAAAAAATGCCATCTCCCTGAGTACCTTTGATGTACCTCAAGATCCTCTTTGCAGCCTGCAAATGTGACTGACGTGGATTCTCCATAAACCTGCTAATCAAACCAACACTAAAATTGATATCTGGCCTCGTAGAAGTCAAATATCTCAAACTCCCTACCAAACTCTTGAAGTAGGTAGGATTTACGTATCCACCAGTGCCCTCCTTGGTCAACTTCAATTTTTCTTCAGCAAGGTGTCAAAATTTGCTTAACTCCATCCATCTTAAATTTCTTCAAAATATCACCTGCATATTTCTTTTGAGAAATAAAAATACCACGGTCAGATTGAAAAACCTCAATACCAAGAAAATAAGACATCAGACCCATGTCTGTCATCTCAAACTGCTTGATCATGGCCTCCCTGAATTCAACAATTATCTCAAAATTATTGCCTGTAAAAATTAGATCATCTACATATAGGCACACAATCAATACATCTCCACGAGCAGAAGATTTAACATACAAAGTATGTTCATATGGACACCTCAAAAATTCACGAGAAATAAAATAAGAATCAATTCTCGTATACCAGACTCTTAGGGCTTGTTTTAAACCATACAAAGCCCTCTTCAACTTATACACCTTATCTTCTTGGCCTCTTTTGATATACCCTGCAAGCTGTTCAACATAAACCTCCTCTTCAAATACTCCATTCAAAAAGGCAGACTTAACATCCATTTGATGAATTTTCCATTTATTTTGGACAGCAAGAGAAATTATCAAACGAACAGTGTCAAGTCTAGCAACAGGTGCAAATACCTCAAAATAGTCAATACTAGGCTTCTGCTTGTATCCCTTAGCAACTAACCTTACTTTGAATCTCTCCACTTTTCCATTGGGCTTGTACTTCCTTTTGAAGACCCACTTCACTCCAATAGCCTTCTTATCAGTAGGAAGAGTAGTAAGCTCCCATGTATTGTTTTTCTCAATGGCATGAATTTCTTCATCCATTGCTTTCACCCAACGATCATTTTGGGTAGTCTCTTCATAAATAACAAGGTCACAATCTGCAAATAAAGTAAAATTAACAATTTTCTCATCAGAAATAACATTATCAGGAGTAACAACATAATCCTGCAAACGAGCAGGCAACTGTTTGTGGCGATGTGGACGACCCATTAACTCAGTTTGTGAGCCCTGAGTAACAGGCACTTGTTGAATATTAATATCTTCATCTTCCCTGTCAAAATTTAAAGTCAAATCTGTATCCATGGGATTCTCCTTACTCCAGTCCCAAACACCTCTCTCATCAAAAGTCACATCCCTACTTATAATTATTTTTCTTGAAATAGGATTAAATAATTTATAAGTCCGAGACACTTCACTATAACCAATAAATACACATTTTTCTCCTTTATCATCAAATTTCTTTCTCAACTGATTAAGAACATGTGAATAAGCAATACACCCAAACACTTTTAGATGACCAACAAATGGCCTCCTACCACTCCAAGCTTCTTCAGGGGTACTATCAGTAAGGCTTCTCGTGGGACACCTGTTTAACAGATAAATGGCACAGCAACTGCCTCTGCCCAAAAGGACTTTGGCATATTTTTCAACTTCAACATACATCTCACCATATCCATAATTGTTCTATTTTTTCTCTCCATCACCCCATTTTGTTGTGGAGTGTACCTCACTGTCAACTGATGGTGAATGCCATTTTTCTCAAGAAAATCATTACAAGCAATATATTCCTAACCCCTATCTGTTCTCAAAATTTTTATTTGAAAGCCACTTTGCTTCTCAACAAAAATTTTGAATTTTTTAAATGTCTCACAGGTATCAAATTTTTCCTTCAAAAAATAAACCCAAGCTTTCCTACTGAAATCATCAATAAATGTAATAAAATACCTGCAACCACCATTAGAAGGAACCTCCACAGTAGACAAATCTGAATGGATGATCTCTAATGGTTTTCTTGCTCTTCATGATTTACCTGTCTGAAAAATTTCCCTGTGCTTCTTGCCCAAAACACACATATCACACATTCTGTCAGGACAACTGATACTAGGCAACCCACGAACTATCTTTTTGTTAGCCAAAAATCTCAAACTGTCAAAATTTAAATGACCAAACCGCATATGCCACAATCAATTATCACCATCAATCACAGTATTCAAACAAGAAAAATTTTCACTATTCAAATTCAATGGAAATAAACGGTTTGAAGTCATTGTCACATTAGCAATCATACCAACTCTCTCATCAAAAATCGTACAAACACCTTGTTTAATACGAATATCATAATTCTTCTCTGACAACTGCCCCATACTCAACAAATTATGATTCAACCCAAGCACATAGAACACATCAGAAATAAAATTATTAGATCCATTTTTTAGACTAATGGGGATTTTTCCCTTACCAAATACTGGTAGAACAGTGTTATTCCCAAATTTAACTTCACCTTTAATAGACTCATCAAGTTCAGAAAATAATTCTTTTTTCCCACACATATGGTTACTACATCCAGTGTCCAAGAACCATTTATTTTTATCAACAACTCCATCATTATTGCAAGCCAATAATAAAGTCTCCGAATTTTGATTATTATTCTGAGCTTGATTTTCAACAACATTAGCCTGAAAATTACTGTTAGATCTACATTCAAATTTTCTATACCCAAATTTTCCACAGTTATAACACTGAATTCTCTGACCATCATTATTTTGGTTAAAATTATATCTATTGTCATAATTATAACCATCACCTCTACCTCTACCAGGGTCACTTCTAAAATTAAAATTGTTACCTCTACCACCACGTTGAGAATTCCATCTGCCTCTACCTCTGTTGTTAGCCTGACCTCTACCTCTATTGTTGTAGCCATGACCTCTGTTGCCATTGTTCTGATTTCTCTGCTGAAAATTTTCTTGCTCCTTGGGTTCATCCTTTGCCTTCAAATTGAACTGTGTCTGTAGGGCCTTCTCTACAATATCCGGGGTGTTCTCCATCTTCCCATTAATTCTCTGTTCATGTAGAATTAATGAACCTTGCAATTCTTCAATTTTTAATTCTGACAAATCTTTGGTTTCTTGAATTACTGTCACCACGTGATCAAATTTCATGGGTAAAGTGTTAAGAACTTTCTCAACAAATACCCCATCAGAAAGTTGATAATTATTGAGTGCCATCTCGTTCTTGATCTCTGACAAACGGGAAAAATATGATTCAATTGATTCAGATTTTTCCATCGTTGCAAGTTCAAACTTCCTCTTTAACATCATCAAATTACTTTGTTGAACTCGATCTACGCCTTTGAATGTTTTTTCTAAAATATCCCAAGCCTACTTCGCCGTATCTGCAGTAGAAATTTTTCCAAAAATTGATATATCAATTCCCTAATGAATTTGTGACAGCGCCATGTTATCCCTCTTTATCTCTTGTGCATCAGCACCTTCACCAATCCCTTCTTCTACGTATTGATTTAACCCATATGCCTTTAGATGGGTTAACATTTGTTTCCTCCAAAAATTATATTCTTCCCTGTTCTTCAATTTTGGAACTGAACAAGTAATATTTGTTGGTGTCATGACTCTGATACCACTTTGATGGACCCAAATTAAATAGATAAATAAATTTCACAGAAATTTAGACAAGAAACACAATAAAAATAATGGAGGAAATTTCTTCTTGAATAAAAAGATAAAGAGGCTGCAATATTTCCACTCAAAAAATAACGTAAGAAGGCTACAGTGCAAAAGAAGAGAAAACGGCGCTGCAATTGTCTGACGCATAAAAAGGAAATCACGGAAAACAAAACCTAAAACTAGCACTACTTGGATAGGCAATAATCATATGCACACACACCACATAGACCCAACTACTATAACCTATTAAATAACGACACATGGCACTAATAAAACAAAATAAATTAATGCTTGGTTTATCTTCCTACATTCACCATTGATTAAACTAAAATCTCTCTGTCCTTCCTCGCTTTTCTTATCTGTCACTTATTTTATTTACCCAAAGTAAGCGAGGAAAATCAGTCCCACAAGTGTTCTTGTACGCTTTTAAGTTTTATTCTTATTTTTAATAGTTTTGAGAATCTTGATAAGTTCCAATTAAATCCAACAGGTGCGCTTTGCACAATTATCCTACTTGAGAAATTATTGATGAAAGAGTTCGGTGAACATTTTAATGCAATTTTTTACGTTGTGAAAAATAGAGTAATATTCTTATTTTACTATTAATAAAAGGAGAGTAGCACTTAGTCTTATAGTCTCTTCCTTTCTCTTATTATTTCATTTATTTATTTGATTTGGTAAAAAGAACGTCTCTTTAAATTGTAACTTCCAAAAACAAGTTTCAACCCAAAAAAAGTTATTGACTATATAATTATCTATCCCATTAAGAGAGTTATGATTTTATACTTTTAATATGTATTTTTAACTTTATAAATGAATAACAAATTCAATTTAGATGTTAAATTATATAAAAACGAATATTTTTTGAGTGCAAGCACAATTAATATGTTAACATCACTAGTAAAATTAACCTGTTAACTAGATCCACAGTTATAAAACTTGAAAATAAGATAATATGGGGGCTTCAGTGGATATTAATTTGGATCCGGCCAGATAGTTCCACACAAGTAAAATTTAGAAAAATTTTACTGTCCCATTACGAAGTGCTACCATAATGATAAGTTTTTTAATTGTGTATTTGACCAATTTTTTACTTACTCTTACATTATTAGATGAAACTTTTATGACCGTATAATACCCTAACAGGACTATAGAGTCTCTCTGAATTTTATAGCAGCAATCAATGTGTTAAGACATTGAGTTCATGATTATAGTCCTAAATAAAGTACCCGGTGTCATCCAAGCTTTATTTTAATTATGGCATCCTGTTTATCGAATGGTTATGCTCACAGCGGCACCCGCACCAAATTCTGCATATCCAGCAGCTGTTCTGGCTTTGGGTTTGATGGCAAATATGTGATTAGCAAGAATTTAAAATCACTGCTGCAATAACATGCGAAGGGCAAAATAATGGACACGCATGCACTATAACAAGTATACACATATCTGTTGAAAAGGCATGACTAGGATTCCAGTTAGAAAAATGGACAACACGATGCACTTTGATTTCATAGTAAGATGTAATTACTAGAACTTTATTAATCATGGCCACAGTAACTGACATGCAAAACAAAGGTGATTCGATCTACAAACGTGAACAAAATACTATCAACTTTATCACACACTGCTTTTATTAAGTTAACGGTGCATTTTGTTTGTTACGAGTTGCAACTTCGAATTGCAATGCATGCTAGAAATTTATAGAATTTTAATAGTGCCATAAATCTGTGATTTGAAAGTTATAGAGATATATACAAATCTTAAGTTAGTATCTACAAAATAGAGAGTGACTATTCATAAATTTTAATTGTAGGGATGAGGATGGATAACAACACCAATTTAGAGATATTGGTAAGATAGTTTTAATCATGTTAGAAGTGTATATAACTATTAAAATCACACTGTGTATAATATTGCTATTTTCCATAGTTATATTAGTCCTTCCGCAACTTTAGTGCGTGGAAAGTTTGTCAATACTTTCAGAATCTGAAAGTAAAAAAATTTACTACTAAACTAAATAAATGAAAGCAGTATGTATCTTAGACTCAAATGTAATTATGAAGTTGTGTGTGGCAAAAAGTCTACACCATACCCTAACACATTGCTGGGAGTCTTACCTTAATTTGTGTGCGACAAAATACGTTGTAATACAAATTTGATGATTAAAAATAAAAAAACTCCTGCAATCAAAAACTGGACAAAGGAAAATACACATATAATCAAATGAAGACGTCTTAGAAAAACTAAATTACGCATGATTGAATCTGGTTACTGTCATCTGCAACTCCTTAAACATTTTCAAAGTTTAATTCTATTATGATAAATTTTTAAAAAGAAAAATTATAGTTTTAGTACTAAATATTTAGAGTATTGACAGTTTTAGTTCCTAAAGTCACCAAATGTCAATTTTTCAACACATTAGTCTTATTGATCATTTCTGTCAAAATCTTACCAAAATCCAATCACACGATACTCATGTGCTAGTAACCAAATTTTTAAAAAGAATTAAAATTTTTTTTAATTGACAATTTGCAATTAAAGGCATGCATGAGTGCCGGTGATACTCTTTTCTTTTTTTTTTTTTTGTTTTTTTTATCCAAGATATCTTAAATTGAATCCATGAAATATCTATTTACTATTATTTCATGAACATTGAAATAGTTACAATTTGTTCATTAGGACGTTGAATGCACAACAAAGGAGACTCGACCTGCAATCACGAAGGAAACTATATGGGAGAATATAATAGCCAAAAACACACAATGCTTTTATTTTGTTTAATGGTGCAATTTGTTGGCACAATTTTATGTATCCTTCAACATGCAATTACGTAGTAGTATGTTATGACTGAAGGGTGATGCAAAACCAATAAAGGGGCAATAAGGTGTTGGAAGTAAAAGAGAAAAGCAGGAGGCGAGAGGCGGGAAAACGAGCTGGAAGGAATAAAGGTCGTTAGAAGTTAGTTAGGCAACGTATCAGCATTCAGTTAGTTAGTTTAGTTAGTTTCTCAATGTAACTAGACTTCTGTTGATTTGTACTGGCATAAAAGAAGAAAGTAGAACATGTAAAAGGCGGATTGAAGCTAGACAAATGTTTCTCTTTCTTCTCTCTTCAATAAAATTCCCCAATTCTCTTTATATCTTTCCCTAATTCCATTCTTTCTTCTATCTTCCCTGTTTTAATTCTTTTCTGAACCCTTTCTGTCGTTTTTTCTTAGTCTATTCATTACACAGTACTGGAAATGGATGTCAGTTATCCTTTTTCCTTTCTCTCCATCTAACGATTGAAATCATTCATCGTTAAATTAGTAGTGTTATCAAAATGTCATTCATCTTTGCAATTATGCTGAAATTGGTTTGACGTAATAAGTATGGCCAACGTGTTTCCCTTTTGCTTACATGGAACACTTTTTTTTTTTTTTTGGGAGATTCAAGAAATTCTGCAAATTTTATAAGATAAAGAAAAAATGGGTGGAATTAAAAGCTGAAATTTGCCTAATTAATTTCTTTTTTGTCGAGCTAAAACTTAAGGGCTCAAATTACAAATCTCTGCTCATTATGTTGAAAAATAATAGTTTTGAACGCCGAATCAGGGATAGACCCAATATTTTGAGTTTGGGAAAACACAAAATTCTAATTTAGGGATGAAAACTTGAACAACTATAATGATATACTATATATAAAACCTTATTCAACTAATATTTGTTATATAATGATAGAACTATTGTATACAATATATAATTATAAAACTATAGTATATAATTAAAATATATAATCAAGTTCATATTCAAATTCCAAGATCATATGTGTGTGTATATGCAAGTTATATCTTTGACGAAATAATATTAAACTACCAATTATATACTTGATGTTAAGAATAATAATTAAGACAGAGAAAATTTACCCTTATTTTTTTTTGTTTTCTATTTTTAAAATAATATATGTCTCTGACTTATCTAATTTTTGCTATTTCATCTTGTATTGGACTTGTCTTCTGTTATTAAATACTTTGTTCATTAGAAAACTTGTGCAAAGTAGGAGAAGTAATAAAAAAATTTAAGACAAGTTTGAGAATAAGAAGGTATTGGACTGAAAGTTACTACCAAAATTTAATAAACGAAATATTTTTTTAAAATTTTTGGGGGGGTTTGATTGCCCCATTGCCCACTCGTTAGTTACGTCTATGCACTCTATATAAACTAAATTAACACATCTTTACATCAAATTACTGAATTGTAGAGATCCTAAGAAACATGCGGTCCTGGAGCTCGAGGCTTGGTTAAAGATGATTTCATAGGCACAGGAGGATTATATTATGCCAATCTGCTTGAAAGCACATCTGGAAATATAAAGAATATTTTGGACTGAATCACGTAAAAGAGCAGTTCAAACTGGAATATTTGAGCTCTGAAACCTTATTTTAGATATTTTGATCATAAAAGGCCATGGAGATTGATCTAGCATTTTCATTTTTACCTTCTCAGGTAAAAATATGAAAATTCCAGAACTCAGCGACACACATTCAATTTTTTTCTTCTTTTCTGAACTTTCTTCTACATCAATTTTTTCCAATTGAAATCCCATATTTCTAGATGGTGGGGAATAAGTCACTACCTCCGCCCAAGTTTCATCGACAGATTCTTTCATTTTCCCAGTTACCTTTTTCCCACGTCCAACCTAAAAGGCTGACTGTGGTTGTACCTAACTAACATCCTTCCCATGTAAAATCTTCCTTTGATATCACCTCTTTCAGCCATGGTATGTGATTTTGATACAAAAGTGCTAGCCATGGTAAGATCTCACCTCTTTCAGCCAAGATCTGATTTGATTAATTTTCTTGAAACAAATAAGCAACAAACAAGAAAAAAACTAGAGTAAGCGGTTTAGATGTTTAGGAACTACCGGGAATTTTGGGGTTGGGTACCTTAACCTCTCCTTAAAGAAATTTCATCTTAACTTCTTTTAGAAAATTAATTTTTTGCTTTTAATCAGTCAGAGGTTTTCTAGATGAGAAGCTTAAGGCTTCCTGCAAATGGTATCAATTAATGATTAGCAAGAACTACTTGAAGTCTTGTTTATTTTCTCAAACATAGACATTAATTTCTGCAATTTTAATACCCTTACCATCCTTTTTTTCCGGGTAAAACTTGCGAATATCAGATTTATGAATTGTAACTCTAATGTACTCGAGCTAGATTCGACGTTCTGGTTCTAGTAACGGGAATTGTCTGTAGTTATAACTTCACCGTTGGGCCAGGTTTATTATTTGGCAAACCGATCCATTGTTTTGGTTTGTCTATCTAAAATTTGCAATGTTTGTTACAGGTAACTTGTTGGTTTTTTGGCTTAAAAATAAAATTTGAATTGTATCTTGATTTTTGAATGATTTTTTTCAAGTCAAATTCACTAATTATCCGTATTCCTTTTGTTGAATTTTTACTTGGATGGAGTACGCTTCAATTTTGTTAGTTTATGAAAAGATCAAAAAATATATATATATATATGGCTTTGAGCTTGATGGCTGTTTGATTATGAATTTAAATCCAACATTTAAGTTAGGTAGTCTAATTTCAATTTCCTTGTTATTCATATATGTAATGAACAAGATGATAACCAGTGGGGTTCATTTTTCTTTTAAACCATGTTAGCTTGTTGGACTCCATCTCTTTTGCCGCTATGCCAGTTAAGACCATATTTAAGTTAAGGCAACTAATGTAGGGTGTGGAATGATCTGCCACTCCATACGTATCGTCACGGTGGAGATACGACCTGGAATTGTGAAAGGAAGGAAAATATATATGCTCCATTTAAACGTAAAAACACACTGCTTTTATTTATTTAATGGTGCATTTTGTTGGTACAACTGCATCTTGGACATGCAGTACATACATACTAGCAATGGATGTCAGCATACGGTACACCGAACATCCATACTTGATAACACACCCCGTATAATTAATAGTAGTACATTATTATCTTCGGCCCGTGGTTATGGACCTTAATTTACTTAGTTCAACTTTGTGAGGTACTGGCAATGCTGAGTTTTAACACAAGCAGCAACGGGAATTTATAGGCCCTCTTTTTAGCCAAAATGCCCTTTGTGCCCTACTTGGAAATGGGGAATTACACGTTTCTTTTTGGATTGAGTTTTGAGTCAACAGACGAGAAGGCGGTTGAGAAAACGTCATTAGATTATTTGTAATTAAAATGTCATTCACCCTGCAATTGCACCGAAATTAGGTTTGACGTATTAAATATGGCCAACACGTGTTTCTCGCTTAGTCACCTGCTACACTCAGCCCCAGGCCCCCCCCCCCCCCCCCCCGGCCCTTCTCTCTCTTCATCTCTCCCCTTTCTTCTTTCTCTCCCCCTCTCTCTTTTTTTGAGATTTAAGAAATTCTCGAAACTTTATGCGAGAAAAGAGAGAAATGGTAAGGAATTGACAGGCGAACTTTGCATAATTAATGTCTTTTCTTGTCGATCAAAGATTTAAGGATTCAAATATCAAATCACTGTTTATTATGTTATAAAATAATAGTTTTGAATGCCGAATCAAGGATAGACCCGATATTTTTAGTTTGGGGAAGTAACATTGACATATATATGCATCGTTAATATATTGCGAAATTTTATTCTATGGGTGAAAATTTTGTTTGTGTGTGTGTGCGGGTATAATTATTCAATTAATTTTTGGTATATAATGATAAAACTATTGTATGCAATTGAAACACATAACAAGTTCAAATTCAAATTTCAAAATTGTATATGCATGTTGTGCGCTAGTTATTTCTTCGATAAACTAATAATAAACTACTAATTATATACTTCTTCTCCCATCAGGAAAAAGGTGGATATTAACAATAATAATTAATAGTTTCCAAAAAAATAATAATTAATAGAATGAAAATTTACCCTTATCCTTTTGTCTCCTATAATTAAAATAATATATCTTTTGACTTATCTAAAGTTTTTTATTTTATCTTGTATTAGACTTATATTATTAAATACTTTGGTTATTAGGGGGCTTGTAGAAATTAAGGGAGTAGTAGAAAATTACCACTTAAATTCAATAAATGAAATAGATTTTCTAAAATTTTTGGGGTTTTGATTACCCCTTCCAAAACCCGTTAGTTTGCACCCTATTATAAACCCGAATAACGCATCCTTACATCAAATTACTAGACAGCAGAGTTCCTAAGAAACATATGGTCATGGAGCTCAAGGCTTGTTTAAAAAATGATTTCATAAACCCGGCAGAATTATGCTACGCCTCTCTGTTTGACGGCCCATCCCCAAATATGAAGAATAGCTTGGACTAAATTCATGTAAAAAAGCAGTACAAAACTGGAACATTTGAATATTGCAATATTATTTTAGACAATTTTGTTAATCTCGACTAACTTTTTTTGATATATTTTTCTTGACCAATGTGAGAGCACAACACAGAATTAGTCTTGACTCTTCAAGTGAAAATTCTATTTTAAGATTTATTTTTACGGGTTCACATAGTAAAATTTAGAATTAGATACAATTTCACACGGAAAAAGGGGCAGCTTACGAATCTAAATAAGTTAAAGGCCATAAAATTCAAATTTGACTTCATTTCTTAACAAACTTAAAAGTGTGCTTCAATTTGGAATTTAAAAGCATGTTCTGATTTGGCTTGATTATATGAGCTGAGATGATAAAAGATTTTATCAAGTTGAATTTGAGTAGAATTCAAATAAATTACTTGATTTATATGTAAATTTCAAATTCTATTACTAACTGAACAAACTGAATTTCACAATTTGACCAACATTAAAAAGTTTAATTCAAACTTAACTTGATTGTTGAAGTACTATTGTGGAACAATGGATTTACTTTGATTTGGTTATCAAGTTACCTGGTTCATCGTTCATTCTTAAACTAGTCTGTTCATATATACCCTCATGAATATAAACACAAATTGTTGGATTGGCATTCCTTCCTTATTTTTCCTCTAAATATTGGAATGACATTATGAAGACACCACCGAATAAACAAGTTGTTGACTGGTTGTTGATATTTATTACCGTTAGGAAATTGACAAGTTTTTCTTGTAAGTAAGTTTCTTTTCTCGTGTAGAGGGTAAGTAGTTTCTTATTTATTCTAATAGCTTGTAATTGTTGCCAAATAAGTTTTTGTTTTTTTTTTTTTTGAGAATGTGCCAAATAGTTTTGTAATTGTAGGATTTATAGTAGAGAAAATTACAGTTTTGGTCCCCAATGTTTGAGGTATTGGCAGTTTTAGTCCTTAAAGTTTGGGCAAAAGCAAATTTAGTACCAAATGTTTTAATTTTTTAGCACATTTAGTCCTATTAACCAGTTTTCTCAAAATCTTATTAGAATCTGATCACGTGAAACTCACATGATGGTTACAAAAGTTTTCAAAAATAATTAAAAAAAAGAATAAAAATTTATTGCCATAATTTGTAATTAAAGGCACACATGCAAATGCATTATCTAGATAGATTTTTTTACTTTTATCTGCTTATTTATTATTGAGAAAATTGCAGTTTTGGTCCCCAATGTTTGAGGCATTGGCAGTTTTAGTCCCTAAAGTTTGGGTAAAAGCAAATTTAGTACCAAATGTTTTAATTTTTTAGCACATTTAGTCCTATTAACCAGTTTTTTCAAAATCTTATTAGAATCTGATCACGTGAAACTCACATGATGGTTACAAAAGTTTTCAAAAATAATTAAAAAAAAGAAAAAAAATTATTGCCATAATTTGTAATTAAAGGCACACATGCAAATGCATTATCTAGACAGATTTTTTTAGTTTTATATGCTTATTTATTATTTATGAACTCAAATTAGTGTCATTAATTACAAATTATAGTAATTAAAATTTTTTCTTTAATCTAATTCTTTTTGAAAATTTTGTAACCGGCACATAAGTATCACGTGACTAGATTCTGATAAGATTTTTGTAAAACTGGTCAATAGGACTAAATATGCTAAAATTTAAAACTTTTGGTACTAGATTTGCATTTGTCCAAACTTTAAGGACTGAAACTGCCAATACCCCAAACATTTGGTACCAAAAATGCAATTTTCTCTTTATAGTATAAGGCAAGATGTTTCTTGATTACTTTAGTATTAACCAAGTAATGTGTCCTATAAATAAGTGAGTTGATATTGTACAAAAAGCACACAAAAGCGAGGGTGAGAGAATTCTTGGTAGTGAGAGAAGGTATATAAGGGATTAGGCTTGAGATATAAGTTGTTTTTTCATGTTTATTTTCTCTCATAATATAATAGCATTTTTCTTTCTGTAGACGTAAGGCTTGATAATTTTATATTGTTTTTATATGCCAGTTAAATCTTTTGTATGTCACTTAAATTTCATATTGTTTTTATTTTCAATAAATTGTTGGATTTTTTACTCCTCAAATAGTTGTATTTAATTTCTGCGTTTGAATCCCAAATAATTACATTAACAATTGCATTCTATTGAGTGGCTCCTAAAGGAAGAGTTGGGGAAAAATCAATAATCATACGTCACTAGCTTAATATATGCAGAGGTCACGGTTGACCCTTTGAAGAGCTAGAGAGTAAAATCTCATGGAATCGACGGCCAACCGTCACATTAGGCAACCTGGGACCAATCCACAAGTAACAAGTCGATGTTCGAGTAATTAACTATATAATAATTGTAGCTAAAAAGAGATTAACGCCAGTACATGTTTGACGAAAGTAGTTGTGCTGTTTGAACATGTTATCCTTGTGTGTAAGATCTTGGCGAGACTTGACTTTTTGTGGTTGAAAAATTAGTATTGTCTTCTAACTCATAATTTTTTTGGTCCAGAGCTATTAATGTTTGGACCATCTCAAGCAGAGTACATAAATGACATTCAGTTTTGGACTTTTCCTCATTATAATCTATATGCTAAAGGCATGGAATCATATTCATATTGTTGTTTTCCAAACACAATAATGTTTCTTAAAAACTTCATACATGTTTTCCAAGGATTTTGTTTTTTTGTTATTTTTTTTTAAGAACATATCTTTAAAAAACTTCATATACGTTTTTGAATTATCTTTTTATCTCACATACACATTTACCAAGAAAAATCTTTAAAACAACTAAAGTAATATATTTTAAAAAACACTTCAAAAAATACTCATACAAAAACACTTTTTTTTTTAATTTTGGGCTCATATTATATTGACAGCATAATCAATTGTATATACAGTCAACTTTGAAACAATAAGCTTCCACGTTTGACAGAAATCATTCCTTGTAGGAGATTTTGAAGTACGCTATCTCTAATTTTATGGTGTACTTATGTTCAAAATGAAATTACACCATATTAATATGAAACTCTCGAGTTTTCTACTACTAAAATATGGAATATAGCTGATAAAAAAAAAATGAAGGATGCACTAGTTTTAGAAGTGTTTCGAGTATGTTTTAACTAAGACAATGCTTCAATTCAAGGCTCTCGAATTAAAAGAAAAAAAAAAGAAAAAATTGACAATTGCATCGTAGTGGATTGTGGAAAACGCTAAGGCAGTTTTCCATTTCCTTGCTGTCCCTCTAACGATTGAAGTTGATGGACATTAAATTTGTAATTATCAAAATGTCAATCATCGGTGCAATTATGTCGAAATTCGGATTGACGATAAATATGGCCAACATCTGTTTCTCGTTGGGCTACACGGTACCCTTTTTTTTTATATGAGATTCAAGAAATTCTTTAAACTTTGTGAGAGAAAAGGGAGAAATGAGTGAAATTAAGAACCGAGCTTTGCACAATTAGTTTCTTTTTGGTCGAGCTAAAACTTAAGAATTCAAATTACAAATCTTTGCTCATTATGTTGAGAAATAATAGTTTTGAAAGCCCAGTCAGTGATAAAGCCTATATTTTGAGTTTGGGAACATTGACAAATATGTATAGTTAAAACAGACAAAATTTTATTTTAAGGGTGAAAATTTGAACAACTATAATAATGTATTATACATAAAACATTGTTTGATTAATATCTGGTGAATAATATATAATCAAGCTCATATTCAAATCTCAAAATTATATATGTGTGTGTGTATTTGTGTGCAGGTAATATCTTTGACAAAGTAATAATAAACAATATTTTAGTACTCCTTCCATCAAGAAAAAGTTGGATGTTAAGATTCGTAACTAAGAGAATGAACATTTACCCTTATATATATATATATATATATATTTTCAGTGGTTAAAACAATATATATCTCTTTGACTTGTCTAAATTTTTTTGATTTTATCTTGTATTGGACTGAGCTTATGTTATTAAATACTTTGGTTATTAGAAGACCTGTACGAAGCAAGAAGAGTAATAGGAAATTTAAGACCTGCATGTAGTAACGGGAATTTTTTTTGTTTTTTTTGAACCAATGTGCCCTTTATGCCCTTGTGGAAATGGGAAATTACACGTTCAGTACATCGAATAACGTGATTCTAGTGCATCCTTCCTTCATAAAATTATTATTACAAAGTAAACTGTTTTCTAGTATTAATATTTGTACCTTTAAGTGCTAAATAAATAGAGTAAACAACCAATGGAGGAATACCAGTTCTCTAATGGATTTCTCAACTCGTTACAAAAGTTTTGAAGAAAGAAATAAAGGATTTGCGTGGCAGGAATTTACTCTCGAGTTTTCTACTACTACTACTACAATATGGAATACTAAATAATTCTGCAGGCTGATACACAAAAAAAAAAAATATATATATATATATATATATATATATATATACACACACACACATATATATATTCAAGGATGCACTAGCTTCTAGAAGTGTTTCCATTATATTCTGCTGAAAGAATTACAGAGAGAGAGAGAGAGAGAGAGAGAGAGAGAGAGAGAGAGAGAGAGAGAGAGAGAGAGAGAGAGAGAGAGAGAGAGAGAACGAGAACAAGATAAGAGCGACTAATTGCGTCGTAGGCGATTGGGGAAAAAACGAAGGCTGTTTTACTTTTCCTTGCCGTACGTCTAACGATTGAGGTCGATAGAACATTAAATTAGTAGTAATCAAAATTTCGTTGCAATTATGTCGAAATTAGGTTTGACGTAATAAATATGGCCAACATGTGTTTCTCGTTTGGTTACGTGGAACTTTTTTTTCTTTTTTTTTTTTTTTTGAGATTTAAGAAATTCGCTAAACTTTATGAATGAGAAATGGGAGGAATTCAGAGCTGAACTTTGTCTAAGTAATGTCTTTTTTTGTCTTGGCAAAATTTAAGGACTCAAATTACAGATCTATGCTCATTATGTGATAAAATAATAGTTTTGAACACCCAATCAGGGACAGACCCAATGATGTGTGTTTGGTGAAGCAACATTTGCATATATGTATAGATAAAATAATGAAAAATTTTATTTTAAGGGTGAAAATTTAAATAACTATAATGATAAAACTATCGTATACCATTAAAATATATAATCAAATTCCAAAATTACACACACACATGTATGTGTGTACACAATTATTTCTTTGGCGAAGTAATAGTAAATTACTAATTATATACTTCTTTTCCTAACAAGAAAAAGTTGGATGTAAACAATAGTAATCAAAGAATGAAAATTTTCCATTTTTTCTATGATTAAAACAATAAATATCTTGATTTATCTAATTTTTTTGATTTTATCTTATATATTGAAATTATCTTAAACAATTAAATACTTTGCTTATTAGAGGACTTGTGTAAAGTAAAGGGAGTAATAGAAAATTTAAGAAAGTTTAAACTGAAATTACCATTAAAATTTAACAAATGAAATAGACTATGTAAAATTGGCACAATTATAAAACCATTCAACACATCGGCACATCAAATTACTGGGCTGTAAAGATCCCAATAAGCTCAAGGCTTGGCTAAAAATTATTTCATAAGCCCAGGAGGATTATGCTTATGCCTTCCTGTTTGAAGGCCCATCTTCAGATATAAAGAGTAGTGTGCACTGAATTCATGTAAAAAATCAGTCCAGACAGGCATATTTGAGCATTGCAATCTTATTTTAGACAATTTTGCTGCTCTGGATCTAATTCTTTTTGACATATTTTTCTTGACCAATGTGAAAGACAATTTTGTTGCTCTGGATCGAACTCTTTTGACATAATTTTCTTGACCAATGTGAAAGACAATTTTGTTGCTCTGGATCTAACTTTTCTAGACGTATTTTTTTCTTGACCAATGTGAAAGCACAATACCGAATTAGTCCAAACTCTTCAAGTGAAAATTCTAGTTTAAGATTTATTTTTTCGGGTTCTACATAAAAAAGGGTAGCTTACGAATATAAATAAGTTAAAGACCATAATTTTCAAATTTGATTTCATTCCTTAACAAATTTAAAAGTCTGCTCCAATTTGGCTTGATTATATGATTTCTTAACAAATTTAAAAGCATGATCCTATTTGGCTTGATTATATGAGTTAAGATGATAAAGGATTTTATCAAGTTGAATTTGAGTAGAGTTCAAACAAATTAGTTGATTTATATGTAATAAATTTTATTACTAGCTAAACGGACTAAACAAGTTAACAAATAATAATAAATTTAGTTCAGACTTGACTTGATTGTTGAAGTACTATTTTGGACAATGGATTGGTTTGGTTATCAATTTATTTGGTTCATCGTTGATTCTCACACTTGTCTGTTCACATGTGCCCTCATGAATATAAACACAATCTGTTGGGTTGGTATTCCTTCCTCATTTTTCCTCTAAACATTGGAATGACGTTATGAAGACACCAATGAATAAACAAGTTGTTGACTGGTTGTTGATATTTATTACTGTTAAGAAATTGAAAAGTTTTTCTTTTAAATTTCTTTTCTTGTGTGAATAGTATGTTAACAAGAATGAAAATGGGAATATATTTTTCTATATTCCATCCAAAGATACAACAACCTATTTATAGGCTTGTATAAGTAATAGGTACAATGAATCTAGATAATAATAAATAAGTTTAAATCAAATCTTATCCTAATCTAATCATATCCAATCATATCCTAATCATATCTACAATTTAAAATTCAAATATAGTACAACTTATAACACTCCCCCTCTCAGTGGTGCATACAAGTCTCACATGCCCAACTTGCCAAGTGAGTTGTAGAAGACTTTGGTCGATACAGCTTTGGTCAGTACGTCAGCTAGCTGATCTTTTGACTTAATGAATGGAAACCGTATCACCTTGTCTTCAAGATTTTGTTTTATAAGGTGTCGATTCACTTCAATGTGTTTGGTGCGATCATATTGGACTATATTATGACTGATATCGATGGCTGCTTTATTATCACAAAACAAATTCATTTCAAAATTAGGAGGGAAGTCGATATCGGTCATCAACCTTTTAATCCATAGAAGTTGGCACACCTTTTTAGCCATTTTTCTAAACTCAGGCTCTGCATTAGATACCATTACAAGTTTTTGTCACTTACTCCTCCAAGTAACTAGATTGCTGTCGACGAAGGTAAAGTATCTTGATGTCATTTTTCGATCAGTAGCATTTCTAACCCAATTAGCATCAATAAAATCATCAATATTGAGATAGTTACTCTTAGAAAGTAGAATTTTTTTTTAGAAGAACCCTTTGAATATCGAAGAATCTACATCAAAGCCTCCATATGTCGATCACTAGGAGAATGCATGAATCGATTGATTACACCGACAGTATAAGCAATATCTAGATGTGTGTGGGGCAAATAAATCAACTTACCGACTAACCTCTAATATCTTTCTTTATTAGTCAGCTTCTGATCCAAATACTCACCAAGCCTGTGATTCTGAATAATCAGTGCATCAGTCGATTTACAATCTAGTAATCCAGTTTCAGCTAAGAGATCAAGCACATACTTCCGTTGAGATAAAAATATGCCTTGAGTCGATCTTGCTACCTCAATCTCCAAAAAATACTTAAATTTCTCAAGTTTTTCATCTTAAACTCAGCTGCTAGTCAATCTTGCAGATTAAAAATTTCTTCTTCATCATCTCCTATGATAATCGTGTCATCAACATAGATTATCAAAACTGTTACCTTTCCACAACAATGCTTCAAAAACAAAGTATAATCTTCATTACTTTGCTAGTGCCCATATTTCTTCATAGCCAAAGTAAATCGACCAAACCAAACACGCGGTGACTGCTTCAATCCATAAAGAACCTTTTGTAACTTGCACACAATATTTTCAGTTGAAGTAACATACCTTAGTGGAATGTTCATGTGTACTTCTTCTTCAAGATTGTCATGTAGAAATGCATTCTTTACGTCGAACTGATACAACGACCAATCTAAATCGGCTGCACAAGATAACAAGATCCTAACTGTGTCCAAATTAGCCACTAGTGAAAAAATCTCATGATAATCAATTCCATATGTTTGTATATACCCCTTTGTCATAAGTCGTGCCTTATACCAATCGATTGAGCCATCAATTTTGTACTTAATTGTGAATACCCATTTGGATCCCACTATTTTCTTTCATTCTGGCAATGAAACCAAAGCCCAAGTGTCATTCTTCTACAATGCTGATATTTCTTCTTTGCTGGTTAGAGTCCAATTTGAATAAGCAAGAGCAGCATGCACACTATTTAGGATATCAACTAATGAAGCATTATGAACAAAGTTCTCCAGAGGTTTAGATAATCGGTGAATTGAAACATACTTTGTTATAAGATATTTAGATCGTTTAACACAAGTTTCTAGAGAATACCATTGGAGGCTTGCCACGATTGGACTTGTCAAGCAGCACATATGTACTGGTACTATCCAAATCAATAGTAGAAGTATCAGAAATACTTACCTCAAGAATATTTTTAAAAGATTGATGGTCAAGTATAAAGGGGAAGGGATTACACCGACAGTAGCATCAAGAGATATATCTGCAGCAGTCTCGTCAGGAACATTAATAGCAGCAATTAGAATATCAATAGCAGCAATTGATATATTAACCTCATTAAAACTTAGCCATGATGACCATGCTAATCCTTGCTAAATTTGCACTTCTTTGTTCTTCATCTTTCCCTAAAGTGAAGAGATAGATGGCGAAAGGAAAAATATTTCTGATTCTAAGAATGTAACATTCATCGTTTTATACATCTTATGAGATGTTAGATTATAACACCAATAACCTTTTTTATGCACGACATATCCCAATAAGACACAACGGACAGTACAAGAATCTAGCCTACTTCGTTAGTTTTTGTGCAAATACACAAATGCCACATAATCAAATACCTGTGCTAAAATCATTAGCATAGATGGTAAAGTGAAGTGTTGAGTTAGAGCCTATAATGGGGTTTGAAAGTTCACAGCTTTTAAAGGCAATCAATTCAGCAAGTAGACTATTGTTGTGATAGCATTAGGCCAATATTGACGTGGAACATTTACATTAATCAGCAATATTCTATCTGTTTTCAGTATGTGCCAATTCTTCCTCTCAACCACTCTATTTTGTTGTGAGGTTTGACTGCATGATATTTTATGTATGAGACCATTAGTGTTAAAGAACTCGTGCAATGATTGATTATTATATTCTCCATCGTTATCAGACCGAAGAATTTTAACTATAGTAGAAAACTGTGTTCGAATCATAAAAAGAATGATTTAAAAGCATCTGTTACTTCACTCTTATACTTCAACAGGTACACCCATGTCATTCGAGTACAATCATCGATAAAAGTTACAAACCAACGAATGCCAATCGATGAAGTAATCGATGATGATCTCCAAATATCAGAATGTCCAAGGCAAAAGGAGTATCACTTTTATTCGAATTGATATGATAAGGAACTTTATGACTTTTAGCTAAAATGCAAGTCTCACATTTTGAATCAACAACATTGATAAACATGTCTGGAAACAGGTGCTTTATGTATCCAAACGATGGATGTCTAAGTTGTCGATACCATAACTGGATCTCTCATTCTTTGGTGTTGTCAGTACTTTTCATCTGGTTTGCTCTACTGAAACTGAAATCATCCATGTAATATAAATTCCCATTTTAATACCACGTCCAATTTTCTCCTTGGTGAGAATATTTTGAAAAAGACAAAAAGTTGGATACATTAGTGCTACATAATTAAAATTGATTGTTATCTGACTTACTGATAGTAGCTTATTTGATAAAGAGGGAATTAACAAAGTATTAGGTAGAGAAAGAGATGAAAAAAGAGTGACAGTTCCAGCTCCTATAACTAGATATTGAACACCATTGGCATTAAAGATCGTCGACTGTCTTGGTTGAGCGACACATGAAAAGTCATCTAGATTAAAGGTCATTTGGTCTGTAACTCTTGAATCGATAATCCAGCCACTATTACGTCAATCAGAGCTATAATTAGCTTGATATTGATTGGCCTTTTTTTTTATCAGCAGGAAGAGCATAAAATACCTGTGTAACATTAAGAGCTGCGAATGATGTTGTCGATTCACCAATTGCAATAGCAGCTCTTCCAGAGCTTTCACCTTGATCGGTAGTATTTCATCAACCACTTTGTCGATTTTGTCCTTTTTACTCCTTCCACCATGTTGGATACCTATGCAATTTGAAACATGTATCATGTGTGTGTCCATTCTTATTGTAATGAGTACAATTGTCTCCATTAGCTGGTGTTTTGGCCCCCTTTTGATACCATGACAGAGTTGATTATGTTGTCTCCATCTGTCAGCATTACTGATTGCCTACTTTCTTCTCGCCGGACATAGGCATATGCTTCTTCCATTGTCGGGAATGACTTTATTCAGAGCACATCACTGTGGATTGTATCCAGCCGATCATCTAATCCATCAAGAAATATATATACTCTCTCTTCCTGTGTGAAAGAGTTGTACTTGTTAATATCGGTAGCACATTCCATTGGATTTGGTTGACGAAAGTCAATCTCTCTCCACGAATCAAGCAGATCGTTGTAATATTTCTCAATCGACCCTCCAGCTTGTCTCATCCTAGTAACCCTTCCCTGCAGATCATAGAATTGGGACGTATTAGCCCCATCAAAATAAGTGGTGGCAACTACATCCCATACCGATTTAGCAGTAGAAAAATGAATGATGTTGCCAATTAAGGATGGGTTAATGCTGTTTATTAACCATCTCTTTACAATAAAATCTTCAGTCTGCCATTGTCAGTATGTTGGATCTGTCGATGGAGGTTGAGGAATCTCGCCATTAATATATCCCAATTTGTCTTTGGCCGAGATATATACCTTGACAACTTGGGACCAAAGTGCATAGTTGGTATCGTCTAACTTGACGTCGATCTGAACCATGGGGGAATCATTGCTCGGTGTATGTTTCTGACATCTATTCAAGACTTTCATCATTTTTGTGGCCAAGTTTTCAACAACTATGTCAGTCTGTCCTCTTCCACCTTGCACAAGATCGGATGATTTTGCCATGGTTCCTTTTCTGATTATATTAGTGTAATTTTAAATAAAGTTTCCTAGAATCTCTGCTCTAATACCATGTTAACAAGACTAAAAATGGGAAAATATTTTTTTATATTCCATCCAAAGATACAATAGTTTATTTATAAGCTTGTATAAGTAATAGGTACAATGAATCTAAACAATAATAAATGAGTTTAAATCGAATCTTATCCTAATCTAATCATATCCAATCATATCCTAATCATATATACAATTTAAAATTCAAATATAGTACAACTCATATTAGAGTGAGTAGTTTCCTAATCGTTCTAGTTTCTTCTCGTAGTTGCCAAGTAATTTTCTAATTGGTAGGATTTATCGTTTAAGGCAAGTTGTTTCTTTGATTATTTGGGTATTGGTCAAATAATGTATCTTATAAATAGGTGGATTGGCATTCTACAAGAAGTACACAAAAGAAAGGATGAGAGAGTTATTGATAGTGAGAGAAGTAATTCAAGGGTTGGTTTGGGATACAAGTTGATTTTTTTTGTACTTATTTATCTTCTATCAAAATAAAAGAGCAGTTGTCTCTTTGTAGTCTTGGTAATTAATTCGAATCACGTTAAATCATTTGTGCATCACTTATATTTCTCCTATTTCGTATTGTTTTTATTCTTATTAAATTATTAGATTCTTGAATCCTCAAATAGTTGTGTTAAATTATCCCAACATTTGCATTCTGTTGAGTGGCTCCTAAAGAGTAGTTGGGGAAAATCATTAGAAAATTGCCTAGAGGTTTCTAATAATTACACATGCCTCCCCTCACGTTTTAAAAATATCACTTATATCCTTTGAGATTTCCATTCAATAACAAAACACACCATAAATTATATTATTCAAAAGATGTCCTTTTTAATTAATAAAACAATACAAAAACACAAACTAATTGCAAAAAATTCTTTCCAATTATCACTTTGACTCTTCTTTTTTCATATATAAGTTTTTTGTGTTTGTTTTTCCAAATAAACTCTTGCTAATACTTGAAAACTAAATAAAATGATCAATTTAAAACTTTCAAGTTTTCTTGTTCTCATAAAAGCCACAAAAACAATACAACAACATCAAATTAAGTCTAAAATTGTTCTATAAAAATATTGTTCATATTTGAATAATTAAGTATGTTTTTTGTAGAAAACACAGTTTAATTTTTATAAGTGCACTTTCTATACAAAATACATTTTATTTTTTAACATCAGAACAAAAGAATTGAATGACAAAAGGTAGCAGTCTTGGAGTAACTTTATTAAAACATTATTCAAATTTGAATAATATAAGTGCACTTTCCATATAAAATATGCGTTGTTTTTATGAAATTTTTTTGTATAATATACACTTTAATTTTTAACACCAAAATAAAAAGAATTAATTGATGAAAGGTGTTTTAATTGATCAATAAGGGCAATTTTGAATAATATAGCTCGTGGGTGTGTTTCGTTATTAAATATAAATCTCAAAGGATACAAGTGAAAATTTTAAAATGTGAGGTGAGATATGTGCAATTATTAGAAACCTCTGAGGTTTCTGAAATTTTATTACTAACTAAACGGACTAAACTTAACAAGTTAACAAATATTAATAAATTTAGTTCAGACTTGACTGGATTGTTGAAGTACTATTTTGGACAATGGATTGGTTTGGTTATCAATTTATTTCGTTCATCGTTGATTTTCACACTTCTCTGTTCACATATGCCCTCATGAATATAAACACAAACTGTTGGATTGGTATTCCTTCCTTATTTTTCCTCTAATTACATGAAACATTGTCATGTATTTTTTGTGGGACCCATGCTTTAATTATGGATAACTATTGTATAGAAATTGAAAAACAAAAATTTTACTAGTAAGCACCCTAATTGTTTGTCACCATTGATTAAACTAAAATCTATTTGTCCCTCCTCGTTTTTCTTATCTGTCACTTATTTTCTTTGCTCAAAGTAAGCCAGAAAAATTTTATAAAAAAAAAAAAAAAAAAAAAAAGTAAGCCAGAAAAATGGGTCCCACAAAACCGAGTCAATCCTAAATCTCGAGGAACACCAATATCAGCGGCGTAATTATAAACTTTGATCAGTTGACTAGCTGCCTAAGTCACTTCATTCTTGCAGGAAATTATAACTATATAGCTTGTACTACAACTATTTTATGGCAAAAGTAAAATTTTTCAAGACCTGTAACAACTTTGCCATTATAACGGATGTCTTTTCTCAAATTTGTAGTGTTAGATGAACCTGAAATTAATGAATAGCAGAAAACGATCTGGCCACAAGAATATTAAAAGCTGATCCAGCTCCTATCTAAACTGGCAATAAAATGAGAAATTGCTACAAATTTCCAAGTGTTCGTGTACCCTTCTAAGTTTTATTTTTATTGTCAATAGTTTTGAGAATCTTTATTAACAAATTTAAAAGTCTGCTCCAATTTGGTTTGATTATATGATATCTTAACAAATTTAAAAGCATGTTCCGGCTTGGCTTGATTATTGAGCTGAGACGATAAAATTTTATCAAGTTGAATTTGAGTAGAGTTCAAATAAATTAGTTGATTTATATGCAAATTTCAAATTTAATACAAACTGAACCAAGTGAACTTAACAAGTTAACAAATATTAATAAATTTTGTTCAAACTAGACTTGATTGTTGAAGTACAATTTTGGAACAATGGATTGACCTAGATTTGGTTATCAATTTACTTGATTCACTGTTCATTCTTAAACTTCTCTGTTCATATATGCCCTCATTAATATAAACACAAACTGTTGGATTGACATTCCTTCCTTATTTTTACTCTAAATATTGGAATGATGTTATAAAGACACCACTAAATAAACGAGTTGTTGACTGGTTGTTGATATTTATTACCGTTATAAAATTGACAAGTTTTCTTTTAAGTATGTTTCTTTTCTTGTGTGGAAGATAAATAGTTTCCTATTTATTATAATTACTTGTAATATACTTGCCAATAGGAGTGCACACGGGTCCAATATTCGACCTGCAAGGGAAATTTTCTGAGCCAACCTGCTAAATGTGAGTCAGGCAACATTGTGATTGTTACCCCTATGCATAAGGAGATATCTAACCAGGGTCGAATATCTGCATAATTCGACCCGTATTCGGAATTTGTTAAACTTATTTCAAATCATAGATAATCTAATAATAATTAAAGCACCATTTATGACGAATATATACTTAAATAACATATATTAAATAAAATCTTACAAGCCATGAATTCATCACAATCGCTAAAAAAAATTTCAATTGTTTGAAACAACAAAATACTGTACATCGCAAGTCTTATAATGAAAACATCAGACATGTTTTTGAAGCAAAGAGTGAAAAAACAACACAAGACAAATGTTATTGCTAGATTTTGTAGCACAACATCTTTGATTCTTTACATTTATAATGTTGATAATGCGGTGCTTTTCACTGCCAAGAATTTCTATGAAATAAGTATAAAAGCTATTGATATTTATAGGGATAACTTCACATACCTCCATTGAGGTTTGTTGTAATTACAGGAACCTCCCCTTGGGTTTTAAAAATTACACTTATACCCCCTGTGTTTATATTTTTTATAACCAAAAATCCATTTTGATAAAGTAATTAAAAAATACCAACCAAATATTTTAAAATATCCTTAACTATTTTTAAAAATAAACGAATGCCAAGTAATTTCCGAATCATAGGATTTATAGTTTAAGAAATTTTTTTTGGTTTTTTGAGCAAAAACTTTGGCTTTTCATTTGTATTGATATTCTATGAAATATCTACATCCAACGAGAAACTTGCTTGAATAGTTTGGAGTACCCCAAAATCTATACAAAATCTAATCTGCAAAAATCTTGGTAGATACGCCTCATTCCAGCATCAATTGTCAATTTTGCTTGGTAATAGGTATTTTCCTCAAGGTGAGAACAGCTTCACACGTAGTTCTTCGCACATTTACTGCTATAACAGCAGCACTTACTGAGTTGCCTTGGTATAGCATCTCGTTTATTGCCCTCCAGATATGGTAGATAGAGACTGCACACGTCAATCTTTGATTGCTTGGATATTGGCCAAGTAACGTGTCCTATAAATGGGTAGGTTAGCATTATTGGTGGGTGTCAACCAGCCAAAAATTAATTTATTATTTACCCACTCTCCAAAGTGAATGTGTATAGCAGCGAGTAGGGTCGTCTTCTCAGGGAAAACAAGTAAAATTATTGCTTTCAAGAAAAATGCAGTAAAAATTGGGAAAAGAATTTCTATCAATTCGTAATTAAATAAAAAGACAAATATACAATAATTAAAATGGAATTAAAGTATTAAAACAAATGAATAACAAGCTCTGGTTATGAAAACAATCTCAGCAACGGTTCATCCAATTGATCATCGACACATAGGATAACTCATGTATTTACGAATAAATCAGTTATAGCAGTCCAGCATCCGCTGTACTACCAATAGGTAACCCTGGATATGCTCATAGGATTTAATCTAATTGCAGCCTTAAAACTAGAAAGAGCCAATTCTAGTTAACAAACACACATGCGGGTTCATTTAAAATAGATTAGTTATTTCCGTGACACAGATTATACTACTTGTGAGGTAATGAAATTGTGTCATTTGCCACTGATATCAAAACATCCAAATACATACGGACCAGATGTTTCAATTAGCAATAAATCATTCAGACAATTGAATAACTGGCCATATTTATTCAATTAAACTCCAATCAACGATACTCCAAATCTCACAAAATCTACACTTCCAACTGGATAGGCGTGGGCGCGTTTTACTGCAGCAAATCTTCTAGAAAATTTCCTTAAAAGATCACTTTCCTTATTTGAATCCTATTAGCAACATAAAAACCAAATAATAATAAAATCCAGCATTTAGCATAATATTTGGCTATAATTAAGATAAAATATCAATAAATAATAAGCATAATTAGCGCACTATCAGTTATACAACTAACAGAGAAGAGAGAGGATGAGAGAGTTCTTGGAAACGAGAGAAAGAATGCAAAGAATTGGGCTTAGGAAACAAGTTGTTTTTATGTATTTGTTTATTTTCTATTATAACAAAAGGAGCAGTTTTCTCTCCGAGGATATAGGCTTGGTAATTAGGCCAAATCACATTGAATTTTTATGTATCATTCATATTTCATGTTTTTTTATTCTCATGAAATTGCTAAATTCTTAATTTCTTAAATAGCTGTGTTTGATTTTTGCGTTTAAATCCAAACAATTATGTTCGGTTGAGTGGTTCCTAAAAGAAGAGTTGGGAAAAAATGGATAATCAGACGTTCCTGGCTTAATATATGTAGAGGTGACGGTTGATCCTTTGAAGAGCTAGAGAGTAAAATCTCATGTAATCGACGGCCAAACGTCACATCAGGCAACCTGGGAGCATTGCGCCAGTAACTAGTCAAAGTTTGTGGAAATAACTATTATTTACTGTAGCCAAAAAGAGATTAACGCTGGTACATGTTTGGAGAAATTCTTGCGTAGATCGAATTTACGAGCCTCATCGAAAATTCAACGATGGATAAGGACCACCAATACTCGGTAGGCCACCGAGCCTTAGTAGTTTTTCCATCGCCGTTGGGTCCACGCCACCCAAGAAAAATCCACATGTTTGATGGAAGTAGTTGTGCTATTTGAGGCCGCTCCTCCATGTTATCCTTGTATGTACGATGTTGGCGAGACTTGACTCTTTTTTTTTTTTAGGGTAAATTAGCATGCCTTCTAACTCATAATTTTTTGGTCCAAAGCTCTTAAAGTTTGGACCATCTCAAGCATAGTGCATAAATGATCTTCAGTTTTGGACTTTTCTTCATTATAATCTAATCCTAAAGGCGTGGAATAATACTGATATTGCTGTTTTCCATAAACACAACAATGTTTCCGAGCAAACCACTTTTATTTTGGGTTCCTTTTATATTGACAGCAAGATCAATTGCATATACAGTCAACTTTGAAACAAGAAGCTTCCACATTTGAATGAAATCGTTCCTTGTATAAGATTTTGAAGTACCTCCATCTAATTTTTTATGATGTTTAATTGTGTTCAATATAAAATTACGCCATGTTAATGTGAAATTATACAAAACTACACCGTATCATTTAATGTCTAGGACGTAGTTTTGTATTTGACAGAGTTGGACACCCAGAAAAGTTTTGATGAAAGAAACGAAAGTTTACTCCCAAGTTTTCTACAATCAAAAAATGGAATATGACTGATAAAAAAAAAGGATGCACTAGAGTCTAGAATGTTTCGAGTATGATTTAACTAAAAGAATGCTTCAATTCAAGGTACTTGAATTAAAAAAAAAAGAAAAAAGAAAAGAGAAAAAGAGTGATCAATTGCATCGTAGTGGATTGTGGAAAATGCAAAAGCAGTTCAATCTTGTGGTGCATTCATTTGTAGTGAGTAGGGCCTTTTTCTTGTTCATCAGTTCGCTTCCGCTCTATTGAAAAGTTCGAATTCCGACGGCAGTTTTGTCAACGAAAGTGTCTCGGGCAGATTGACAAACTTTTTTTTTTTGAACAAACCTATACTATTATATTAGAGAAGAAAATGGTGGGATTCGAACCCTCGACCTCTAAAATAGAGTCGTAGAGCTTTAACTGTTCGATTCTCTATTCGTTCCCACACTTTTCCATAGTTGGGTGCTTTGCTTTAGTCTGATTGACAAGGGCTAGGCTAGGTTTGATAATACCCAAAAGAAAATGAAAAGAGATCGGGTCGATAATTGGCTGTTGTTAAGGCAGTTTTCCTTTCCCTTGTTGTCCATCTATCGATTGAAGTTGATGGACATTAAATTAGAAATTATCAAAATGTCATAATCGTTGCAATTATGTCGAAATTAGGCTTGACTTCATGGCCAACGTGTTTCTCGTTTGGTTACATGGTACAATTTTTTTTCTATGATTTAAACAATGTATCTCTTTGATTTGTCTAAATGTTTTGATTTTTTCTTGTATTAGACATCTTCTGTTATTAAATATTTCTGTGACTGGAAGACCAGTATGAAGTAAGAAGAGTAATATAAAATTTAAGAAAAGTTTTGAAAATAAGAAGGTATTAGACTGAAAATTACTTCTAAAATTCAATAAACAAAATAGATTTTTTAAAATTTTTGGGGATCCGACCGCCCTTTTCCGCACCTTGTTGGTTTTATAAACCCAATTAACTTTATAAACCTAGTTAACACATCGTTACATCAAATTACTGAACAGTAGAGATCCTAATAAACATGTGGCCAAGGATTGGTTAAAGATGATATCATAGGCCCAAGAGGATAATACCATGCCTCTCTGCTTGAAGGAGGCACACCACGAAATATAAAGAATAGTTTAAACTGAATTCATGTAAAAAAGCAGTTCCAACTGGAATATTTAAACGTTGCAATCTTACTTTATACAATTTTATGGCTCTAGATCTAACTTTTTTTGACCTATTTTTCTCAACCAATCTGAAAGCACACCACAGAATTAGCCTGTACTCTAGACTCTTCAAGTAAAAATCCTATATTAAGATTCATTTTTACGGGGTCAAATCGTAAAATCATACGTTACCAATAATTGTATAATAAAAAAAAAGAACAGAAAATCTGAAGTGCACTTTTACAATATCAATTTAGAGTTACTTAGAACTTCTCTAGGATGGTAAATGAGTTTATACTCGAAATAAGTTAAAAGACCATAATTTTCAAAGTTGACTTCATTCCTTAGCAAAGCTAAAAGTACGTTCGAGTTTGGCATTTATCAAGTTGAATTGAGTCGATTTCAAATAAATTAGTTGATTTGTATATAAATTTCAAATTTATTACTAATTGAATCGACTGAAGTTAACAAGTTCACACATATTAATTTATCTGTACAGATAGCGGATGGGCGGGATTTAATTGGGAATGTGAAATATAGGCCATACCGAAATAGTCCCATATTTGTTATGAGATCAATTTGGGCGGGACTAAAATAGGTTAGTCCCATTTTGATACCATCAAAATACCCAACAAATCCCTTTTTATTATTTTACAAACCATATTTTCCTTGTTAATGAATTACTTTTTTTTTTTTTAGTTTAACCTTAAATTTTCCTTTTTTATACCATTCCTTTGTTTAGTTTATTAACCTCAATAAATTTTCAAATTTTTTTATTTTATATTATTCTTTTTTAAATATCATTTATTAAAAATACTAACCAAATATCTTAAAATATCCTTAACTACTTTTAAAAATAACCAAATGCCAAGTAATTTCCTAATCATAGGATTTATAGTTTAAGGAAGTTGTTTCCTTGATTACTTGGATATTGGCCAAGTAACGTGTCCTATAAATAGGTAGGTTAGTGTCATACAACTAACAGAGGAGAGAGGGCAAGAAAGTTCTTGGAAGCGAGAGAAAGAATGCAATGGGCTTAGGATACAAGTTGTTTTTTGTATTTGTTTATTTTCTATTATAATAAAAAGTGCAGTTTTTTCTCCGAGGATCTAGGCTTGGTAATTAGGCCAAATCACATTGAATTTTTGTGCATCATTCATATTTCATGTTTTTTTATTCTTATGAAATTGCTAAATTCTTGATTTCTTAAATAGTTGTGTTTAATTTTTGCGTTTAAATCCCAACAATTATGTTCTGTTGAGTGGCTCCTAAAAGAAGAGTTGGGAAAAAATCAATAATCAGACATTACCAGCTTAATATATGCAAAGGTCACGGTTGATCCATTAAAGAGCTAGAGAGTAAAATCTCATGTAATCGACAGCCAAACGTCAGATCAGGCAACCTGGGAGCATTCTGCAAGTAACAAGTCAAAGTTTGTGGAAATAACTATTATTTATAGTAGCCAAAAAGAGATTAATGCCGTTACATGTTTGATGGAAGTAGTGCTGCTGTTTGAGGCCCCTCCTCCATGTTATCCTTGCGTGTACGATGTTGGCGAGACTTGACTCTTTTTTGTTTTTGGGGTAAATGAGCATGCCTGCAAAGTCATAATTTTTTGGTCCAAAGCTCTTAAAGTTTGGACCATCTCAAGCATAGTACATAAATTATCTTCAGTTTTGGACTTTTCTTTATTATAATCTAATGCTAAAGGCGTGGAATAATACTGGTATTGCTGTTTTCCCAGAAACACAATAATGTTTCCGAGCAAACCACTTTTATTTTGGGCTCATTTTATATTGACAGCATGACCAATTGCATATACAGTCAACTTTGAAACAAGAAGCTTCCACATTTGAATGAAATCGTTCCTTGTAGAAGATTTTGAAGTACCTCCCTCCAATTTTTTGTGATGTTTAATTGTGTTCAATATAAAATTACGCCAAGTTAATATGAAATTATACAAAATTATATTGTGTCATTTAATATCTAGGACTTAATTTCGTATTCGACAGAGTTGGACACCGGGAAGAGTTTTGATGAAAGAAACGAAAATTTACTCCCGAGTTTTCTACTACCAAAAAATGGAATTTGGCTGATAAAAAAAAAAAAAAGGATGCGCTAGAGTCTACAAGTGTTTCGAGTATGTTTTAAGTGAAAGAATGCTTCAATTCAAGGCTCTCGAATTAAAAAAAGAAAAAAAGAAAAAAGAATGATCAATTGCATCGTAGTGGATTGTGGAAAACGCTAATGCCGTTTGATCTTGTGGTGCATTTGCTTGTAGTGAGTAAGTCCTCTTTCTTGTTGATCAGTTTGCTTCCGCTCTATTGAAAAGTCGAAATTCCAACGGCAGTTTTATCAACGAAAGCATCTCGGGTCGGGTTGACTAACTTTTTTTTGAACAAACCAATACTATTACGTTAGGGAAGGGAATGATGGGATTCGAACTCCCGACTTTTAAGGTGAGTCGTAGAGTTCTAACCGCTCGACTCTCTATTCGTTCTCACGCTTTTCCATAGTTTGGTGCTTTGCTTTAGTCTAATTGACAAGGACTAGGCTAGGTTTGATAATACCCAAAAAAAATGAAAAGAGATCGGGTCGATGATTGGCTGTTGTTAAGGCAGTTTTCCTTTTCCTTGGTGTCCGTCTAACGATTGAAGTCGATGGACATTAAATTACTAGTTATCAAAAATGTCATAATCGTTGCAATTATGTCGAAATTAGGTTTGACTTAATGGCCAACGTGTTTCTCTTTTGGTTACGCGGTACCCATTTTTTTTTCCTATGATTTAAACAATGTATCTCTTTGACTTGCTAAATGTTTTGATTTTATCTTGTATTAGACTTATCTTATGTTATTAAATACTTCTGTTATTAGAAGACCTGTATGAAGTAAAAAGAGTAATAGAATATTGAGAAAATTGCAATTTTAGATTTCAAATAAATTAGTTGATTTATATGTAAATTTCAAATTTATTACCAATTGAATCAACTGAACTTAACAAATTCACAGGTATTAGTTTATCAGATTCAAACTTGACTTGGTTGTTGAAGTACTATTTTGGAACAGCGGATTGACCTTCATTCGGTTATCAGTTTGCTTGGTTCATCTTTCATTCTTAAACTTGTCTCTTCATATACACCCTCATAAACATAAACTGTTGGATTGGCATTCCTTCCTTATTTTTCCTCTAAATATTTGAATGGTGTAAAGAAGACGCCCCCTGAATAAACAGATTGTTCAATGGTTGTTGATATTTATTGCCTTCTGTTGAGCAGCTGCTAAAAGAGGATTGCGGAAAAATCAATAAAACATACGTCACGCGGTTACATATGTGCCGAGGTCACGGTCGATCCTTTGATGTGCTAGAGAGTAAGATCACATCAGGCTGCCTTGGAGCATTCCACAATTACAAGATGATTTCATTTTTTTTTTTTTTTGTTGAAACATAGATGATATTCAGTTTTAGACTTCTCTTCATTATGATCTAGTGCTAAATGCGATGGGTGTGGAAAATCGTATTCATAGGTTGTTTTCCCACAAACACGCGTCTCCTTGGAATTCGTTTTAGGGCTCATATTATAGTGACGGCATGAATAATTGCACATGCAATCAATTTTGAGACTATACGCTTTCACATCTGATAGAAACCATTCCTTGCAGGAGATTGCGGAGTAGAGAACCTTAGAAATTTGTCAAGCAACTATACATTGTGTGTCCCTTCCAAAAAAAAAAAAAAAAACTATATATTGTGTGATCAGATCCATAAATTTCAGTAAAGACTAAGCCTATTTATTTTTCTGAGTAGATTTTTTTTTTGTTTTTTGGTATCTCTTCTTACAAAATAAAAAGAAAAAAAAATGCATAATCTAATTGAATTCACATCATGCTTTTAGATGGCTTACTATTTTTGAAGGAGAAAAAAAATTACAAAACATCTTAGATGCTATGTGAATTCTTTGCGTTTAATTGGATAACCAAACTTGTATAGGCCACAAATGTCCAGATAAACACTTAGTACCTTGAGCAACTCAGAATTAAGTTAGCTGACAAAGGCATGCATTCTTGTTGCGTTGAGAGAAACACAATGAAAGATACCTGATAGGTGATATGAAGGTGATATCAATAGTTATATGTGCCAATATTCGATGTTCACACTCCTATATTTTTTTAATTTTCACCAGAAACTAACTCAATCGGTTAGATTAAACTATTGATATAGGACTCGAGAGTTTTATCAAGGGTTCCAATCCTCTATAAAGCCCATCATAACTTACATGAAACATTGTCCGCTTTGTGGGACCATGCTTTCATTATGAGCGGCTAGCTAGTTGGTTAAATCAATTTGGTTGGACAATTATCGGCACAACTATTTTATAGCGATTGAAAATTTTAAAATTATATAAGTAATAACTTTAATTGTTTTTTCCCCGTGATTAAACTAAAATCTCTTTCCCTCTCCTCTCTTTTCTTCTTTGTTACTTTCTTTGCTCAAAGTAAACCAAAAAAAATGGAAGAAAATTGACGAAATCGTGTGAATCCTAAATCTTGAGGAACTCCAATATCGGTGTAGTTGTAAAATTTGGTCAGTTGACTAGCTGCTCAAGTCGCTACATTATTGAAGGAAATTATTGCTGTATAGCCAGTACTAAAATTATTTTATGGCAAGAGTAACACAAAACTATTTTATGGCAAAAGTAACACTTTCCTAGACCCTTAACAAGTTTTCCATTTTAACTGGTGTAACCACTTTGCCACTATTACTGGTGTCTTTTCTCAATTTTGTTGTGTTAGATGAACACAAGGATATTAAAAGCTGATCTAGCTTCCGTCTAAATTAGCAATAGAATGAGAAATTGCTACAAATTTCTTAGTGTTCTTATACCCCTTTAAGTTTTATTTTTATTGTCAATTAAATCCAACGGGTGCCCTTCAACTTGACGAATTATTAATGAAAGAGATTATTGAACACTTTAATACATTTCTTTACATTGGTCAATAATATAGTAATGGTCTTATTTTACTATTAATAAAAGAAGAGCAGGGTTTAATCTTATGGTCTCTTCCTCTCTCTTATTATTTTATTTATTTATTTTAGGGTAAAAAGACCCTTTCTTTAAATGGTAACTTCCAGAATCAACTTTCAACCAAAAATTAAAAAAAAAATCAAGTTATTAACTATATAATATCTATCTGAGTAAGAGGGTAATGATTTTATATTTCTGACATGTATTTTTAACTTTATAAAGGAATAGCAAATTCAATTTAGATTTTAAATTATACAAAGACTAATATGTTTTAAGCGCAAACACGTTAGTGTGCCAACATCACTATTAAAAGTAACTCATTAATTAGATCCACGGTGGTAAAACTCAAAAAATAAGACAACATAAGTGCTTCAATGGATATTAATTTTGATCCAGCCATATAGTTTCACACAAACGGATTAGAAAAATTTTACAGTCCCATTAGATATGGTATCATAATGAAAAAATTTTTAAAGGGCAAAAAATGGATAGACGATATTGAATCAATCAAATTAAATTTAAAAACGACTTCGTTTCAGCAGAAGTACATCATCATCATTTCAATATAATTATACTTTTTAATTAACGTATTATGCACGCATTAAACTGTGAAAAATAGAAGGGCCTGAATTCCGAGTCCCGGATTGCACGTACAATCAACTTTGAGACAATAGGCTTTCACATTTGACAGAAACCATTCCTTGTGGAATCATATTCATAGGTTGTTTTCCCACGAACACACGTCTCTTAGTAATTTGTTTTTGGGCTTATATTATAGTGACGGCATGAATAATTGCACATATAATCAACTTTGAGACAACAGGTTTTCACATTTGACGGAAACCATTCCGGAGTAGAGAACCCTACAAATATTACCCAAAAAAAAAAAAAAAAAAAAAAAAAAAAGAGAACTCAAGAAATTTTGTTAACCAAATAAATATCGTGTGATCAGATCCATAAATTTCAGTAAAGACTAGGCCTATTTACTTTTCTGACTAGAATTTTTGTGTTTTTTCTTAGCACAAAAAAAAAAAAAAAAAGCATAGTCTAATTGAATTCACATCAAGTTTCAAATCCTATGCTTTTACATGGGTACCCAAATCCGTATACGCCACAACAGTTTATTCGAGAATCACGTGTGATTCCCCATTTCCACAAGGGCATAAAAGGCATATTGGTTCCAAAAATGGCCTATAAATTCCCATTACCACCTTAGAACTCAGCATTCAAGCTTCGCCAATCGCAACCAACTACAACAATCTATTCTCATTACCCCTGAGGAACAGATGTCTGGTAAAAATATTCTGTTCTCAAAAAATTCGTGCATGCATATTCATCTATTAGCTTTGCATGTGTTTATATGTTTATCATGAAAAGATATGCAGTATCCTATCTTCTTGGGATTAAAACACATTTGTTTCTTGATAGAAATTGGGCAGGCTGGTAAGAATGAAGCATTTCTCGCAGCTGGAGTGGGAGATCCGGGGAATATAATTGACGTAAACATATTTCTCTTTCTTTCCCTAGTTTGTGTGTTGTTGACTGGATTCTTCAATATTTTGCTAGCTGGCTCTAAAATCCTTTCAACTTATTCACAAGGTTTGTTTAGGAGGAAAACCTGAGGAAGTCAACTAAAGAGGCTCAATATACAAGTTGGAATACAATCTTGACCTAAAAGCTTAAACTAGTGGGACTTAGGTCATATATATATATATATATACACACACACACACACACACACATATATATAAAGTGCTTTTTCTTTCATTCTCACATCAATGTGAAAAAATTAACCTTTCCTTATGAACCTAACTAGGTTCTGTTTAGATCCTTAGCTTTTCACTTGTACATGTCAGTCATCTAGTATAATTTTTTAAGAGTGGAATGATTTGATTCTTAAAGTTACAAATTTAAAATTTTCAAACAAGCTCTATAGATGACATTAACTTTGTGGAGAGTCGATTTTGGCAAATATTAAGTAAGTTTTGGTAATACTTAACATGTGCAGTTCGCAACTTTACTTAAGCTTTTACCAAAAACTGAAAAAGAATTCAAGACAAGAGACAGAAAATGATATTATTGAACGAGTGAAATCTTCGGTCTCTCAAATATGCTTTACCATTAAATTTTATCAAAGCATTATTTAAATAGTTTAAACGATCTACAAATGGTAGGAAGGTTGCTTATCTTCGGGAAAATATTAGGAAGTTTGTACTGCAAAATAAAGATTTTGAGGTTAGAGCCTGAACGTTGATTTTCTAATGGTAGGCTTTGCTTGCAGCCAAAGAACTAAACGGATCCATCTAACAAAATTTTTAGAACGTTACTTTAAGAACTTATATAGTATCATTGAACTTCTGAATCACAATTTGCTAGAATTGTTTAATTAAAATTTTATTTGGTTGCATAAGTTCTTAGTAAATTTGTTCGTCTCCCTTTTTCCTGGAGCACAGGGAACGTGGGAGCCAAAGGACGTGAAGGACACTCACGTTATAGGGCTGGCAGAATTTGCAGTGGCAAAGCATAACGAAACAAATTGCACTTGCCCATCTCAATTAAAATTTATCCGCGTGACTAGTGCGGACAGCATGAAAGTATCTGGATCTAAAGCGTACTACAGGCTTACTATTCAAGTTGATGATGGGGATGGACAACCTCTCTGCGCGGCCCTTGTTTGGGAGAACGATTTGTCCGTCGGAACACCCAAAAAGTCCGAAAGCTTCACAATACTGAAATAAGAAATTACGGCCCATAACTGAGGGCCGAATGTATTAATGTACTAGTATTAATTATCTGTCGGGTGTGGTGCTTAAGTACGGATGATCGGTTTTGCTGCATGCTGACATCCATTTCTATCGTACGTGTATGGAATGCATGTCCAAGGTGCAATTGTACCACAACAAAATGCACCGTTAAATAAATAAAATCAGTGTGTGTTTAAGTTTGCATGGAGTGTGTATTTTCCTTCCTTCGCGGTTGCAGGCCGTATCTCCCTATCTGAGGATGTCTATGGAGTGGCAATTACGTCAATACATTTTGGATTGATGTGTAGTATTAGCAGGAGTATTATGTGCAATATGCCTGATTTGCTGCATTGACTTAGAAATGGTCAAGTGGCCTAACCTGAGGGCAACAAAACAGGTGGAGACCAACAAAATAACATGATTTAATACGCCAACACTAATCCCACTTGTTATCATTTTGTTCATTTCATATATGTATAACAAAGGAAATTGAAATTTGCATGGCTAAGGTACATGTTGGATTTGAATTCATAAACAAACAGCACTCAAGCTCGTAACCAAAAGTTCTTTAATTTTTTGTTATAAACCAACAAATTTGAGTCCTTCAACTTGTTCACAACACAAGGTTCAATTTAGTCCCTCATATTCTCACTCACTCACTCCAATCCTCTATTTTGTAAGAGCTAGAAATTTTGGTAGAATTTTGTTTTCAATTTTGTTTCAAAGACCTAAAATTTTGTACATATACCAAGCATACCACTTAAACTTTGTGACAAATTGGCTAAAATCTATAGTGAGAACATATTCCAGCTCGCATAAGCCACGACTGAATTATTGAAAACAATGATTAAGGAAAAGTATACGTATTTATCTACCAGCAATAGTTCTACCATCTCAGTTATGTTCATATAAGTTATAAGATTAGTAAATAAGAAAACAGACAAAATATGAATTTATTCAGCAAACAGTACTTCACTATTTCATATATGTATTTAACTAATAAATTTTGAACCAAATTATTATCCAAATCGTAGTGGTAGGTTTTCTTATATTTGTGAGAGTGTTGGCGAGTGAATAATGGGCTTAAAGCCTAAAAATAAGCACTATTTCAAATATGTACTTAACTAATAAGTTTTTTCATCACAATGCCATATCTAATGGGACTATAAAATTTTTCTAATTTCATAATTTGTGTGGAACTATATGGCTGGATCAAAATTAATATCCATTGAAGCATTTACATTGTCTTATTTTTAAGTTTTATCACTGTGGCGTTGGCACACTAAACGTGTTTGCACTTAAAACATATTAATTTTTATATAATTTAGAATCTAAATTGAATTTGTTATTCATTTAGAAAGTTAAAATACATGTCAGAAGTATAAAATCATTACTCTCTTAATTAGATAGACAATTATATATTTAATAACTTGATTTTTTTTTGTTGAAAGTTGTTTTTGATTTTTTCGTTGAAAGTTGTTTCTGGAAGTTACTATTTAAGAAAGGGTCTTTTTATCCAAATAAATAAATAAATGAAATAATAAGAGAGAGGAAGAGAACATAAGATTAAACCCCGCTCTCCTTTTTTTTTAATAGTAAAATAAGACTATTACTATATTTTTTTTATCAATGTAAAGAAATGCATTAAAATGTTTACCAAACTCTTTCATTAATAACTCCTCAAGTTGGATAATTGAGCAAAGGAGCACCAGTTGGATTTAATTGACAACAAAAATAAAACTTAAAGGGGTATAAGAACACTAAGAAATTAGTAGCAATTTCTCGTTCTATTGTCAGTTTAGACAGAAGCTAGATCAGCTTTTAATATCCTTGTTGCGAGATCATTTTCTGACTATTCACTAATTTTTCATGTAGGTTAGTGATAGGCCTGATAGAGGATTGGGAACCCTCGATAGAACTCTTCAGTATTTAGGAGCGTGAACATTGAATAGTGGCACATGTAACTGTTGATGTCAACTTCACTTATCTGTGTATCTTTCATCATGTTTCTGTCAATGCAAAAAGAATGCATGCCTTTGTCGGCTAATTTAATTCTGAGTTGTAGCGTTTGTGGGAAAACAACCAATGAATATGATTTTCCACACCCATAGCATTTAGCACTAGATCATAATGAGAGAAGTCCAAAACTGAATATCATCCACGCATTTCGCTTGAACTTGAATTTTGATAGTCCAAACTTTAAAAGCTTTGGACAAAAGAATTAATTTTTTCATCATCAAATTTCATTATAATATATCTTTTGCCTAACACAATAAAAGTCAGACTCTTAAATTTGAACTGTGATGTGATTCCCAAACAAATTGTCTGTGGCTCTAGTGTACCTATCTAATACAACCTACTTTTTTTTTTTTCCCTTTATTTGTTTTAATTGCCAAGGTCGACAGTCGACCTAAGGGCGTGTTTCGCTGACAAAAGAATTATGAGTTGTAAGGCATACTAATTTTCAAAAAAAAAAAAAAAAATCAAAATCAAGTCTCACCGACATCTTACATGCAATCAAACACCACAACACTACTTCCACCAAACTTCTACTGCCATTAATCTCACTTTGGCTACAACAAATACGTAGTCATTTTCATGAAACTTATCAAGTAAACTTTGATTTGTAACTTGTGGAATGCTCCAAGGCTGCCTGATGTGACGTTCGGGCGTCAATTACATGATGCTCATTCAAAGGATCTACCGAGACCTCTGCATTCAGCTATCTTATTCATAAACAAACAGACCTCAAGCTCAAAACCAAATAATTTTTAGTTGTTTGTTATAAACCAACAAATTTGAAATGTATTTCGTAAATATCCAACGAAAGAAAAAGTTAATGGATTTAACTTGAAAAGAGTTATCCAAAAATCAAAATACAATTCAATATGATTTTTAAGCTAAAAAACCAACAAGTTACCTGTAACAAACATTTGCAAATTTAGGATACACAAACCAAATCAGCGGATCGGTTTGCCAAATAATAAACTTAATTGGCTCAAGAATAGAATCGAAATTACAAACAATTCAAGTTCTAGAACCCGAACGTTACATCTAGCCCGAGTACATTAGAGTTACAATTCATAAATTTGATAATGCAAGTTTCACCCAGGAAAAAAAAAAAAAAAAAGGTGTTACGTGTATTGCAATTGCAGAAATTAATGTATATGTTTGAGACTAATCATTAATTGATACCATTTGCAGGAAGCCTTAGGCTTCTCATCCAGAAAGCCTCTGACTGATAAAAGGTTAAAAAATTATTTTCTATAAAAACTTATGATAAAATTGTTTTAAGGAGAGGTTAAAGTACCCAGCCCAAAAAATCCCAGTAGTTCCTAAACATCTAAACCGCTTACTCTAGTTTGTTTCTTGTTTGTTGCTCATTTGTCTCAAGAAAATTGAATCAAATCAGATCTTGGCTGAAAGAGGTGAGATCGTACCATGGCTAGCTCTTTTGTATCAAAATCACATACCATGGCTGAAAGAGGTGCTATCAAAGGAAGATGTACGTGGGAAGGATGTTAGTTAGGTACAACATAGTCAGCTTTTTGGGTTGGACGTGGGAAAAAGGAATTGGGAAAATTGAAAGAATTTGTCAATCAAACTTGAGCTAATGTAGTGAAAGAATCTGGCATTCAGCTATCTTATTCTCCACCATCTAGAAAATATGGGAGTTCAATTGGAAAAAATTGATGTAGAAGAAAGATCAGAAAAGTGGAAAAAATTGAATGTTTGTCGCTGAGGTCTGGAATTTTTTTACTTTCACCTGAGAAGGTAAAAATGAAAATGCTAGATCAATCTCCATGGCCTATTACGATCAAAATGTCTAAAATAAGGTTTCAGAGCTCAAATATTCCAGTTTGAACTGCTCTTTTACGTGATTCAGTCCAAAATATTCTTTATATTTCCAGATGTGCCTTCAAGCAGATTGGCATAATATAATCCTCCTGTGCCTATGAAATCATCTTTAGCCAAGCCTTGAGCTCCAAGACCACATGTTTCTGAGGATCTCTACAGTTCAGTAATTTGAGGTAAAGATGTCTTGATTTAGTTTATATTGAATGCATAGACGTAACTAACGAGTGGGCAATGGGTGGGCAATGGGGCAATCAAACCCCCAAAAATTTTAAAAATATATATTTCATTTATTAAAATTTTGGTAGTAACTCTCAGTCCAATACCTTCTTATTCCCAAACTTGTCTTAAATTTTTTATTACTTTTCCTACTTTGTACAAGTCTTCTAATGACCAAAGTATTTAATAACAGATGACAAGTCCAATACAAGATGAAATAAAAAAAAAATAGATAAGTCAGAGACATATATTGTTTTAAAAATAGAAAACAAAAAAAAAAAGGGTAAACTTTCTTTGTCTTAATTATTATTCTTAACATCAAGTATATAATTGGTAGTTTGATATTATTTCGTCAAAGATATAACTTGCATATACACACACATATAATGAACAAAATTGCAGTAAATCTAAGTTTGGAGAAAATGATTTTTGTATTCCAATTTCCTCAAAGAAGAAAATATACACGATCCCTTTTTATATACAAGCTCCATAAATCAGGAAATGCCAAGTGGCAAAAACTCTACAAAACAAACAAAAAAATATCCTAACTAACTTATTCTTATCTACAGTTTCTTGGAGAACACACTGAATTTGTTATACCATGTGATTGATGAAATGATTCACTACAAGAAAAAGGATCATTAGTGACGACATTTTTCAGTGACAACATGAACTTGTCACTAAAGGTAGCTTTTAATGACAACAACATGCTTGTCACAATTGTGATATATCTTCAGTGACAACAACAAAATTTTGTCACTGATTGTTTCCCTCCATCTGGCCCCAAATGCATTACTGACAAGAGTTAAATGTCGTCACTAAATATCCCTTTAATAGTGACAACATTTTTCAAGTTGTCACTGATGATATATGATACAAATCATTTGTGACAATAATTTAATGTTGTCACTAAACTCTTGATATATTCTGTATCAGTGACAACTCTATGTCGTCACTAAAATACCAAACCATTTCTGACAACCGGGTGTTGTCATTGAAGTTAGACATTTTACTATTTATGGCCAAACTATCTGTGACAACAAAAATTGTCACTGAAAGTAAAACTATTATTGACAAAAATTACATGTTATCACTGATGATATATGCATACAATGCGTTTGTGACAACAATTTGTTGTTGTCACTAAATCCTTGTTGTCTTCTTTATCAATGACAACCCGATGTCGTCACTAAAAAGCGAAGCCTTTTCTAACAATAGGGTGTAGTCACTAAAGTTTGGCTTTTTACTATTTATGGCCAAGCTATTTGTGACAAGAAAAGTTGTCACTGAAAAGAAAACCTTTATTGACAAGAATTGTGTGTTGTCATTGATGATATATGCATACAATGCGTTTGTGACAACAATTTATTGTTGTCACTAAAACCTTGCTACCTTCAATATCAATGACAATCCTATGTCGTCACTAAAACGCCAAACCTTTTTTGACAATCGGATGTTGTCACTGAAGCTAGGCTTTTTACTATTTATAGCCAAGCTATCTGTGACAAGGAAAGTTGTCACTAAAAGGAAAACCTTTATTGACAAGAATTATGTGTTGTCACTGATGATACACTACAAGAAAAATCATCATCAGTGACAACAAGAAGTTGTCACTGAAAAATGAAAGTCGTCACTAATACCTTTTATTGACAAGAAATAAGTCAGTCACTGAGTCGTCAGTAAAAGTCCGTCACTAAATGTGAATAGTGTCAAGAATAAAGTCATCACTAAATGTATAACCTTTTGTGACAACAATTGTTGTCCCTAATGGTAAAGAAATTTGTGACAACTTTATATGTTGTCAGAAAAATTGAATGAGTAGTTTGTCACTATTTATCTAGCTATTAGTGACTGACATGGGTCGTCACTGATAATGTTAGCTATTCTTTGACAAAAGCATGTCGTCACTAATACAAAGGGAATTAGTGACAACTTTTTATGTTATCAAAAAAATTGCATATATAGATTGTCACTATTTTATCCAATTATTAGTGATGACCTAGGTCGTCACTGATAAATTAGGTATTTTTTGACAAAGACGTGTCGTCACTAATGATGTTGTATGCCACAAAGTTTTGTCGTCACTAATGCAATATTAGTCGTCACAATTAACTTACCATTCAATAACAATATGAAGTTGTCACTAATGCTTCTAGATACTTCTATGACAAATATTTCTTGTCACTGAATTTACTTTCAGTGACAATATTAAGTCATCACTAACACTTCAGTTCAACTTGAATATTCTATGACAAATACTTCTTGTCACTGATACTTTATTCAGTGACGACTTCTATTGCCACTAATATCTTGCCTATTGAATGACAAAAATTTGTTGTCACTAACACTTTTCATCTCCAATGAAAAACAATCATCATCATTGATGCATTTTTGAATGACGACGTTTGATATCAGTGATAATTTGCCTAACAATCCATTGTCATCACTAACTATAACAAGTCGTCACTGATGATCACCCATCAGTGACAAGACTTTACCAATATCGCAAATCAATCACAATATCATCTATACCAATATTTATAAAAATGCTATCTCTTCAATTGCCAAACATAATATTAGAAAACATTCAAAAGTCATTTAATACAGTATTTTTTAAAATACATTCGTTCGATGCACAAAATAAAATATAAACCAACTAAAAAGGTCATAACAACAAGACAATAAAGTCATACTATGCCTAAACGCTCTATAGCATTACAAAATACCATTAAGTCAATCTAAACATTTCAATAATTAAGTTGTGACAATAGCAATTGGAATAAGAAAGATACACAACAACTTTAAATATCCCTTTTTGTGAACTGGCATATTGAGCAATCTTCCCTTCAATTGAAGCCGTCACCTCCACTAACCAGCTTTCAATCTTCTGAATGGACATTGATGTCACTGGCCAGAGCTAAGGAGCATTAATGTCACTGCTTAACAATAAAAGTAAAACTAAAAATTAAACAAATTCAACAAATGGTTCATGCAAATTAAATGACAAAACATTATTTCTCAAAAAAAAAATGACAAAACATTGTCAAACAGATTTAAATTTTTAAGTATTTTTATCTATTCATCTAAATAAAGGTAAAGGTAATGATAGTATGAAATATGTAGTTATTTAGATGTAAAAAATTCAAGAGATATTTGGAGAGAAAAGTTATAGAGAAAGGCCTAATCGGATCTCCTCATATTCCACTTTCGAAATTTTGCTGCATACAGGAATTCACTTAAGAAATAATACATATTAAACATTTGTAAAACATATAACAATCATCAAACAATATCGAATATTATGTTTTGACAAAAGAAATATAATATTGAGTTACATCTTTGACCTGAACAGTTGCCAAGAACATATGATGCCAACAACACAAAAATTAGACCCCAAAAAAAAAAAAAAGAAGAGGATACACGCGAAAGATCAGAACATAACAATAGATCAAAAATATCGATCGATGCACGAAATAGCAAACCATAACGTAAGATTAGAAGATGCAGTTTCAAATTGTAATTAGTATGTTTTTTGTTTAATGCACAATTCGTTTTTTTGATTCTAATGTGCTCTCGGCAAATGCTGTGGAGATTGCACACCCTTTAATGCATGAAGAGCTGCAGCAGTTTGCACCCCAACCTCATCGGCGCCATATGATAATTGGGATGATCAGCAACCAAGTGCTTGAAAGTTGGTTCAAGGCCAAGACAACCATCATCTGCATCTGTAGGGATGAAGCATGAAGCCCAACTCTCCCAAACAAGGTGGCACCAAAGTGCCAAAAACAAGACAACTGCCACTGTTAACATTGGGACTTTGACCATTCTTTAGAGTTTAGAAATTCACTGATGAGATGACCACTATAGAATGGTCTGTTGTTACTATGCACCTTACATAACTTCTTATGTGTTCATATGCAAAGCTTAAGGAAATAAAAATGCTATGTAAAAAAAAAAATTACATGCCCACAAATTTGGAAAACCACATTCACAAGTAGAGAAGAGATAATCTTTATCATGAGTCTCTTATATCAAACACAATGTGACCACTCAATAAGACATAATCTTGGGAAGACAAGACCCAAAATTCCAAATCCAAAAGCAGATAAATGAATTGCACTAGAATAGAAAGGTGAAAGTGAGAGGAAAAATGAGTTCTTTCTTTGAGATTTTTCTTGAGTTTCCATTGACTGAAAATGATTCAAAAGAAGGGTTTTAGTTCTTTCCTTCTGTGAATATGGTGAAATGGTCACCAAATCTTGTAGTTTGATATCCTATCATGATCTAGACATTTTAAATTTCAGTTCTGGATATTTTGGTGTGATTTGGTAACCTTTTTAAGGCTGGAAAAACAGATTTTCCCGTAGCTACAGTGCTGTTCAGACAGCACTGTGCAGTCTTGGGAAATTGGTCATAACTTGGGGTAGAAAACTAGAAATTTAGATCCGTTTGTTGCGTTAGAAACTAGATTCATAGATCTTTCCAACAGGTATAAGTTTATTGTCTAATTCATTGTCAATTAGTACCAGAAATTCTGTGAATTTGACTGAATTTCTGAACCTGTTCATAACAGGTTTAACTAGCTTCCAACTTGTGGACTATTTTTGAATGGCTTATGATTTATTTATAGAGTGGGATCTTCATAATGATTTTAGTGCTTAGATTTTGGTTTCCATTGCTATAAATATGGTGCTTATCTGAGTTATATAGTAAGAGTAATGATGAATTAAAGTGTAGCACTTGAGTAAACTGTTTTGGTTTTGGACAACTTTTTCCTTCCATTTAAGGTGATTGTTTTGGGACACTTTGAGAGTCTTTTGGTGGAATTAAGTCCTAGTTAGAATGAGAGCTGGGGCTAAGGGTTTAAATCTTGAGTTCAATGTCTAATCTTGATTAATGAAGCCCAACTCTCCCAAACAAGGTGGCACCAAAGTGCCAAAAACAAGACAATAGCCACTGTTAACCCTGGGACTTTGACCATTCTTTAGAGCTTAGAAATTCACTGATGAGATGACCACTATAGAATGGCCTGCTGTTGCTATACACCTCACATAACTTCTTATGTGTTTATATGCAAAGCTGAAGGAAATAAAAATGCTATGTAAAACAAAAATTACATGCCCGCAAATTTGGAAAACCACATTCACAAGTAGAGTAGAGATGATCTTTATCATGAGTCTCTTACATCAAACACAACGTGACCACTCAATAAGACATAATCTTGGGAAGACAAGACCCAAAATTCCAAATCCAAAAGCAGATAAATGAATTGCACTAGAATAGAAAGGTGAAAGTGAGAGGAAAAATGAGTTCTTTCTTTGAGATTTTTCTTGAGTTTCCATTGACTGAAAATGATTCAAAAGAAGAGTTTTAGTTCTTTCCTTCTGTGAATATGGTGAAATGGTCACCAAATCTTGTAGTTTGATATCCTATCATGATCTAGACATTTTAAATTTCAGTTCTGGATATTTTGGTGTGATTTGGTAACCTTTTTAAGGCTGGAAAAACAGATTTTCCCGTAGCTACAGTGCTGTTCAGACAGCACTGTGCAGTCTTGGGAAATTGGTCATAACTTGGGGTAGAAAACTAGAAATTTAGATCCGTTTGTTGCGTTAGAAACTAGATTCATAGATCTTTCCAACGGTATAAGTTTTATTGTCTAATTCATTGTCAATTAGTACCAGAAATTCTGTGAATTTGACTGAATTTCTGAACCTGTTCATAACAGGTTTAACTAGCTTCCAACTTGTGGACTATTTTTGAATGGCTTATGATTTATTTATAGAGTGGGATCTTCATAATGATTTTAGTGCTTAGATTTTGGTTTCCATTGCTATAAATATGGTGCTTATCTGAGTTATATAGTAAGAGTAATGATGAATTAAAGTGTAGCACTTGAGTAAACTGTTTTGGTTTTGGACAACTTTTTCCTTCCATTTAAGGTGATTGTTTTGGGACACTTTGAGAGTCTTTTGGTGGAATTAAGTCCTAGTTAGAATGAGAGCTGGGGCTAAGGGTTTAAATCTTGAGTTCAATGTCTAATCTTGATTAATGATGCTAAGTAAGACCTTAATTATACGTAGGTTCCGAGTACACTGATCATCTCCACTATTTGAGCTAGAATAACTTTATCAAGATTGGCTTAATCATTGAGCAACTAACCAAACAAATAAAAACATCAACCAACCATTAAACCAAGGCCCGTGCTAGTAGTTTTTTAGTATAACAAGTTCTAAGCTCCAACCTCTAACACCAATAGGAAAGCGAAGGCTAAATAGAACCGAAATTCAGCTATGTTCCATAAGGATGCTACAGCTCATTCAATTAATTATGACGAGCTTATACTACTTTAAATTTTAGCAAAAAAATCCCTCAAAAAGTGATGAAGGCCATTAGTCTAAGACCTTCTAGAACACATGCTTCTAGTTTAAGGTTGCACATTCACAACCTTGAGTACATAACAACAACATATAACTGATATGAAGCATACCATCCGAGATTGAACAGTTGACTAGGCTACAGTGCTGTTCAGACAGCACTGTGCAGTCTTGGAAATTGGTCATAACTTGGGGTAGAAAACTAGAAATTTAGATCCGTTTGTTGCGTTAGAAACTAGATTCATAGATATTTCCAACGGTATAAGTTTTATTGTCTAATTCATTGTCAATTAGTACCAGAAATTCTGTGAATTTGACTGAATTTCTGAACCTGTTCATAACAGGTTTAACTAGCTTCCAACTTGTGGACTATTTTTGAATGGCTTATGATTTATTTATAGAGTGGGATCTTCATAATGATTTTAGTGCTTAGATTTTGGTTTCCATTGCTATAAATATGGTGCTTATCTGAGTTATATAGTAAGAGTAATGATGAATTAAAGTGTAGCACTTGAGTAAACTGTTTTGGTTTTGGACAACTTTTTCCTTCCATTTAAGGTGATTGTTTTGGGACACTTTGAGAGTCTTTTGGTGGGAATTAAGTCCTAGTTAGAATGAGAGCTGGGGCTAAGGGTTTAAATCTTGAGTTCAATGTCTAATCTTGATTAATGATGCTAAGTAAGACCTTAATTATACGTAGGTTCCGAGTACACTGATCATCTCCACTATTTGAGCTAGAATAACTTTATCAATATTGGCTTAATCATTGAGCAACTAACCAAACAAATAAAAACATCAACCAACCATTAAACCAAGGCCTAGTAGTTTTTTTAGTATAATAAGTTCTAAGCTCCAACCTCTAACACCAATAGGAAAGCGAAGGCTAAATAGAACCAAAATTCAGCTATGTTCCATAAGGATGCTACAGCTCATTCAATTAATTATGATGAGCTTATACTACTTTAAATTTTAGCCAAAAAAATCCCTCAAAAATTGATGAAGGACCATTAGTCTAAGACCTTCTAGAACACATGCTTCTAGTTTAAGGTTGCACATTCACAACCTTGAGTACATAACAACAACGTATAACTGATATGAAGCATACCATCCTGAGATTGAACAGTTGACTAGGCTACAGTGCTGTTCAGACAGCACTGTGCAGTCTTGGGAAATTGGTCATAACTTGGGGTAGAAAACTAGAAATTTAGATCCGTTTATTGCGTTAGAAACTAGATTCATAGATCTTTCCAACGGTATAAGTTTTATTGTCTAATTCATTGTCAATTAGTACCAGAAATTCTGTGAATTTGACTGAATTTCTGAACCTGTTCATAACAGGTTTAACTAGCTTCCAACTTGTGGACTATTTTTGAATGGCTTATGATTTATTTATAGAGTGGGATCTTCATAATGATTTTAGTGCTTAGATTTTGGTTTTCATTGCTATAAATATGGTGCTTATCTGAGTTATATAGTAAGAGTAATGATGAATTAAAGTGTAGCACTTGAGTAAAAATGCAAATAATTGCATTCACAACCTTGAGTACATAACAACATATAACTGATATGAAGCATACCATCCGAGATAGAACAGTTGACTAGACAATAATTATCTCAACAACCAACATGTTTACCTTAAATTGTGCAAAACAACATGATAACCAATAACAACAAATTGTCTTGTGTCATCCTTGACCCCCGAAAGATACATAACTTGAGAAAACAAGTAAAATAATGGTAAAAATAGTCACTTGCCACAGGCCAAAAAAGAGATTGAATGCTTTAAGAAATGGTACTCTAAATAAAAAAAATAGTTAGTGAATCCCACATGTTGTTCTCAATTAGGCAATATATAAGCATTTCAAGTCAATTAGGAAATTGGACTTTTGATAATAATAATTTATTGAAGGGACAAGAGGCATTTTGCACGTTCATATCTAATAATCTTCCTAATTTATTGAACTCGTCATTTCTAGATTTAGGTTCACCTTCTTTTGATTCCAAAAAGGCCCAATTCCACACAAATAATTTTTCAAATACTACTTACCAACTAGAAGATGCATTCTCATTGCTTGGCAATTGCAATCCAAACTTTGCAGTTAATGCATCAAGGACGCTATTCGTATGCCTTTGTTGGGTCTCAAGCCTATCCATCACCTTTTGTTGTGCTTGAACTTGCGCTTCCAAATCACTAGCTCTTTTCTCAGCTTGTTCAGCTCTTGTTTTGAGGGATTCAATCTCGGCAAGTTGCTCAACCATCATTGCTGTCCTCGAGACACCACGACCACGTACGTGTCCAGGTATGTGCCCAATTACTTCCATGCATATATCCTCCTCCGTTCTACTCGTGCCGTTTTCTTGAGATTCACTTAACCGCTCCTTCAACTTAACCTACAATAACAAGTATCATCTTGTTAGTTATACAATGTGAGTTATTACCTATTCAAATATTGCAAAAGCTAGTGTAAATACAAGTATATTGGAACTCACTGAGTTACTTGCCGATAGCTCATCAACCATAGCATTTTTCTTCCTACTGAAATGAGTCATATCATATAGTTCAATAGGTCCAACTTGACGTCCTTCTTTTACTTCCTATTATGTAAAAGAAGTTAGAAACCTGATATCATAGTATAAAATAAAAATATGTTGCACTATACCCGTTCAGTCTTGTGACGTAAAAATGATTTAGTTCCACCGGTGTGAGCTGATTTGAGCTTTGATCTATTAATGGCATTCCGTCTACTTATGGCCTACATTTAGTGAATGTAAACTTCTTGGTCAAAGAACAAAGATAGATATGGATATAGTGTAAATTGTGTGAATTATGTGCCAAGTACCTGAAATTCTTCACTACAGAAGTAATTGCAGAGATAAACCCAATCATCTTTTTCCATTTGTGGAGGGCAATTTGAAAGAGCTTCTTCCTTCGTCTTGAAACTTTTGAAGAACTTGTGAAAATTGTGCCGCCTATTTCGATACTGAACATTGAGTTGCTTAAGCAATGCTGGTTCAATATGGTCACCTTCCTCATGAAGAAAATTATTCTGCATTTGAACACAACTTTGAGTTAGAATAAACCAGATTAGCAAAAAATAAAAAATATTTCATTTACTAGAACAAATTAACTTACATTGATCATTTTCAATAATGCTTCTCGGTCACTTTGTGGAAGCTTTGCCCATTTTGGGGCTTGCCACTTGCCAAAGTGCCGAATCACACATGACGCCTCAGAGATAAACTCCTGTGCACCATCTCCAATCAATCTACCACTTGTCTTGGAAACATGAACTTTGACCTTTTCTCCAACATTTTTCTTCTTAGTCAGTGCAATATTGCGTGTAAGTCCTCTTCCTCGCTTCAATAGTTTGACGCCTAACCAAAATAGGATGTAAATTTTGGTTAATGGACTTCAAAACTAAAGTTCTTAAAGGTGTAATAAAGTAGTGAAAGAAAGTCTATTAACTGTCACTGTTTTCATTTTGAACGGCTTCAATCCCTTCGTTGCTATTACTACCACATGATATGTAAGGGTCAGATCCTTCATGTTGTGAGGTAAGATTGACATTAGCTTGAACTTCAAGAGTCGTGGGTGATATCCGACCATCCCCATCTGCTCTTGTAGTGGCTCCATCAGTACTTGAATTTGGTTCCTATTATCCAAAGACAAATGATATAAACGTGAATTAGAACATAAATATATTCATACCATAAGAATCATGGCTCAACGACTATATGTTTATGACTTAAAATAGCTGATTTTTTTTCCAAAAGCTGTTTTGGCAGCCTAAGCTTCTCATTCCTTAATGTTTTTATTGTTCTTAACAACTCAAAATTCATGATAACTTTCGAAGTGTTCTTTTCAAAGTGAATGAAGTGTAGAATAACTTTGATACATTAATTTGGGGCTGGAAGAAGTAAAGGATAAAGAATGTGGACCACAAACTCTACATATTTTTAGTAGTTGAAAAGTCTAATCATGCCACTTGAAAAGTCTACCAATGACGCTTGTGTGCATCAAGATAATATCATTAAAAATGAAAAGACACTCATACGGCATAGCAGAAATTATTAAAATCAACAACCGTATGGTAGACTTTCAAATTTGGAAACAAGATTAAAAGATAATTGTAATTGTCTGGCAGCCCAAATTGACTACTTTGTCTGGTTGCATTTTTTTTTAAAGGTTCCATTATACATGTTCTGGTTGCATTAATTTTGTTTAAAATGTTCCATTATACTTTACTTCTAGTCGAGCCTTATTACTTTGACAGTAAGCTAATGATTTTTCGAAATTGCTACAAGAATTCCTAGCAATGTAGCAGAAAAATGTTGAATGAAATTTATGGACAAATTCTTATCAATCATGAATGACATGTCTAGTAGTAATTATCATCTAAAAAGAGAAGAATAAAGACGGAATTAAAGCTACAACAAGCACTTGAAAAATGTTTGGATGAAGAGGGAAAACAGACAAATAAACCAAGCATATGCTCATTGCTAAAATCTGATGCTATTTACCTGTCTTTCACAGTTTTTGCAGCTTCTACTACTATTTAAAAAATGGAGAAATTTTTGGAATAAAATAATGAAACTAAATTCCCTTATAGTTATGAAACTTTATAAACGAAACCATATATTGGCAAATATGTTAAAACAAGTGGAACCCAACAATGGAACTAAATCAGCAGGAGAGGTCAAGAAATTCAACGGATGAACTTATAGGAACTGATGTTGGCTTACAAATTGTTAAAACTTCTATTTCTTTTTTTTGTAATATCTCAATGTCCTAATGCTATCACAGGTGGCTTTTAAATTGTTAAAACTTTTGCTTCAGTTTTTTAATATCACAATGTTTGAAATGTTAACCAATCATTTAGACCATATAGAGTATAGCACCAACCTCGGTTTCTGCAAACAGACGCATTTGAATTGTTCTTTTTCGTCCCAAGCTAGATCCCGAACCTACACCAGTGTTTGATGCACCAACCTACAACAATGACAATGTTTATGAATACTATTGCTCTAAGTCTACATGTTCATACGAAAATCACAAACCCTTTAACTGTATTCTCGATACCTGACTAGTTGAATTCAATTTAGATTGAAGTGACAATGCTGTCGCTTCACGTTCAGATGAGGGTCTTGCTTTACTACTTGCATTGACCGGTAAATAACTTTTGTTGCACCAGCTTGCTATTAACAACAAAAACAAATATCCATGAAAGATATGCATTTTGAAGTAAGAAAAAATATATTCAAACCTTTTTTTTCAATACCTGATCACCTGCATTGGGTCTACATTGTTGTGGACCTAAAGTGTTTGTACCTCCACTTAGTCTCGTAGGGGCATGGCCTTTTTTCCCAGGTCCAGCCATCTACAATTAGAACAAGAAAAAAATTATTATTCATATGGCAAAAAATTGATGGTATGATAGACAAACTGAATTTCATGTTTTATGCTATTTGTATGTCATGGATTGCCACTTTGCAAGAGGGACAACATTGAAAAAGTAGTTTAACTAGAAAAAAAAATATACACTAGCCAAACAATATTGGTATCATAAACAACCTAAGTTTCATGTTTTCTACATAGTGAACATCATTGATTGACACTTTGCAAGAGGTAGAACATTGAAAAACAATAAGTTACACTGATTTGTACAAGAAAGTCAGACAAACCAGCAACTATGCAGAAAGAAATCTTCATTATAAATGGTATTGTGCAACACATGTTCAATCCGAATCATAGTCATCACTTGCAACTATATGTTCATCTTCATCTTCAGTATTAGAAAACTGCTCAATGTCTTCATCATCAATGAAGTTATCATCTATCCCTCGTGCACTTTTGGTTGAATTTCTAGAAATTAAAGTATTAGCTTCAATCCTCTCATCTGCTAATGCATCCCCTCGTCTTAAAGACTGCAATTCATCATTTTGTTGCACACTAATAAAATCTTCAGCATCATCTTCTTGATAAGCCTCATCATCACCAACCAAATCATTTTCTTGTTTCTCAAGCACATCATATGATCCACGAGGACTGACCATGTCTACTATATGCCAATGACCACCAAGTTTCATATCCTTGAGATAAAAAACCTGTGCAGCTTGGGATGCCAATATATATGGTTGGTCGATGTACCATTTCTTTGACATATTAACGCTAGTGATGTTCCACTGCTTGTCAAACTTGATTCCTGAATTATTTCTTAAATCCAACCAGTCACATTTAAACAATACCACTCGATTTTGACTAAGTGGGTATTCCACCTCTAAGATATCAGTAAGTATACCATAGAAATTGATTTCTTCATTATCATGCTCCCCCTTAACCATAACACCACTATTTTGTGTTTTCCTTTCCTTCTCACGATCTTTGGTATGGAACCTATACCCATTAACATTACAACCATGGTATCTGTTCACTCGAACATCTGGTCCTTTAGCCAATGACAAGAGTTCATCATGGCATCCCCCAAGTGCATGCAATTGAGAAACCTATGTCAAATAACAATCAACTAGTAATTTATTAACCAACTTACAAGTTTTACGAGAATTGAGAAATTTAAGTTATGCTTATTGTATACTTACACGTTCGTCAAACCATTTTGGAAATTCTAAATCTTGTTGTTGTTGGATATTAGGCAAATTTTGCTTTTGCAAAATTTCATCATGTTCCCTATGCAAACAATATTAGTTCATTAGCCATAACTTATTATTAACCGATATAAAGGTAAAAAAAAATTAAAACTTCAACGATGTCAACATATAAAGGTTGCCAACCTTATGTACTCGTCTATCTCTTCACAATTTTTCAAGATGTACAGGTGAACCATTCTCAATTCAGCATCATCCAAACAACCAAGCATTGTTGCCCCAAAAGGTCGGGCAATACTTGAAAAAATAGATAACTCCCCAGAGGCTTCAACCCTCTCTGAATTTCGTTCCATATGATTAAACCTTGTTGGAACATTTCGCAAGTACCTAGAAATGAATGTAAGACATTCATCATCCAAGTAACGCTCTGCGATGCACCCTTCTGGTCGAGCCCTATTACGAACATATCGTTTGTATTGACCCATTTTCCTATGTTCAGAAAATTATGTCAATAATATTAAAGCTTATAATTTCTCTAATAAAATCAAACAATTACTTTCCAAAAAAGATTTTTCTTTTTTACCTTTCAAATGGAAACATCCATCGATATTGTACTGGACCAGCAATTTTGGCTTCAACAGGCAAATGAACCATTAAGTGGACCATTATGTCAAAAAAAGACGGAGGAAATATTTTTTCAAATTTGCATAGTATTAAAGCAATATTCTTCTCTTGTATTTCCAACTCATCCAAATGTAGAGTTCTGCAACAAAGTTTTCTAAAAAAATTGCTTAGCTCTACTAATGTTTGAGAAACTTCCTTTGGTAGCATTCCTCGGATTGCCAGTGGAAGTAATCGCTGTAAGAATACATGATAATCATGACTCTTCATACCGGAAATTTGGCTTTGAGTTTTCTTAACACACCGAGTTATATTGGAGGCAAATCCATCTGGAAATTTGATTGAACTTAAAAACTGACACAGTTTTTGCTTCTCCTCAGGTGATAAAGTGTAGCATGCAGCTGGCATTATATACGAATCACCATCCTCTTGGAGATGCAAATCTTTCTTTATACCCATTTCCTTCAAATCTCTCCTAGCATTCAAAGTGTCCTTGTTTTTCTCACCAGTGCTCATTAATGTTGCTAATAGACTTTCAGCCACATTCTTCACAACATGCATGACGTCCAAGTTGTGTCGCAATTTGTTCGTACTCCAATATGGCAATTCAAAAAATATGCTTATCTTGGACCAATTTACATTGCTTTCCCTACGCTTTCGTTTCTTCTGTTTAAGCAGATTAGGTGCCTTTCCAAACTCAACCTGTTCAATACCCCGAAGTTGTTGCAATATTTCTTCACCAGACAAAATTTGAACAGGTTGTCTAAGATCTCTCTCACCATTAAAAGCCTTCTTTTCTCTCCGCCATTTATGATCAGGCGGCAAAAATCGACGATGTCCCATGTAACAACACTTATTTCCATGTTTTAAATAAACGCTAGTAGTGTCATGTAAACAAATAGGACACGCATCATAACCCTTTGTACTCCACCCTGACAGATAGCCATAAGCTGGAAAATCATTAATCGTCCAAAGAAGCGCAGCACGTAAAAGGAACATCTCTCCAATCGAAGCATCATATGTCTCAACACCTGAAGACCATAACTCATTCAACTCATCAATTAGAGGTCGAAAAAAAATATCAATATCATTTCCAGGACATTTAGGACCAGGAATAATCATTGATAATAGGAAAAATGGATCTTTCAAACATTTCCAAGGTGGCAAATTATAAGGGAACAAGTATCACAGGCCATATGCTATATGTATTACTCATATTTCCAAAGGGATTAAAACCATCACTTGCAAGTCCCAACCTCACATTTCGTGGATCAGCAGAAAAAGATTCATGAATTTTGTCAAATTCCTTCCAAGCCATTGAATCAGCTGGGTGGGCCATCGTGTTGTCATCATCCACTCGTCTCTCATTATGCCACCTCATATCCTGCGCAATCTCTTTATTGACAAACAATCGTTGCAACCTCGGCTTCAATGGAAAATATCGCATCACCTTTTTAGGAATTTTGGATCCAGGAGACTTATACCTAGGTGCTTTACATTTTTCATTTGGACAATGATCAAGGGAGGCATTTTCTTTCCAGTAGAGTGCACAATCATTTTCACAAACATGTATTTTTTCACACTTGAGACCTAATTCTCTAATGAAATTTTTAGCATCATAGTACGAACTAGGAATTGATGCCATAGGAAACACTTCATTGAGAAATTTGAGCAACATATCAACAGATTTGCAAGTCCACTGATTCATTGTTTTCAAATGGAGAATATGGACAATGAAAGAAAGCTTTGAATAACGGTCGCAGCCTGGATAGAGGTTTTGTTCAGCTTCGGATAACAATCTAAGAAATTTACTTGCTTCACCTTCAGGCTTACGATAATCATCTCTCCCACAGTCTCCCGAACTCCTCCAATTCTCACCAAAGTTAGCAACTCCAACATCATTCAACATTTCTTCGATATCATCACAATCACTATTTTTATCATCAATATTTGTTTCATCATTCTCATCACCATCAGAGTCATCTAAACTTTCACCATGATATATCCACCTAGTATAACTTTCAACTATTCCTTTACAACTAACATGTTCATCCATAACCTCCATAGTTTGTGAATCAAAAGTTGTTGCATTGTTTACAAGGACAAGGAAGTTTACAATTCGGATCCTTTCCTAAATAAGCAAATTTGATAAATTCATTAACACCATCTAAATACTTGCTGTTTAGGTGATCTTTAATTTGCATCCAACTTTTATCCATGTTATTCCAGCCTTTTACCTAAAGAACATAAATCATACTCTAGTTACTATCAAGACACAAAGCACTTGATATGAAAACGAAAGCAACAAATAGCAAATATAGCATAATAATCATATATAAGCTTACTTCTTTCAAAAAAATTAAAAACAAAAGATATTCCTCTCCCCTCTTCTCTTTTCATGTAAACACAATAGAAACAAAATTGTGGCTTTTCCAAAAGAAAAAAATAACAAAATTACATCGAAAGAATGAGATGGAACTAAGGTTCCTAGGTTTGGAGTTGGCAGTGGAGCCTAGGTAGAAAGGAATAGATAGTTGTAGTTGAGCTTGATGAGTCGCGATGTGGTATGGTCATGCATATAAGCCTAGAACCCAATCAAGGTCAACAAACAACCAATTAAATTTGAACGGAACATCAAAAAATTCAAAAAATCAAATGAAAATGAAAGGTAAAGATGCGATAACAAATTAAAAAACAAGACTAACAAGCTGCAAAGTTTGTTAATATCTTCTTAACTAAGCTATAATTCCAAAATACTAGTATTTTAATAGCCTATTGGACTTGCAAAATAGGGCCATTGATATATCTAGAATTTCTTTAGGAAGTTGTTCACATATTCGTCTCGTGAAAGTAGATGTCTTTTACAATTTAATTTTGAATCAAAATTCTAATACAGAAAATAGGTACAATTACAATTATGATCCTCTATCATTTTGGGTGGGAGCAATTTAGCTTCTTAAGTTCAAAAGGAGGAGGAGGAAGAAGAAGAATAAGAGGAAGAAGATGAAGAAGAAGAAGAGGGAAGAACTAGTTTACCTTTGACAACATTAGCCCATCAAGTTTGTAAAACAACTAAGTCATTTACTTCAACAAAATGATGTTCTAAAATTCTTATATTTTACAACTGAGATTCTAAAATTCCTTCAACAAAATGATTAAAGAAATATTAGTCAAATATTTTCGAAAATGAAAATGCCATAGAAACTCAAAAAATTTCCCAAAATTACAGAAAAGTTGATTAATGCATGCCCAAAAAAAAAAAGAAAGAAAGAAAAAAATAGTCATGTTATAATATAAGTCCAGAAATTTATAATTACATCAGCAAATGTTCAATGTTAATGGAGTAGGATGAGTAAGTAAGTAATTATTTGTATCCTACTAGTGTCTTTTGTCTATTGATAGATTAAAGGAGTCTAATCAATCCAGTGTTTTATTGTACTAGGCTGCATTTATACTAGTACTACTAGTTTTGACTCCCTATACATACACAAGTGAAAGCAAGTGTGTTTGTTTTGTTGGGGATTAAGACATATCAGCTTTAGTTTGTTTCTTAAATATATATGGATTAAGAACATGGGATCTATAATTATATGCGAACTCAAGACACGCAAAACAGTTCAACCTCTAACTTAGTACAATTATAGTAGCAAATAATATACTGTATCATGCAAGAAACAAACAACAAGAATCTAAGTAATATTGCAGATTCTCTGTTAAGTGACGTGAAGACATTGATATCTTGTTTCAAAAGCACATCACTTGCAGGCTATATGATCCGAAGATATGCTTTGCCTACACAATTCCCAAAGCATCATTTAATATATCTATAAATAAAGAAACTATAAGCTCAAATTTGTTCCCAAAAATTGCATAATTTTCTTACATGTGATTTGAGAATAGGCATCTAATACATTTGACATCATTCGTTCACCAACGGAAAGCTAAAATCTAAGGAAAATATGGATGTGATTATCTTTGAAAAATAAAAAATATCAAAGATGAGGTGACTTTAAAATAAAAAAAAAAAAGAGGCAATCACCGCCATTACAAAGGTTATAATCCCATGGTCATTTCTAGAATATTATGAAGTAGCAGTTTGACTTCAAGTTGCAAATTCTATAATTGCTAAACTAAAATGGTCCACATAGCAAAAGAAAGAGACCATTAACTATGTTTTAAACTACGAATTAATGTTTCCATTCGAAAGTATCATCAATATTGTAGCAAACTAATTGTATTTTCTTAACACAAGTTACACTTTTTCTTGTTATTTGTTGGCATTTTCCAGATATGATTGATATTTTTTAATCAATAAAAGATCACGTACCAATAGTCTTAGAAATGAAAAGTGCATGTTGCTAGAGAA